>QJSC01020463.1:1688564-1838772 GCA_003697955.1 Calidris pygmaea | reverse complement strand
CCTGCCCTGGGCAGGGACACCTCCCACCAGACCAGGTTGCTCCAAGCCCCATCCAGCCTGGCCTTGAACCCCTCCAGGGATGGGGCAGCCACAGCTTCTCTGGGTGAAATCATGAGCTGGTGCTTTCGTGAGAGGGGACCTCTTCGTGATGTCCTTTGCCAGGTGTCACCCTTAATGGTCCACACGTTCCCCGTAATAGCAGCACCTTGCACGCCCCTACAAACTACAAACATTTGCCTGGGGTTAAAAATGTGGATCCCAGGGCATTTATATAAAGGCTTTTATGCACCCTTGGAATGAAAAACGGTGCTCCGTCTACTCATTACTTTTATTTGTCATATCGAGTGAACACTTGACGGCCCAGGCAAATTCCTGCCTTTTAGCTGGGAACACGGTTACTCCTGCAGTGTTTTATAAACTCCCTCTGGCAGCGGTACAAAAGGCAGAGCAGTTATGGAGGCGCATTCCCTGCAGCTGTTGTAATCTCTACAAACCGATTTCTCATCTCGCCAGGGGAATAAAAGTAATGATACTCACAATAATAACAACCATGACGATGATGATATAGTTATTACATTTTCATCAGAGGATCTCTAAGCACTTTATAAACTATAGCTAAGCTTCAAAATAAATAATCCTGCTGGACATATAAGTATTATACTTTGCTTTGCGTGGTCCCATCAGGCTACAGAAAAGACAGAAGAAATCCTAACTTACGGACTACCTTAAACTTTCTTCTAATCATATTGTTAAAAATTGAAATGTTTTTCCCCCTAATACTTTTCACAATTAAAACTTCCATCTTGAAGTATTTTGAAAAAGCCTAAAGACGAGTCAGAGAGCGTGAGAACAGATGGGAAACCCCCTCAACCCTTCTTATGTTGTTTTCAGCGGATCTACTTCAAGGTGTGAAAAATGGGATTTTTCTTCTTTTTGAAACACTGCTGCCATGTTGAGTAAAAGTAACAAAGTGCCTGAACCCAGGTGTAGGCAGCTCTTTTTACCCAGAAAACACTTTTAGTTAGAACTATTGGAAAGTTGATATTGTTACAAAAATCTGGAGATGATTCATGCTTTCCCCTTTAACTTTGGACAAAATTATCTGCTAAAAAAGAAACCCCTTTCATAATTAATTCCTCTAGCCCTCAAATCCCTGAGGGGTTTTTAGTACTATCTCTATTTAAATTATTAGATTGGGAATATTTCTCATCTTGTCATGTGTTTGTGCAGTTGGCTTTTCCTTCCCTGTTCCTTTAAGCGCTGATCACACAACCGTGTACAAACGCAATTATGCACTACACTGATTGAAGGTCTGATACTCAAATTGAGTACTGCAGACTAGATCTTGCAGTATATACAAAACTACTGGGGAATCCAGATTAATCGTCTTCCTGCTGGATTGTTTGGGTATTCCATACAGTATGAGAGAGAATTAAAAAATCCTTAGAATAAATAAAACCCCCTTAATACCTAAAAAAAGTGTTTGTGGAAAAGAGACACACACCCCACCCCCCCCCATAATTCTAATAAAAAGTAGTGATTTCTCTAAAGCCGTAGACAGTAAGTGAGCCTGGCCAATTGAAACTAATAATTACATATTTCCCTTTAAATGACTTGCCCAAGGTCAGGCTGCAAATCAATGGCAGATTCGATAATTTAACCCAAGAGCCTGAAACCCAATATCCTGCTCTCACCACTAGAAAACCGCTGCACAACTGGCTTCCAATCTGGGAATGATGCATGATGTAAGGAGAAATACCCTAGGTGTTTCAGGTTTTTTTCCCTGTATGCTGCTCATTTATATAGAATTTCTGTTTTCCTTGGTCTAGGATAGTAAATACTTAGACACATTTTCTGTAAAAACATCTTGAAATGTTGTCAGAAGCTGCTGGGTCTGTCAGCTAAAAATGACACCTGGGGCTGCTGCGAGAACTACTGAAGTTGTGAGTGCCTCTTTTTCTTGTTTAAAGAGTAATTCATATGGCCAAGCCGATAAATAATCTAATAGCAACTGGAAAATCAGCCTCTTTTTTTTTCCATTAAAAAAATTTCTTAAATATTTTTTTCAAACTGCGGGCAATGCTTTGATATTAAATTAGGTCTAGATTTATATCTATTTTTTCAAAGACTCAAAATATTTTTATGTTTCAAAATTCAATTTTTTTTTCTGTTCCTGTATTTTCTCACCATTAATTGCAATAGAATGAAAGAGACTGAGGGGCTCTAATTTCATTTCCCCCTTTTTCTCCACTCCGTGTGTTTCATGGTAGAGGTTTGTCCAAAGGAAACACGGTAAAATAAAATAAAAAAAAACAAACAGAAAACTGAGTTTCTTTGTGATGTTTTAAAACAAGATCTGAATGCAAAAATGGAGCCCTAACCTCTGGATTTCCTGTTAGAATTTTAAAAGAAAAGGGGAAAATTCTGAGTGCGGAATTCATTCATGTGTAGAATGGGAAAACGCTACAATCTGTTCCTTCAGGACCCCTAGAAGGAGCGACGGGGAGAAGGAGTCCCCACACTAGTGGTGGGAGGTCAGGCCATGTGCTGGGGTGTGTGGAACTCTACAGGGGGTGCCTCCTGCCAAAACCACTCCTCCCATCGAGCTGGGGGACTGTCACCTCCTTCCACCCCACCAAAGCTTGGTTGGAGACGTGGTGTTGAACTTGCTGCATGTTCTGCGAGCTCCCAAAACCCCAGACCATGGGCTTATCCTGAGGTTCCTCCTCTACTAGGCGTGTTGCTGCAAGGTTGCCACCAATTCTCCTACCATCTCTGCTGTCCCCACAGCCCCATGTGGCAGGTGTTCCTCCAGTCCTCATTTTTCAGTCCCAAACTCAAGCAGCAAAAGGTTTTTCCCTCCCCTTCAGAAAGCACGTGTGCGGGGAGCTATAATTAGAATAGATTTTCTTGTCAGGCAGGAAAAGGCTCCACTCAGTTCCCCCAACGCAGGGTCCCCAGTGGCCCTGGCCAGTCACCAGGTCACAAAGACGCCTTGAAGAGACCAGTTAGAAACTGGGAGCCTGGTGCTATGCTTGGGTGATGCACACGTATGGGATCCCTTTTCCAATGCCCACCCACAGGATGGCCAAGGTCCGAAAGCAGCTCCATCTGTGGATGAGGAAGAGCTTTTTTGTCACTGTGGTACCTTTCTTCACATGACTGGCACCGGACTGCCCTAAACCAAATGCCTGGGAGGTACCGGTGAGGTGAACCATTTATCACTATCTCACAAACAAAGGGAAAATCCTCCCCCGTCTGTCTTTTGGGATGCTCTGCCTTCATGACCTTCAGAGAGTCTCAGGGGAAGGAGTGACGGGGCCCTCCTGAGACCCTCTGGTGCAGCAAATCGCCAGGGATGGATGGAGAAAGCCTGAAGGGAGTAGGTGGTTGGGTACCAGTGACACTGACAAATCAGCATCACATGTGGTCCTGAAGAGTAGGAACACAAGGTCTGCTTGCTGAAATGGCAGTGGAAAGAGACACTAAACACACATTGAAACTGGATAATGTGAGTAAAGGTAGTCTGGGAAAATCAGGTCATCCTGTGCCTTGAGGGGAAAGAGAGCATCTTCCTGGGCTTTTCAGGTGAAATGAGAAAGGCAGTGCAATGCTTGCAGTTTGGAAGCAGGTGACAAGGAGCCATGGCTTACCATGTTCCTCTAAAAGTATTACTTATGGTGTGTACTTGCTTTGAGACATCTTCTGCTGGCCTGTGAACACATGGGTCTCTTTAAGATGTATGGGCACAACGAAATGGGAGATGTATGGGACACTTTTTCACCAACAACCTCAAATCTTCCATCATTTCTTAAACTCTTGGCTACGCTGAAAACTATCTCCCTGGCTGGGAGTGGAATATTAGATTCCTGGATTGAACTTCACAACTTCACAGTTTGGGGGTACTTTGATCTGGGCTGTCTGAAGAGCCCAGATTAAGACACTGTGGTCGAGCTTTTAATCTTTGCCCCAGAGGCATCTGGAGCTGAAACTCTCATCAGGCTCATTTCTTGTTTGAAATAAGATCAGATATGTTTATTCCATAAAGTACAGTGGAAACCCCTGAAACTTAAACAGACCTCTGACCCCTGTACGTGTTCTCCAACATGCTCCGTGTCACCAGAAGAACCACCACGGGCAGCTCTCCTCCCATTGCGCCGTGTCCAGCTCGTGTCAGGCGAGCAGAGCAGCTCACCCCAGGAATGCACTCTTTAAACTTCACCAGAAACATAAGACCGAGGACAAATTAGCTGAAGTCTCATTAGTTGGGGCCTTCTGTGATATCAGGAGGAGACATCACCTGATAAGAGGCTGCTTTGCAACCCCATCCTGCATTTCTCTTTATCATGTGTCTGGGCAATGCTTGGAGAACATGAATCTGTTAGCAGGCCATTTACTTGTGCCTTGCCAGGTCCATCTGCAGGCTTTTTTTTTTTTTTCCCCACTGTGAATCATTGTAACATCAAAAGTGCCACCTGCTCCTCCTTGGGAAAAAGCCAGCTTGGAGTACGCAGCCAGCAAAGCTGTCTGTGATCCATCAATCTTCCTCACAGCAACAGTGTCCAAAAAGATGTGAAAATTGGGAGAAGAATGCCTAAAAGTGGGATGCGAGCCCCTTAGCTCCACTTTGGGAATGTCTTTCCTTAATCGCTTGTAATTGCACCACATTTTCCATCACAAGAGATGAAAAGCCTGTCCGTGCCCCTGACACACTTCACTGCCGTAATGAGTTTGGAAAGCAATGACCAGACAATCAGTGAAGTCTGGAAATTACTCCAGGGGTAAGAAGGAAATTTAATCAAGGATGGTGAGGATGGATGTGGACTGCTAATAACATGAGATGCTTAATGTCTGTGGCTCACACCAGCTCACCCAGCATCACCATTTGGCCGGCTCTTTGAAAAACAGCAGAAAAAACCAAAGAAATGTCTCAGATCCAGAAGTGGGCACATGCCATATTTGCAAACAAATGGCAATTTTACCGAAAAGGTTTGCTGAAAATATTGACCCTAATAATGGTTTTGAAGCTGGCCCCTTTGAAATGAAATCTTTCACATTGCTATTTCAATGAACTTCAGCTCCCAGCGACTGCTCAGGCTCGATGCCCGCAGCACGGTGTGCCACGAGCTTATCCTGCACTTGATTTTCCTTTTCACTTTGATGCAAAAATCAGGCTTACAAAAGAAGCAGATCAAAGATCCCTCTGGTCAGATTTTGTATTCCAGTGGGTGGTATGCTGGAACTGCAGTGAAAGGCAATTGTTGCTGTTTATTTAATAAAATGAACCAAACTCTAACCACATTTTTAGATAAAGCACAGCTCTTAGTTTTAAGATTTACTGGTTTGAAGGAAAAAAAAAAAAAATTCCAGGCTTATTTTTGCTACTGATGCTGTATTCTTTCAAAATATATCTTTGGAGAGAGGGCATCTCTCACTTATTCTTTGGGATGCACGTGAGCTATGCTGAGCACCGCCTTCTCCTGATGAGCTAGATCCCAGTCAGTCAAAGAATCATGGAATGGTTCAGGTTGGAAGCGACCTTAAATATCATCTAGTTCCAACCCCCACAATGGGGTTCCATTTCTCTCCTAGAGTGAAATCTGCTCTCCTATAGCTTCAGGTATCCTTAGGTCTGGACAGGTCTCTACTCATGTGGCCTCTAGTAAACCCTTCCCACCTGTACTATGATCTTTGAGGTCCCTTCCAATCTCAACAATTTTATGATTCCATGTATCTCCCTGGTAGAAATGATGCCATTAACACATACCCCGACCCTGTTGCCTGGGTTGACACCTCACTCCACATGGCAGATGGGCTCATCTCCCTGCCACAAGCACCTCACGATGCTGCAACTAGAATTTTAATTACAGCATTTCTTTCTTTTTTTTTTTTTTTTTTTTTTTAAGCTTTCCCTTCTGCACAAACAGCAAACACTACACAAATCTTACTCCACAAGCAGGGTTTGCTACAAGGTCCCAGGGACCACCAGACAGGATGCCTCACACCAAGGAAAGGGTAGAAAGCTAGTGGGCTCTTGCAAAGAACATCCTGTCTTGCTCTTTTTAGCTTGAAGAATTATTTGCTCTTGAAAAATGAACACAAACTCTTCTAATAGAACAACAACAATGCAACCTACCTGGAGAAGAGAAGCGCAGTCAGAAAAGCAGGCTCAACAACCAAGAAACCACAAGAACTGCATCCCTGGCCAATTTACATCCCTCTCATTTCACCCTCCTGTTATGATGCCAATGGCAACTTCCTGAGCCCAATTAGCTCCAAAAATATTTCATCTGGCACAAATCAGCAGCTGCTGATTTACCCTACCTGAAAAATTGGTCCTGAGAGTTACTGTCCTCTAGGACTGATTAAATTGTGTTTCAGGGAGTAGCTGTGGGGTGCCTTTTTTCCCTTATTTTTTTTCCCCCTTTCCTCTTTTTTTTCCTCTTTCAATAGAGTTGGGAAGTTCATTTTGAAAACAAACCAATCCTACTTTAACTGGCGGTCGTGTGCTCTACAGAAATCCTTACAGCTTTACCTTCTGCTAAGTGGAGAGCAGAAGCACCTGTATCTGTTGTTATTCCTTATGAATTACCTTTATCTTGTCCCAGGGAATTACCATCTGTCAGGGAACAATTTCAAGGTCAGGAGCAGTCAGTTATTTATCTTTTAACATGAACTGCTACTTCATCCTCTGCTGCTATTTTCTTTTTGCCGGTGCTTTTCTGCTATTCTGAAACCAATATATCAGGGGACTTTATTTTTGTTTGGGGTTTTGGGGTGTAGTTTTTGTTTGTTTGCTTGGTTTGGGTTGTTTTGTTGTGTTTTTCTTTCCTTTCTGGAAAGGCAAGAAGCTGTGCAAGAGAAGAGGAGCTATTCTTTACTGGATCCTGCTCCCTCCGTGCTAATTGGTACAGAATGGGAACGAATGTGGATGCTGACGTACAAGAAAAAGAGCTGAGTGACCTCAAACTCAGACAACATCATGCTGATTATTTCACATAAATCACAGCATAAGGAAATTTGGCACACTCTTTTCATAGAATATGTTGGGTTTTCAGTCAATGGGAATAATTTGTTACAGTATAGGAAGGGAAAAGATGGCCAAATTGGAGCCCTGGTTTGCACAGGAGTGAATTAATTGATTAAATACAATTGTGTCTGATTGTGCATGAGCTGAACTGGAACTGTTGTGCATAACTCTGTGGTCACTGTCACCAAACCAAAGTGCATCCTTCAAAATGCAGGCTGTGGAGCACTTCACTAAGTGGTTGTGCCTTGTGCAAAATCAAAACCTTTCCTGAAGTTTGGGCTGAAGACTTTGCGACAGCAGGGTCTCCTCAAAGGGGTCCAGCATTTCGTGCCTCTGGTCACAAAGAGGATACTGAGGGAATCATCCTGGGCTGCTTCTACCCCTCTGCTCTGCTCTGATGAGACCCCGCCTGGAGCACTGTGTCCAGTTCTGGAGCCCTCAGCACAGGAAGGACATGGAGCTGTTGGAGTGGGTCCAGAGGAGGCCACAGAGATGCTCAGAGGGCTGGAGCCCCTCTGCTGTGAGGACAGGCTGAGAGAGTTGGAGGGGTTCAGCCTGGAGAAGAGAAGGCTCCAGGGAGACCTTAGAGCCCCTTCCAGTGGAGCGATGGGATGAGGGGGAACGGTTTTACATTGAAAGAGGGGAGATGTAGATGAGATATTAGGAAGAAATTCTTTGCTTCGAGGGTGGTGAGAGCCTGGCCCAGGTTGTCCAGAGAAGCTGTGGCTGTCCCATCCCTGGAGGGGTTCAAGGCCAGGCTGGATGGGGCTTTGAGCAACCTGGTCTGGTGGGAGGTGTCCCTGCCCAGGGCAGGGGGGTTGGAACTGGGTGATCTTTAAGGTCCCTTCCAACCCGAAGCATTTTATGATTCTAAATCGTTGTCTTTGTCACTCTGACTTTTCTCCACCGAGACATCCACAAAGTACAGAGCAGTGTAAAATGGCCACCCAAAAGATAGGACCTTCCTGGATGTTACAAGCAGAGAGGAGACTGGCAATGGGTTCAGGCACCTTTTCCCCAGTTCTCCTTTTTTACAAGGGCGTACAAATTCTGCTTCCCATGGTGCGAGAGGAATCGCACCACTGGAGGCAATGTCTTTGCCTGCAACCTTTGGCAAGATCCTCCGCCAAAAGCCCATCTCCCCTCTTGAGACAGCATCTGGGTGAACTTCAAGCCAGAAGAAGCTTTTTTTTTTTTTTTTTTCAGCCTTTTGTTTCTTGCCTCTCATTCATCTAGATCTTCTTTCCAGAAAAACAAAACAGAACGTTCATAGCCTTCTGATTGAGAGCAACCGAGGAGCTGTGTATGTTCCAACTTCCCTCTCCTTTGCCTTAATAAGGAGAAACACATAAATCTAGTGCTGGCGAAATTCAGTCAACATACCCCAAAAATGTCGCTTCAGTTTTCTCTGCTCCTTGCACATAATTTGGTGCTTTTGCAGAATAGGGGGGGTAACAGAAGCATGGGACCACGGCAGGGTTTCACAGCCAAAAATCCATATTTACTTCTTGTGAAAGGAACAAATATTTGCACCCATCAGCATTTTAACCTCAAATGATTTCATTTTCAGAATCCAAAATTGCGGAGGGAGCATTTCCCTCTGGCTTTGCTGATGTACTCCAGTTTGTGTAACTCCTCCCCGGGCTGTGGATTCTCATGTTGGTAGCTTTCATCCCCACCAGCTGATCTTTTTCCAAGCATCATGTTGATTTATTTGTCTTCATTGGGATTCTGATAACATTTCGCCAATAAATTAGTTTTAAATTAAACTTTCTGTTGTGTCTTTTATGTCGGGCCCAGCGCATGTGCTGAAAAGGAAATTTCATTTCAGAGATACTTTATTCTTCTTTTTATCGCCATCTTCGGCTATAGCCTTGCCAGCTGCTACATTTATTTTACTTTGGGTGAAAGTTGTAAAAGCGCTGTATAAATTATGAATAAAAATTTGCTGTTAGTGAAGATGAGCAATTGCAAGAAACATTTTAAAGAGCCATAAAGCAGAAGTGGTTTTACATACAACTGAGGATGCAGCTGAGCTGGGGAACTTGGGTCTGGTTTATGTGATACCTGGTAACGGGATGAAACCCCACCGTGGCTGTCGCTCCATACCTTCCCATTTCCTGGCCACTGGACCAGTACAAAGATGAGAAAGCAGCACTGAAACAGCCTGGCTCAGAGCCTGAACCCACACTGGGTTTGTCTTTATTCCATTTATTTGGGTACATGGTGGTCGCCCCCCATCAGGGTCACCCCAAGTGGCTCAGGCAGGGCTGGGGGCACCAGTTCTCTTAGGTCATGGTGGGGTGGGACTGGTGGGGCGTCCCAGGATGACTGTCCCCTGGGGTGCCCAGCAGCCTGCAGTCCCCAGCACACCCTCCCTGCAGCTCAGCCTCTGCTTTTCCTCCGCCGACATGGCTGAGCGGCGTTTAATGGTTAAGCTGAGAGCAGTTTTTCACCTGCTGGGAGATCCTGGGGGAAGGAGGATGGAGGTCGACACGCAGCAATCCAAGAAAGTGTTTTCCTTTACATAAATCTAACAAAAAAAAAAAATATAAAATACCCCCAAACATGAGCAAAACAAAGCAAAACAAAGCAAAGCTCTGCAGCGGTTTGTTACACCCCGACCTCCGCAGCAGTCCCAGCAGGCGTGGGCAGGGGGGAGGAAAAGAGGCATGAGACCGAATTTTCCTCTTGTGCCAGGCGAGGAGGCTGTGTTTGCATTTCCTCAGCATCACGCCGGGCCACCTCCGTGCTTTTAAACAAGGCAGGAAATCGCTCGTTCAGAGGGCAGCAGGACCTTCCTCAGCTGCTGCACGGGGCTGTGGGCACCGGGCATGCTCCAGATGGAACCCTCCGAGGCTGTGGGACCTTCCAAGACCATGGGAGATTCACCCCGCAGGTTGCACCGGGGTCTCTTCAATTTTAGCAGCGCTCTGAGGCGATGAGAGGAGGTGAAAAATTGCACTTTTGGCACAACTGAATTCCAAAATGGAGGACTTTTATGGCCTAAAATATAAAAGCGCTGAGCACTCTTTCTGTTGTAGTTTATTTTTGTAGCGGATGCCGTTCATTCTCTCCTTGCCCCATCTTTTCAGCGCATTGTAAGTAGTAATGATGTATCGTCTTCTTGATGAAGCACTTATCTGGGGCCCATTACTGCAATGACAGAGCCCTCCATACTCTTTTGAGGTTTTATTATCAGAACGACTGCCTTGCTTCAAGCTGATTTTCATAAATCATCATTTTCTCATAAGCTTAAAGAGAAAAAAAAAAAAAAAAAAAGTCTTTTGGAAACCTGTGACCTACTTTATTGTGTGATTCCTCACCACTGGTCCAGCTGCCAGACCCAAAGGCAGAGTCACATCAGCTCATGGATTACTTCCAGGAGATTATTTGATATTATTACATTATTTTATAATCTCCTGGGTTTGAGTGGTCGTGCTTGCTGGCCTTTACAGTGCCTTCCTCAGTACTATAATCTTAAATTCCTTGCAGACTGGAATTGCTGCCAGACCCATGCATGCAGGAACTGCCTGCCCAAGTCACACCTCCAGTCCTCGGATGCAGCTTCACGTTTCCAAGGGGGCAACCTGAGGGACACCTGTCTTTGGCCACCGTGTCCTCCAAAGCGAGAAGGTCACTTGGGAGGTGTCTGGTGAGAGGAAGGAGAGCTGTGCTCCTTCCCCGAGGCAGTGCTGGGAGGACACGCACCTCCCGCCAGCTCAGTGCCTCTCCATCAGCCCCCATCCACCTCTGCCTCACAGCAGAGAGAGCATTCATGTATTTCCCTCTGTAACCTCTTATTATTTTTGGATAGGAAATCCAGAGGAATTCCTAACAGAAGCATGGAGAAAAAACAAACCTCTTTGTCCTAGTCCCCAGGATAAACATCTCCAGCACCGGAAGAAAATAAGGGCTCCTGAGGATCTCAGTCTGTGTCCCAGCACCCGTGCCATGACCAGATGCAGGCTGGGCAGAGAATGGCTGGAGAGCAGCCCTGAGGAGAAGGACTTGGGGGTACTGGTGGATGAGAAGATCAACATGAGCCAACAACGTGCGTTTGCAGCCCAGAAAGCCCCCCTCATCCTGAGCTGCATCAAAAAAAGTGTGGCTAGCAGGGTAAGGGGGTCGATTCTGCCCCTCTGCTCCGCTCTGGGGAGACACCACCTGGAGAACTGCATCCAGCTCTGGAGTCCTCAGCACAGGAAGGACGTGGACCTGTTGGAGTGGGTCCAGAAGAGGGCTATAGAGATAATCAGAGGGCTGGAGCCCCTCTGCTACGAGGACAGACTGAGAGAGCTGGGGGTGTTCAGCCTGGAGAAGAGAAGGCTCCAGGGAGATCTTAGAGCCCCTTCCAGTCCCTAAAGCTGGGGAGGGACTCTTGATAAGGGAGTGATAGAAAGAGGGCTAATGGCTTTAAACCGAAAGAGGGGAGATTTAGATGAGATATTAGGAAGAAATTCTTTGCTATGAGGGTGGTGAGAGCCTGGCCCAGGTTGCCCAGAGAAGCTGTGGCTGCCCCATCCCTGGAGGTGTTCAAGACCAGGTTGGACGGGGCTTTGAGCAACCTGATCTAGTGGGAGGTGTCCCTGTAGGGGGTTGGAACTCGATGATCTTCATGTTTCTTTCCAACCCAAACTGTTCTGTGACTCTATGGTACCCCATCCAGCTCTCCTGGCATTTCCCAGAGCATATTTTCCCCTCGTGTCCCTCCACTTCTCACCATCTTGCCTGCATATGCCACCTCTCTGCCATTTGGGACTTCTTGAGCCCCCTCTTTTCTGTCACACCCCCACTGTGTTGAAGGGCCATGTCCCACAGGCCCGAGGTCACCTTCCTGCCATCAACCCCCCCGTGATGGAGCAGCCGCTGCACCCACCTCCCTCCTGCCGTGGGGCAAGACCTTCCTCCCACGCTTTCCGCCGGGCAGTGTTTTCCTAACAGACAATACAAAAAAAAAATCAGTTTGCGTCCCCTACCAGCTCTGGGATTTCTCTCTCTGTCACGGGAGTTGTGCAACTCCGCATTTCCCTTGTGTTTTATATCTCCTGGTTTCCTCTCCTGGCCAGCGATCGTGGTTTTTGCTCCCCGCTGGGGCTCACCATCGGGGTTGCTTTGGCTTTGGGATCAGCAGGGATCCTGCCCGTTCCGGGGACCGCACTCTTTCCCAGGCAGTGGGTCATTCCTGTGTTAGCTCTTTGTTAAATCTCTGGATGTCGTTCATGTTTAAGTGGTAATTTCGTCTTATTTTTTTGGATGTTAGTTATTTAAAGATTAAGGGAGATTTTTTATATTTTTCTTTTGGCAGATGAACTCATCCCACTGTACAAATAAGGGGGAATCAGAGGTATTTATGAATTTGGGATACACACACACAAAAATATGTTTTCCTTTAAGGAAAAGAATGCTTCTATTTAGATGTTAAACAATATTTGTTTTCAACTTTTTCTAAACAGAAGCATTCTTTTGCTTCTGAACTACATTCTAATTTATAAATTGGCATCAGTTATAAAAGTATTTTTCAAAAGCTTGCATAAAACTACCCAAACCAGCCATTTTTCATTTCAGTCAGAGTCTGTGATTCCATCCCCCCCCCCGCCCCTGCCCAGTTCCTTATCAGAAGCCAAGAAAGTCCTTGGTGCTTGGATTTACAAATCACTGTGGTGCGAAGAGCTGTTCCCCCTCTTTGCCACAGCAGTTTTCTTACCCTTGGAATCCGTTCCGTTAATTCTTCCTTAGCATGCAGCAGAGGGACAGCTTTCACGGCTGCATTGACCTGGAAGGGTCCTCCCAAGGACAGCTCTGTCCTCCGCTGAAGCTGTTGTCAGCCACAGTTCCTGGGAAAGGAACTCATTAAATTTCTTCTCCTGGGCAAATCCAGCGGGATTTTTGTTGCTGGTGTTGGGTTGTTTTGTTGTTGTTTTTTTTTCAGTTTTCTTTCTGCTGACGTGCCTCTTCTATCTTTACTTTTAAAAATATATCTCTTTTTTTCACTCCTACCTTTTCTACCTGGCTCTGTCCCAGAGTTTTACAGTCAATGTAGATGACCAGAGCTACACTGGACAGATGGTGGAAATGATCAGATCTCCTACTGGCTTACTTCACTTTGCTTTTCAGTTCGTTAAAACTATAGAAGTTTTACAGGAAGCGCATACTCCTGTGTAGCAAATCCGAGCCTCCTGCCACAGGTTAATTCTTAGTTGCTTTTTGTGGACCTTGTTGAAATTGCGTTTCTTAATTGTCTCAGGGATTTTGAGGCCCCAGGTTGAAACCAGCGGTCGTGTGCTGCGTTAGTGATGGAGATGAGGACGATATTTGAGCGAAGGGGGCACAAAGTTCCACTACTTCAGTATTTTAAGAGCTCTGTGGCCTCAGGTTCTTCAGCAATGCCTCTTAAATATACATGGAATCAGCAGTGCTGGGGGAAGCCTTTTATGCACCAAATGAAAATGCAAAACCTTAAAAGAACTGGCCAAGTAATGTATTCTTGATACATTCAGCCCTCTCCAAGTCAATGACATTAATGAATGTAAATCCTTACAGCCAATGGGATTATCAAGTGCAAATTCACCCTAGAGGAAACCCCTCGATTGGATGAGCTTTCATTGAAGTCACAGTATTCCCTGTCTGCAATTAGTTACAATTTTTTTAATTGCAAACTAATTTATTCAGCCATTGTCTGTGTGCAAAGTTTCAATGAATTTTGACTGGATGGAACATTTTCGTGGTCTGCATTATTTCATTGTTGAGATGTTTCAAACAAAGGAACAATTGGAACAGATTTCTTAAAGGACAAAGTTTCTAATTAATCGCAAATCACAAACTAACAAATTACCAGACCATTCGTCTCGTACCCAGAGGGATAAGTGCTGCCAATTTGAGGAGGAGACCGTATTTTTCAAACATAACAAAGAAGCTGAATTCCTGTTTTCAGTGCAAAACGGAACTGCGCTTTAACTATGAAATCCAAAATCGTGGCTGTATTAGAACAGTGCTAATTTAACTATAAAATTCAATTATCCGCTGACGATACTCTCCCGTTTGATTCCCTCACAGAGATTTCCATCATTTCCCTAATACTATCTTTGGCCATCACCTGGAGGCATCTGCTCTAATGACTGCTGCCACTTCTCTTCATTAGTTTCCTGACGCCCTTAGTTTTTGGCACTGATTTACGGCATTCAAGACAGGAAAGCAGCCTGAGTACCTTCACTTGGTGTCACTTGCAGCCCGGCGCAGCGACAGGACAAACCACATCCCAGCCCTCACAGGAAATAGCTGGGCCCCCACCAAAATGTTGCTTGTTCACCAGATGTGCTGGACCCGAGCAGTTAAGAAAACAAAAGGTGGCACTGAAATAAATTATCAGCAAATATACAGCTCTGAAATTTTAAAATTAGCCAAAAAAAAAAAAAAAAGGCGTATTAGGTTATAAATTTTAAAGAGATAGATAGCAGCATATTAAAAATGAGAGAGGAAAGATGGTTTCAATTAATTGATTTAATTTTCCCTGTGTTTTCTGAATGCTCTTCTTCTGACATGGGGAATAACAAGTACTGGATCTAAATTATGCCTGGCTGAGCATATGAATTATGGATTCTTGAAGGCAGATGATACTGACAGGGCTTTTCCCCCCCTCCCTTTTTTTACCATGCCTGGAAGGCGGTATTTCTGGACCCTCCTTTGTGCAACTGGGCATGAAAGGCGCCATCCTGTAAAATACAGAGTTATAGAGTTGCCCAGGTTGGAAGGGACCTTTCAGATCATCGAGCCCAACCATCAACCCAACATTGACGAAACCATCACTAAACCATATCTCTAATCCCTGTGTCTACCCATCTTTTAAATACCACCAGGGTATGCCCATAAAAATGGGAATACACCTGGTGCTTATACAGTAACCAACACTGATTTTTCTTCTGCCAAGACCTTCTTGTGCTAATGTCAGAAAATCAGCAGGCATTAATTTGTTTCATTATATCTGCCTTACCTCCCCAGCAGCAGAAGAAACCTAATAGCCAGGAATATTTGGCCGGGGCGAGCAGGGCTGTTTAGGCTGATTATGAAAATATGTACAATCGTCACTATTAAAGCACTAACGGAATTACTGTTACAGCATCAGAGATTACACACCTGCATCCTCAGCTGCTAAGCCTCAAAGCTGCAGGAACCTCAGGCAAGGAAGAGTCTCCAGGGAGAGAGGTCTCTGGTGTATTTTCTCCCTTCCTAGAAGGCATTTCCTAACCTGTACCAAAGTCTCTGCTGCACCAGCCTCCATCCAGCCTCAGCAGCCTTTTGCTGCATGTTTAGCTCATCTCCTCTTGTCCTGACTTTCAACCAGAACAATTGCTCTCCATCATCTTTGTTAGAGGTTTTTGTGCATTTAGGAACCAGAGTCTTGCCTTGCCTTCATCTTCTCTAAACTAAACAATCTTCTCTAGACTAAACAAGTGCAGTTCTTTCTACCTCGCTGGCTGTATTTTCCAAATCTCTGATCATACTTGTTGATCTCTCCTGGATTGTCTCCAGCGGTTATTAAAGTACAGTGCCCAAAACTTAATAAAACCTTTCAACTGAGACCTCTACACCAAAATGCAGAGCAGAATAATTACTTTCGTTGTCTTATGTGTGACACTTCCATATATATAACTCCAGTATTTATATTTTTTGCCAGGGCACTGCCCTATCAACACAAATCCAGCCTATCATACGCTACATTCTTCAGACCACCTTCTGCCCAAATCACGACACTCTGCTTCCAAATTTCTTCCGGCTTTATAGTTGGGAATTTGATTTCTCCATCCTGAAAGTGGTGCTTTGTCCTAGTGGTTACTCAGTTGGGTTGGCTGTGGACCATCTTTCTAGATTGTTCCTGCTCTTTGATCCTCTGACTTGACTCTCTTGTACCTTCTCCAAGTCTAACGGTAACCACAGATTTCATCATCTGCATCATTAGTGAAAAGAATGGAAACAGGCCCAGAAGAGATCCCAGAGGAATCCCCCTTGAACAACTTCCTATTTGATAGGAACAATTGATAACCGTGTTTTTGGAGTGAAGTTCACCCAGTTGTGCACCCGTCCTTGTTTTTTGATTACAGTTTAGCTCATACCTAACATGACCGTGTCAGGAGGCTAAGATAAATCACATCCACTTGTTCTTCTTCATTCCCTGAGCCAGCTACTCTGTGAAAAAGGGAAATTAGACTGTTTTGACATGATCTGTTCTTGACAAACTCAAGTGGGCTGCTTTTTATCACCATACCATCTTCTAGGTATTTAAAAACTGATTGTTTATTAACTCGTTCCAGATTTTTTGGAAATCAGGGTGAGTGGTTTATAGCTTCCTGGGGTCTCATTATTCCTTTTCAAAGATCGGCACTAGAGTCACCCTTCTCCTGTGCTCTAGGGCTCATCCTGTTCTATGTGGCTCCTTTACAGTAATTGCTTTACAATAATTGTTAGCAATTCACAGATTACTTCATCTTATTCCTTGAATAAGTTCAGGTGAACTTTATGAGGCCCTGGTGAATTGTATGCCGTTGGCTCATCCAAGTATTCTTTAACTTGGTCCTTTCCTGTTTTGGCCTGCAGTCCTACGTCATTTTAAAAATAATTTAGTTAATTAGCTGGTCACAAACAGCTTTTTTTTTCAAATAAGGGCTGGATCAAGAGACACGCCAGGCTTCTCTGCATCATTTGTTATTTGCTCTCTTTTCCTGTTTAGCAATGGATCAAGACTTTCCTTTTTCTTCCTCTAATTAAAATTTATTTATAGAACTTTTCCCAGTTCCCGTTTATGTCCTTTCCTAGTTGAAATGTCTTCTGTGCTGTAGCAGCTCTGCTCCTCTATCCAATTGTTTGTCTTTCTCCCTTGTGCTTATCCTTGGCTATATGTTTGAATCACTTCTTTCTGTAGTATCTACTTTTTAAAGTCCTCAGAAAGCTACTGGTGCAGCTGGAACTGTACCTCTATGTGCCTGGGGTTCTTCTCCGTAGGGGAAACTGGCTCTAATTTTTTAACACAGTGGTCTTTTAGGATCTGCTCACTCTACTTCTCCTGCCGAAAACCTCAGTTACCTACTTGAGAGATTTTAGTTACTTTGTTGTTTTTCTTATGCAGTTTTGTGTAACTAAAATATCTTATTGCCACCGTATCTCATTGTTTGGGTATCTTGTACAAACGCTCATAAAAGCTTCTTCTACTTCCTTTGGATGGCCCATAGCAGATCTCTGCCTTAAGCTTCCCCGAGGTCGGCTGTGTCACAGCATCCGAACAAAGACTTACAGTTCTTTCTGCTCCCCTGGCTCCCTGCGCTCGCCTGCAGTGGCCAACACATCCCTCCCCTATTTACATTTTTGTCTACTTCATAACTGATGTTTCAGATTCTCAGGCTGCAGCAAAGGACAATGCTTTTTTTCAGTCAGCTGAAGGCTTCTGCAACCTTCTTCAAGTGTACTTTAGAGGCCACTGTCAGATTCTTTAATAGATTGGGACAACTTTACCCCGTTTTGGTATAATCTCAGCCACAGGCATTCATCTGTACCTCTGTGGGGCTGTTTTGGATCAACGCGCAGTTCAGCTGAACGAGTTGATCACAATTTGGCCTAATGCCTTCTTGGAAAAACCTAACAAGATGCACAGACTCCTGGAGAGAGCTGTAACACGGCTGTTGGCAAAACCAAAGAGCCATCCACTCCAACATGTAGCAGCCTCACCTTGAAGAAAAACACCCAGAGAAACCATGATACGTGAAGATTTGATACCCATCAGTCTCCTGATCCTCTACAGGGATATCAGCTCTTTTTGATCTCAGAGAGAAACCGTGACTCCCTCAACCTCCACCAGCCCCTCTCTGGAAGGTCACCCCCCAAATCGTCACCAAGCCCATGGAGAAGCTAAATTCTCCTTTGGCAGGACATCAGCATGACTTCAGAGGTACGCTGTGCTCCTCAGGTCACAGATATGCCTGGGCAAGTTGTTTTCATCAGGGCTTGCTCTTGCTCCTACTGAACCTGGGGCCCTAATGACATGGTCAGGGGCAGGATCTGGCCAGGGGAAGTAGAGTTAAGCACATGCAGAAGCCCTTGAAGGGCTGGAGCCGAGTCTGCAGTTCTTGTTTGGCCTGGCGCGTCGTTTGTGACCCATCCCATTGTTCTGAGCTTAATGCTTATTCATTTCCTCTTTTCTTGTGTTTTCATATATTATTATTTTTAATTGTGCCTTTTTATTATTTTTATTTTAAAGAAAGAATAAAAATAAACTCCCTTGGGCCACAGAACGTGGATCAACACAATCAGGTCAAGGGACTGCTTTTAGTCTCAGCACTGACTCTGCTGCAAACATGAATTTCAAGGTGACAGCTTTGCCTAGAAGCTTTTCGATTAATAGCCTTAGTCCTGGTGTGACCTTCTGGGAATGCAAACACTCCCACAGGAATTCAGAAAGACCATTATTTTAGAGGGAAGAAGGATATTTTTGAGAGGATAGTCAAGATATTCAGGGAATCTTCCTTGTTGTAGAACTAAGATCGTACATCCTACAAAAATCTGTAAATATTTAAGTTTTCCTTACATCGTTAAACTACACCGAATCACTGCACATCACACACTGGGGCTCTTCTGTTCTGTCCTGGGTCATGTCTCTGTGGTGGAAGTGAAGTTTACGCTGGGAAGGGGCTGGAAAGGATGGAGGAAGAAGGGAAGACTCTTGTTTTCAGAATGAAGAGAGAAGCTCATTAACACAAAGATAATTTCCTCAAATTCCTCTCTCCCTCTCTAAAGGGGGAATGCTGGGGAAGTGTTATAGCGGAACAGGCAGGGTGGCCCTTCAAACTGAAGCTGTGGTCCAGGCATATATCTTTTTCCATTAAGAGGCTGAAATGCAGTCTCTTTGTAAAGCAGCTGCAGTTACTTAACAGTCAGGCTGAAAATTAGCGAAATTAGTAGGTATTTAAACAATGCCAAGGCATTTTGATTCAACAACAAAGACATGCAAATTATACTTTGGTTATTGCAGTTCCACGGAGGGTGTAAAAAAAAAAACGTGATGTGATGTCCCTTGGGCAGAGGCAAAAGATATTTGAAAGCTGCTGGTTTGAATTATTATGGCACATTTATGGAAAACAGACAATGTTGATACCACAAAAATGTGATGAGCACCATTAACAGTGAGCATCACACAGCAAACCATAAACCCGAGTGCCTTCAAAATGTAAAAAATTCAAGTCAGAGGACTTGTTTAGGGAAGGGATCAAAGGCATGTAAAAAAAAATAGTCTTCTTTTAGCCCTCATGCAGTTTGCCAAGAGCTCTTTAAATAGAAGCTAGAAAAGCTATTTATGCTTTTCCCAATTAATAAAACATATGCCCTTCTGTTCAGAATATAATAATAGCAAAATTATGCTACAAATAGAAGCAAGAGATGCTGTTGTAAGACTTTCCTTTAAGTTATTTCTGTAGCCATGTTACAAGAAGTGGTGCTTGATTTAATTTTTGGATAGTGGGATACAGAGTGGGATGCTGTGGGATACCTTGATCTTTTGGCTGCTGGTCGCTATTCGAGGCAGGTGACTGATGCCGTTACTGATTTGGAAAAGCCAAACTTCCATAAGCAGGGACTGAAAAAGGTTGGAAGAGTTTACATTCAAGAGGAGATTAATAAGAGCAGACATGATAAATGTATGAAGAGAGTGGGTGGGTTAGATAAGAGAGGGAATTAGTATTCACATTGTCTTTAAAACAAGAGCACAGAGATTCAGTGAAACTCAGCAGCAGGAGCAAATGTAATAGTGATAAGGGGAAGCACTTTTTCACACAATATGGCAACTAGACATGGCAGCCCCCGGTTACAGGATGTTTTTGAGGTTAGGAGTTTATCAGGATTTATGTAGAGAGCATGAACACGCCAAGTCATCACTGTGAATGCTAAAGAGAGCCAGGAACCAGAGCAGCTTCCAACGCAGCAATGAGGGAGCATCGTTTCGCTCCCAGAGGTGGTCCATGGCCCACCTCCCACTGTCAGCTGCAGGACCCCTGCCCGGAGGGGGCTTTGGCAGCTCCTCTCTCCCGCTTGGCCATTTGGTGGGGTCTGTCTGAGCCTTGCTGAGTTCCCACTGCAAAGTGGATGGTGCTGGAGCAAGCTCCTGGCAGGGTCAGGGACTACATGGGCCATTGGAAGCATGGTTTGTAAAGACCACAAGGTCCCCTTCTGTCCAAAGCAGGCAAAACCACCTCATTTCTACACAGGTGGAAGACCTGAGCACCAGTTGTTTTGCTGGGAAACTCTATGTCTCTCTGAAATGAGAAACAAAATGAGGTTCCACTCCTTTCCTAAGGTGATGCAGGTCCTGGTGCAGACATCTTCAGGCCCCAGCCCTGGCTTTCCATCCAAAGAGGAGCTGCCTGGAGCAGGAGAGAATCCCTTGCTCCAGGGAAGACCCATGATATACTTTGCATGCCGGGAATCTGTGACCCATTTCCATGACTTTACCCTTAAATTTGCCATTGGGAAGCAATCCTTCACTCTGAAACCCCTTATCTTGAGGGAGAATGTAATATTTATTATTTTTTCCCTGTTTACTGCACATGCTGATAAGCTGCTCTGGGACCAAGGAGCTGCCAGAGTCTATTCCTTTTTCTTCCTAAGGGCTGACTAATTAAAAAATAAATAAATCGTTAGTTGAACTTTCAGTAACTGTTTTAAAAAAAATCATGCAGTGTTGGAAAGGTCAACATCCCAAGTAGTTTGGGGTTCACATCCCAGCAGGTCTGATGGCTGCCCAGTTTCTCCAGGGAAAAGCTAAGTGGGACACCTGAGGGGAGGAGGAATTGGTCATTAATCCAGGAGTCAGCAGCTGGCCTAGGCCAGTGATCTTAGCAGAAGAAAAACACGTGCATAGTGTGTGGTTCCTTAAAGCCTGGGTTTGTTGCCCGGCCTGCCACTCTGAAGAATTGCCTGCTTTTGCAAGTTTAATAATAAAATGGATGCCGAGGTCAGGGAATAGGCCCCTGCTTTAGCCATCCAGCTGGGAGACCTGAGGACGCTGGATTTTGATGGATTTTATGTAAAACGGATGAAAAAGAATTGCTTTTGGAGAAAGGTCACATGTGAAGCCACTGCAGGCAGTCATCTTCATTACCAATGTGTCTTCTCCTTGTAGAAACACAGGCAGGGAAGCTAAAAGCTTTGATTTTGACTAACGATCACTCAGAAGTACTCCATGATGGGGCAAGATGAAGCATGATTGCTTTAGGGGAACGTTTCTTTTCGTTTGATGAAAGCAATGCTGTCACGGGATACATGTTGGTAGCCTCGTCCTCCTCTCCTGATTCTCCACACGTTTCATTGCGATTGCGACTCTTCATACGGGGAAGAGTAAGAGGAAAAGGAAGCAAAGCACATCAGAAGAAAAATATATCATTACTGGGGTTAGACCGTTTTGTACAAAAAGAGATGAGAAGCTGCAAAGGTATTGTGATTAATGGTCCAGCAGGTGTGCTTTTCTTGCTAAACTACCCTCCTACTTAATCTCATCTGTATTTTCCAGCATCGCAGTGAAGTCAGAGTGAGCCATCCCCTGCACTTTAACAGAACTTTGGCTGTGGCAGCAGCCTGTGGATTATGTCCTCTGCCCACCACGAGTAGAAGCCAACTCGAGTGAGTTTAGTCATCTGTCTTTAGAGCAAAACTAATTTCAGTTGCCTTGTATCTGCTGCAAAGTCTGAGGTCCAGGACAGTACCAAGGACAAACTGTTCTCCATCGTCCCCTGGGGACATCCTGCAGCTCAGCGTTTTCTGTCTCCCAGTGCCAGGCGTTCGGCATAACCCACCTTTTCTGCGGTGGACAACGAGCAGGCAAACATTAAAACAAGTTACTTCCCCATCCTGTGAATTGATGCAGCCTGTTTTTCTACGGGATTTCTGTATTTCATCCGTATAATGACAACCAACGTAACCGGTTCCCATGGTCTCATGTTTCCACGCATTGCCTGAAATGCCTCACAGACCCTCAGCTCTTCTCCGCTCGTCCCCTAACTCTGGGGGAGCCAAAAGCAGCACAAGCCACGGCCTGTTTTGGAGCCGTGTGGTGCTGACTGGCTCTCTGGGATACCTTTCTCCCTTGCCAGCTGGAAAACAAACAGGACAGATAATTGCTACTTTCACCTTCAATCCTTCCCTCGCTCACTCAGGACGTTAACTGGCGTCTCCATCCTCTACACAGCCCTTGGTTTTCACTGCTTTATTGGAACGTCTTGTCTTTGATATCCCTCCCACTTTATCAAATCTGACTGGAAGTGGCCAGTGGATTCCGAAATTATAATTTTAAAGGAGGCGGCAGCTGAGGGAGCAGGGGACTAACTGGCAGCATATGCAGCATGACAACTGTGCACCTAAAGTTCCTGTCTGCAGAAAAATACTACCCAAGCATGTTGGCATTGCGTACACAATTTTCCCTGGGGAGAGGGTGCGAGGGGAGAAATCTCACGTGGGATGGATGAGCCACATGGATTCCCTGGCAACTGGAAGATGTTCGGGGTTCCCTCATGATGAGGTGATTAGGAATTTGTGTTGAACTTTGGGCTTGTCACCATGGCATTTGTCATCAGCTCTAAATCAACTTGAATGTGAGCACATACATTCAAGAAATGAACAAAATATAGAAGTCGCACGTGGCATTTGAGCGAAATATTTAGGTTCCTTTCAGAGCTGTTAATGGACCAACTGGGCAGCAGGACCAGCCTGGGATCGCTCAGATCTGAAATACTGTTATTGGGAGACTGACAGACACAGAAGGGTAAATCAGTGCCACTACTGTATGACAAGATGAACAGGAGATGGATAAGGCTTGGAGACTGATCGAAGCTGTAAGAAAAGTCCCAGGGCTCTGTGGGAAAAAAATGAAATAAAATAGAAAAAAAATTCTTACAGCTGCTTTCTTGCTTCTAATTCCTGTTGACTGTGGTCTGCTGACCATCTCTTGCTAAGAGATGAGGCTCAGAGCCTGGATGGTGGCATTTCTGTGTGCAGGTGGCCATGGTGCAGGTCAGCTACCATAATTCCTCTTCACATTTACATACAATTCACCGTAGTAACAGGAGCTTGCTTCAGAAACTCTGCAAGCATGAAAAAAGGGCTTATCCCAAGGATGTTGGAAAAGAAACACTTATTGTTTCTATCTAGAAGAACCCATAGTATTCAAACCACGTGCTGATGACCGTGATACCAAATTCCTGGAGGAGCCAGTGTTGCCTCTATTTTGCTGGTAACAGAACTACTACTTTCTTTTTAGGCATTTCATTTCAGCACATCCCCTTAAGAACAGACTCACATCTGACTTTTGAAATAACTCGAATTAACAAATGATGGCATTGCTATTTTTATTGCCATAATTTCTAGGAGCCAAGTTCATACAAAAGCCCGTTGTGACTATCTCTTTTCATTACAGTCAGGCAGAATATAGCCAAGTTCTGCTTTCAGTTACAGCCATATAAATCTAAACTACCTACATATTCCTTGCCAGTAGTACTTGTGTATGCTGGAGTGACCCTTCTATAGTATTATTTTCCCAGAAAAAGCAAAGTGATAATTCATCCATGTGACTTAGGAGAGCAGGTTCCAAATAAGTTGCAAGCACAGCTAAAAATGGAACATGAAATAAGTAGAGAAAAACACAAGGAAATAAGAAAATAATTTAAAGATTTCCAGTCTTGAACATAAGTATGTGTTCACATATACGCATACTGAAAAGATCTGTTTGCAATCAACTCCTTTGTCACTTACTGCTTGAGTGGTGGATTCAGGGAGCCTGCTGCCATGGGATGATGTGTGAGGAGCAATACAGAATGAGGAAGCAGATCTGAAACCATCCAAGACCTATCAGCCCTGGGGAGAAGGCTTGTCAGGCAGCTGTTGGGTTTGGGAGATACTCGGGCACTTTGAGGGGAACTGAGAAAGACAGAAGGAGAGACAGAATGAGAAAAGGCTGGTTTTTTGTCTCTTTTGGGTGCTCAGGCAGCATGCCAGAACAGGCAGAGCTATTCTGGCCTTGGCAGTGAGAACACCTTGTAAACGGGAGATGATGGGGGCTCAGGAGCCTCCGTGATGTTTTTTGTCAATGTTGGGTTGATGGTTGGACTCAGTGACCTGAAAGGTCCCTTCCAACCTGGACAATTCTGTGATTCTATGTGGTGGACCAGAGCCTGTGGTGCTGGAACGGTTCATCAATGGTCTGCTCTCGCTGGGGCAGGTGGATGAAAGCCAGTGCTCGCTCCCTGCTATACAGCTACCAAGTGTGCCTTGGCGCAGTCCTGAGCATCTCTTGTTGATGGAGCACGGGTGCCACGGAGGCTTTCAAGGCAAAGTCATTATTTGAAATGGAAGCAATCCCTGCAGCCTGGAGGGACACCGTGCAGGGAAACCTCCAGGCTCTGGCTGAGCCAAGAGAACACATGCCAATTTGGCGTTTAACACATATAAATATAAGCGCAACCTCTGTTTATATTAATTACAAATATTAGAGGGCTGAAAATATGTGGCTTGATACCAAAACAAAGGGTAGCTAAAGCAACCACATTGGAACTATCTGCACGCAGAAACACGAGCCAGCCAGCAAGACAGAATATAGTGAACTAATGCATGCGTTCGAGAGGAAAAGTTTCCCATGGATTTGCAAGAGTTACAGCTGGAAAAGACATGATGTTCCCTCTCTTTGCCAATACTAAGCAGTTCTGCAGGGTGTTACACGCCTCCAGCACGTGCACCGAGCTGCCTAGGGCTGGTCAAAACCATCAGCAGGAGCATGGACCAAACTGTCATTAAGTTTATATCGTCAGGTGTGTTTCCACAACCCGTGGGTAGATGGAAGGGACGGTGCAGAGTCCGAAGCTTGGCAACAGGTATAAATGTGGGGATTTGTCCTTTGCCCCTTTGCTTTTCTCATGGAGCTCAGCTGCACTAACTCATAAAGTCTTCCTTGACTGAATGATGGTGGTGTCTGAGTCACACACTGCCGTTTCCATCTTGATCAGAGGGCTGAAATGTTTACAGCTGAAGTACACCAGTCCTCCAGAGGACTATGATTCCTTTCTGAAAGTCTAATCATGCCTTTTCCCTCTTCTCTCCCTCCCCCACCATTACATGCAGTCGACATGTTTGAGAAGGCCACCTGCAACATCTCCCTCCAAAAATGTCTAAAAGAAAGCAATAGCAAAATAAAGCAAGGGCTTTGGATTATACTCGAGTGCTCTCACTCCCCTGGCTCGGACCAGGAATGCATGGGGGTAGGAAAAGGGGTGAAGTAATATGTCTTCATCTTGTTTTTCCCATTGTATTCACCAAGAGGAGGGCTTTTTCCCTCTTTCCACTGATGAAAAAAAGTAATTCAAGGCAGCCCCTCTCCCCTGTTGTCCCTTGTAGACTGTGTGAGACCAACACTGCTGTACAGGCTCCTGATGGAGGGAGGCAGCTCCCAAAGGAGAGGGCAACATTGGCCTGTGGGGCTCTGTAATGGGCTGCTGGGAAGGCAGGTGGAGAAGACAGCAATTTCTTCTGGAAACCGGATTTTAGAGAAGCTAAACTGGGAGGGAATGTGCATTATTGTGGCTTAGCTGTTGGCCCTTGCATCGCCTGGGTGCCTGGGGCTGCTCAGCAGCTGTGTAAGCAGAGAACAACTGTGATTTCTGGTCCACAGAAGCTGGCACCGAAGCCATGGAAGCTGTGTCCAGGCTGGAGGATGAGGAAGACGGTGCGTCTTCTCAGTGCGGAGGACAAGTTGCTGAGAAAACTCAGTGCCTCGACTGACAGGTATTTTGAGATTTCCTCTACGTTATGGGAAACGTCGCAGGTTCCAGAATGAGGCTCTGCAATAATTTGTTTCTGTATTTTAGGCTTCCCTGATTATTCTCCTTTTTGTCTTCTTCCTTTATCAATTACAGTCTCTTACCTATGGAATAAACATTTTATTATGAAGTAATTTTTTAAGCGTTCAATTCCAATAAACATTTCAAGTAAATAAAAATTTAACGTTTTAATTCAATGCTGCCTAACAAGTCTTTGACTGGGTTTAGCTTTTCAGTATTTGAATTTGTGAATTTTTATTACCATTTCATCCAATCTCTTACCTCCTTGTAAAAAGGGGGGGGAGGATTAAATCAAACAAGAGGAGATAAAAGGAAGAAAACTTTGCTCCTTTCTTATTTCACACATTCCCTCCTATTTTTCTCCTACTGTAATCCCCACCCAGAAAAGAGGGAGAAATAAAATATCTGAGAGGATATGGAGAGAGACCTGAAAACTGGCATTTTTCTCCCATTCCTCTCCTCTCTATTTCCTTATCTGTGGGAAAAAGGAGAGGAATATGTCCCTCCACCTCCCCTTCACAAAGATCAGAGAAGTTTAAAACCAGTGAAAATCAAAACCTGGAATTGAAAGTCAACAGAGTTATTTGGATTATTTTGTTTCAAATATTTTTGGCAGAAAAATGTATTTCTTGGCAGAAGAAAACTTTGCCTTGTTTCATTTACTGGTCAGGTCTATTCTTTAGCAGTGTGTTAGGAGTCAGGCGCTGCTTGTGTAGACCAGATTATGTCCATGTTGGCTAATTAGTCCCATCCCATCAAACCTCTCAGGATTTTCTGATTTTAACCTAAAAACAATAGGATTTTCCATTAAAAGAAAGGAGAAACAGGCATTGAAAGATGTGGTGGGACTGAAGCATGTGTTCTGAAGCTGGAGGCATCAGCTCCAGTGGGACTAGTGCTTGCAGTCCATGACTCCCTCTCCCATTCCCCAGAATGGGTTTTTCTTCCCCAAAAGGCTTCTGCCTTCAGAAATTTGCAAAATCCCTCTACTCTGGGAGTAGAGCTGGATGCTGGATTTAGACATTCACATTGCAGATGGGTTTTTATTTCGTACTGATGACTAGAGAGGTCATAGAATCATAGAATGGTTTGGGTTGGAAGGGACATTAAAGACCATCCAGTTCCAACCCCCTGCCCTGGGCAGGGACACCTCCCACCAGCCCAGGTTGCTCCAAGCCCCCTCCAACTTGGCCTTGAACCCCTCCAGGGATAGGGCAGCCACAGTGTCTCACCATCCTCACAGCAAAGAATTTCTTCCTAAGATCTCATCTAAATCTCCCCACTTTCAGCGTAAAACCGTTACCTCTCGTATGTCCTCTTTGGCAGATCTCTCCTGCCCAGGCAGTCCTGGATGATGCAGGTGCCAGTGTGAAATGAAACTGGTCTTCAGAGGAAAGGCACAATGACATCAAGTCCCATCACCTTTCTGCTGCAGTGAGTGCCAAACACAGATTTCCTGGCTCCCAGCGGCGTGTGCCAGAGCCGTGGGATCACCTCGCCTCCAGTCCCTCAATTTTACTACAGCATCACATCCCTCTATGCCCCTGGGTGCCTCATTGAACCTCCATTTTCCAGTTCCTTCCACTAGAAGAGGGTGACGGAGAGACTTGCCAGCCCCATGACTGGCCCAGGACAAAACGTGATCAAAGCTTGGCGGCAAGAGAAGGTGTGAAGGCTGACTGCTGTCAGCGGAGGAAACGGGGCAGGTTAGAGGCTTAGGGTACCACCTACAGCTTCTGAACTTAACTCCAGCAGTGGAGAGGGAGCCAGGCTCCTGTTTCCAGGGTTATGTTCTACTCACTGGAGTACGATAAAGTACTAGAGTCATTTTGAAATACATCAGAGATCTATAATGCTGGTAGCGATGGACACAACAAATACTGAAGACAATAACTTAGTGTTGGCCTAGACATGTCAAATTCCATCCCGCTTCAGCTGCTTTCCAGGAAAATAGATTTCTGGTTTTAAATATGAGGATTAGCAGCAGCAGATTTAGGGCTTAAAATAAAGTATGTATTTTAGATTTATTTAAGGGCCTTTGACTCCCAAACACTTTGCTTTAATATATCGCTTTCTGGGCTGACATGGCTTTCATTTTTCATCACTACTTTACATTCCACTGTTTGAATGGTTTACGCAGGGGAAACCTGAGTTTTTCAAAAGCTGAAATTCTGCTGCTGCTGCTGTTTAAGCAATGCTTTCTTTCCTTCTCTGTCTGTAGCAGGTTCTTAACAGAGAGAGCTGTAATTCAGAACAATTCAATTTTCCATCATTTAAGGAGCAAGACACAGTAATGGCTTAATCCTGATTACACACGGCCATTTGTGAGGACTGATTTCCAGATGTTCGTGTTCTTTTATTATTCTTTTTTTTTTTCTTTTTAAAGGTGAATGTTATTCATTTCTTTGGACTTCGTGCTAGGAAAGAAATCTCTGAAATCCTCAGGACAGGAACACTGATCAAACTTCACTCCAATTGAAGTCAGAAAGCCACCCTGAAGTTCTAAATAGCTGCTGGTCAGGTCCAACCCAGGCAACAGTAATGGAAAATTTTCTGTCCTAAATCCTGCCCTGGAGGGAATTTCTATTTGGAGAAGAGCATGTTCACTCCTCGCTCCTTGGACTCTCTTTAGAGATTGCAAAGTATGGTGAGGTCAGAGCTCTAGGATCTGGTTTGCATCCAGGCAACTTTGACCTTCTGAAGGCAATGGCTGCTCCGACAGCCAAGATTTCATGGTTAAAGGTCAATTAAGATTACTCCTTAAATTCTGAAGAATTCGAGGGGGGGGAAACTGGGAAGAAGACAATGACAGTGTCTGAAAGCCAAAAACCAAATTTGGTAGCAAATGTTCTACGTACACCAGATTTTAGACCCCATATCTTCCAGAGTCAACTGTCCAAGTCACGCAATCCCCATAACAGGCCTTTCCTGTAAAACCATGTTTTCTGGCCCAGTGAAACAAGCTGGCTTTTGAGACTGGAGCTGCTCTCCCTAGTCTGTTTCCAACAAAAAAAAAGTGCCATTTTAAATTGAATTTTGGTGCTATCTTTGCACACATTATTCCAATCATCCTGCTGGGAGGGTTCTCGGCGTCGAGCGATCAGGGGGCTCATGCTGAGGCTCTGCTGTGCAGATCCAAGGGATAAACTTGAGTTCCTGCAGCTGACTTGCAAGCAAGCTCGCTAATAAAATTTAACTCTTTGAGAAGACAGCTTGGTCCTGACTACTCTGATTGCCTTGGCGCATTGCGGTGGAAATACAATTACAAGATTGGACTGCTCTCAATTTGCTCCGGATAGAGAGAGAGAGAGGGAGAGAAAAAAAAAAAAAAAAGAAAGTGTTTTTTTAATTAAAAATAAACCAGCCCAATTTTGAGAGCTTCTTGCCAGATTATTGTTTAGCTCAGCATTGTCTTTTCATCTGCATCATGGTAATCCCAGATATGCAGATCAACAGATTTCCTCTACTTTAGGGAGTAAAGGTGGCTTCTTGGCCACAGTCATGAGTTGGCCACAAAGTCTCCAGTGAGCGTGGCCTGTGAGGCTGTTGCATGGGCTACCGAAGCTCTCCAGTGCTGCTTGCAGTGGTGGTTTTTGGCACACCAGCTCATAAGAGCACTATGGAAACTGATTATAACATATTTATACAGCAAAAAATGCAGGGCTTTTGATTGTGCTGTACAAGAAGACCTCCGCCTGCCAATTTTCACCTGCTTGGAAGCTCTTCTGAGCTGCTCGAAGGGCAGGCGACAATGACACCTCGTCTCAGCTCCTGCCAGAAAAGGTCTTCCTCACAGTATATGTCAAGTATTAATTACTGCTCATACGCTGCCTGCGAAGATGACTTACTGCATTGTGAAAAAAAACCCCACCAAATATTATTCCAGCCTCCGTGGGGGGGACTGGGCTGAGCTCCCCAGTAAAGCCCTGACTCCAAGCAGAGGTTGTGATTGCGGGGAGAGCAAAATAAAGCAAAGCAAAACAAAGCAAAGCAGGAGGTGCTTTGAAGCAGCTGAATGAAGACTCACAACAAACCTGCCTGACAAAAGTCTCCTGTTGAATTAAGGCAACCTGATCCCTGAGCTAGCCACGGCGATGCATTATATTCATCATCCAGGAGAAAGGGGCCGGCAGGGAGCCGGGGGGGCACAACGGCACGGGCAGTGTGGCTAATTGTGGAGGTCTGCTGGTAGATCGAAAACATCTGGTTTGTGTTTGAGTTAAGAAGGGATATTTAACTCTATTACCCAGATTTGTATCTGTCCATTACTTATTCAGATTTATTAGCATAGGCTCGTGACATCAAGGTTACATGAGGCTGAGACATCTTGGTGTTCTGGGAGCCAGGGAAAATTGCTATTAAAGGCAGTATGGTTCATAGAATCATAGAATTGGGTTGGAAGAGACCTTACAGATCATTGAGTTCCAACGCTCTGCCATGGGCTGTGACACCTCCCACCAGACCAGGTTGCTCCAAGCTCCATCCACCCTGGTTTTGAACACCTCCAGGGATGGGGCAGCCACAGCTTTTCTGGGCAACCTGGGCCAGGGTCTCACCACCCTCACAGCAAAGAATTTCTTTCTAATATCTCATCTAAATTTCCCCTCTTTCAGTTTAAAACCATTCCCCCTCATCCTATGGCTCCCCTCCCTCATCAAGGGTCCCTCCCCATCTCTCCTGGAGCCTCTTTAGGGACTGGAAGGGGCTCTAAGGTCTCCCAGGAGCCTTCTCTTCTCCAGGCTGAACCCATCAACTCTCTCACAGCACAGGGACTCCAGCCCACCGAGTATCTTTGTGACCCACCTCTGGACCCATTCCAACAGGTCCATGTCCTTCTGATGCTGGGGACTCCAAAGCTGGATGCAGTTCTCCGGGTGGGGTCTCCCCAGAGAGGAGTTGGAGGGGCAGAATCCCCCCTGGCCCTGCTGGCCACGCTTCTTTTGGTGCAGCCCAGGATGGGGTTGGCTTTCTGGGCTGCCAGCACATGTTGCCAGCTCATGTTGAGCTTCTTATCCACCAACACCCCAAAGTCCTTTTCCTCAGGGGTGTTCTCAAGCAAAGTTACAACAAACACCTGCGGATCACAGTGCTAAAAGTGATGGCATCTCTGTGTTAGCAAGTCTGAGGAGCTCTGAAGGTTGGGTGATATGTGGTTGGTATGGAGGGGGGGGTATGAACAGGACCTGGACAAGGTTATGTGAATGGACAAGGGATTGTAACTCGGAGATATGAATGCTCTCCAGCCTGAATACAAGATCAGCAGCTCACAAATCCAACAAGTGAGGGTGCATTTAGTGACTTTCTTCAACATTAAGTTGCCTTTACTTTTCTGCAGTGCTTCACCCCCTCATACCACCTACTCATGACACCATCCTGTCTCAATAACCCCAAGTCCTCTGCCTTGTCCTGCCCCACAGCCCACCTCCACTCTACCTTCCTTTTCCAGTGCTCCTCCTTCCCAGTCTCATATCTCTTCATCCACTTTCCTAATGCATCATCCCTACTTCTGCATCCAGATATCCATCCTTCTGCCCTTCTCAGTGTGTGAGACCTCAGGTGTCTGTGTGGACTTACAAGTACTCAGTCCCATTGAAAAACAGACCCAAAGCATCTCAAAGCAGGTACAAGCTGAGGGGGGACTTCAGAAATTGGGCTGAAGGCAACTTGCCCTAAGTGGCCCAATCTGACAGCGACCTGTATTCACAAATTCAGGGCACCAAAACACACTGCACTGAGCCTGACAGTAACTGTGGGACTATTCTTCTCCCACCTCCCTCCAGCTTCTGGCTTGAAAGTATTCATTGTGGGAGCAGGAACATTGCCAGGTCTCTTAGGTGATCATCGGCAGAGAAGGAACAGTGAAGAGTGAGAGCAAATAGGTCACAAACCACCCTTAGGCTGAAATTATTACCCAGCACTGTCCCACGAATCCCCATGAGGACTGAACACACAAAACACGAGTGACACTGATTTGTGAGATGGTCCCCGCTCTGGTTAATCAGCGATGGTTTCAAAGATCGCTAGTCAGCCAGTTCCTGGCAGGTGTAAGCCTGTATTTAACATTGCTCAACCCCGATTGTTATTTAAATGAAAATAGGGACCTTTTTCCCTTTCAATTCCATTTAATTCCTCCAAGATATTAGCTATAATTCATCATGTTTATAACTTCTGAAATTAACTTCCCTCCCATAGAGTTCAATAAATAGCACTTTTCCTGAATAGCTCATTCACAGTGCAAAAACACCTTCTTCCTCATATTTTTCACTTCATAGAACGAAACCATATGAGGTGGTTAAGATTTACATGTTCAGCTCTGGCAGGCTTTTTATATTTATTTGGGTTGCAAGATATAAATCAGTGCTGGGCTTTTCTCCAGGAACGACTTATTTGTTATCTTGCTACGTGTGTGTTTCTGGGGCAAAATTGGATAAGGTGTTTTCAGCCTTATTGCATGGCGTAGGTAGGGTTTACACTGTTCTGTGCCAGCTTCCATGTTTTGACTGCAGAACATTACCTTACACTGCATTTCATCACAGCCGACCGCTGGAAGTTTGAAACCTTTCCCAATTCAGAAATAACATGTGTAGCTGGGAATCACATAGTTTTCTTCAGGGACAGTCCCATTATACTGAATATCCCATAAACATATGTGTGATGAGGATTAGAATTTTTTAATGATTTAGAGCCATGATTTGAAGTCACGGGAATATGGCTCCCTTAGAAAAAAATGATGCTTTTTAAATCTGCAGGCAATCTAATTGCTCGCACAGGGAGGCTTCTGCAGGACACCAGATTTTAACTTCATGCAAGTCTTTGAGGCATACAGGGCCATGAGGTGACGTGGGGTCTTTAGAAATGCCATAATAGACCCCTCTAGTTTAATAACTATGAGAGTGGTTTCAACAAGTAGAAAGTCCGTGGTGGATACATTATACTATTGCTGAATCTGTCAGGAAGTTTCTTTATCTGTTTTAAGTGTCACACCTGGGCATCTCCATCCTTTGGTGCAAGCTTGAGCTACAGGTGATGCATAGACACAGCCCAGGAACCGGAGTTTGGTGGTTTTGTAAACTCAAGCCACCAAAAAAAAAAACAGGTGAGTGTAGGATTTAGGAACCTGAGACTTCAAGCAGCAGCAGGACAACTGAATCGAAATCGTGACAGATAAATGTCCCGGTAACTGTAAGGGCCTAACCAAGTGGACTCCAGATCCAAGATGTGATCTTGTGTACACACACACAAATACAGAAAAACTCCATGGGTTTTAGTGACTCCTGATTCACTCCTGCATGATGACTTGTGGATTTTGCCCCTGGAGTTTATTATTTACGGAACGTGTGAAAACCAAAGCACTTTAAGATCAATGTGTGCCTAACACCAACACTCAGAGATCAGCATCTTCACACTCATTTGGTCCCAATCAGGAGAGGCCCATTGTGCCTACACGATTGCTCTGTTTTCTAAGTGAGATTTCAATTCTCAAAATGGTATGACAGCCCTTCACATCATTCACTAGTGCACTGAATTAGAGCTACCATTTAGGTTTTCCCTAGCTTTGCTTTTGTAGACTGGCTGATGTGGAAGTCCTTGATCCCTATTTTCCATCACACCTGCTCTCCTGTGAGATCCGGTGAAAATAAACAAATCCACACTTTGGAAAGTCAAGCCTATATTCATGGAGACTTAAGTCTACCTTTTTGCCTTGTATCTTTGCCTTAGACCTCCTAGGCTAAGGATTTTTCTTCAGCTATATTTCTCTTGTGGGAGTGTCATGAAAAACATTCATAGCCCACTGAGGATTTTAACTTGGTCCAGAACTCCTTCTCTGCAGCAGGACAGAGACTTGTACAAATTAGCAAAGTGACCTCACTCATTACATGCAGAGCTCTTCAAAATTTTTGCTGGGAAAAGTCCTCTAATTTAAACAAGGTCTTCATCTGGATTCCCCCAGAAGGAATTAATAACAAAATGCTTCTTCTAACGTCAATGTGATATATGATGACACAGCAAAGACAAAATTGCACATATTTTGTTCAAAACCTGACATTTATAACCCCACTTTCTCAGAATCTTTTATTCCAAAGCTGATGATTTTACTCTTCATGCTGTCATCAGCATATCAGCTCGCTTTGTGGAACAGAACTTCTCTGCTGCTTGAACCCCCCTGGACATTTTTATGTCGGAATTTAGCTCAAAATCTGGTCTGAGCTCAAGGTCTGCAGCTGAAGTGAATAGAAGCAAGATGCCAGCATCACCTGGGTTTGGTCTTTCTGCCTGTGAAAGAGGTTTGTTATTTGATACCTTTTTTCACCCAACAAAGATCTTTTCCTCCCCGGCAGAAACTTTCTCAGATCTCTTTCTCACTTTCTTTCTTCGCCTTCAGTTTTTGCTTTGCATTAGTTTGTTCGTTATCTCTGGAAGGAAACCCTTGAAGTTCTCCCTGTCCTTGAGTATCTTTGATACGCCCAGGTTTCCTTTTGCATCCCGTATTCCTGCTCCTCCTCTGGGCAGCTTCATTTATTGACTCCCTGATAGCGGCCATCACCGTGTGTCACTGATCAAAAGGGCTGAGAGGAGAAGAATGCAAAAAAGGAGAAAAAAAAAAAATACCTAGAAGAAGTTGGGTTTGGCAAACGATCCAAAGCCTTGTATCTGATCAGTCATAACCTCCCCTCTGTCACTAACGTGTTTCACTACAATTTACATTTAAATGGTGTTAAATGAAGACTTTTATCTCGGTTGCAGCCCCCCTCCCCCCCCGGGCTCTTCCCCCCCCCTGGGCCCAAAAACATCCTTTCTTGCCACTTTCACCTCCTGCTACTTGTACAGAAACACAAGGAGAGATTAAAAACCCCCCACGCCTGACGGCTCTGTTTTAACTCCATGTATAAACCACCTTCTTTGTAGGCACCGTCGTTAATTGATGGGCTGTGCAGGCAACGCCATGACAGGCACAATAAGAGGAGAAATATCACTGCGAGGAGAAACACAGGTCACTGCAAAGGATTATGCTTTACGGCCAAGAGGATGGAGCTGTGAAATATTTGTTATACTTTATGGAGAAGAGGCTGAGGTTGAGAGACATTTATTAACATGGAGTTACAAAAAACCCAGCCCTAACCATAATTCAGAGATGACACAGTGAGATGTGGGTTAGGAAAGGGATTCCTGGGGCTCCATCCTGATGTGTGCTGAGGACCTCGTCATCTCTCCCGGGTAAATCAGCCCACTCCCATGGGTGAGCTAGGGTGCAAGGTGACAGTTGGATCCTTCTGATCCCAATGGGACTTGCACCAGGTCCTCCCACTATTTGGAAACTCCACATGTCACCCAGCATCAAAAGTTCATCAGCATGTGGTAATTAATGATGTGTATTAGTGATGTATACAAAGCAGAAGAGGTGAGGTGAGTGTCTCTAGGAGAGGGGGAGGTGTTAATGTGAAAATGAAGTCCTAGCTACTAATGTGTTTTTAACTTGCCTTCACACGCCCCCAGACCCGGGGAGAACAGAACTTTTATAGCTGTCTAAGCTAAATGTCTCCCCAGGAAACTGAAGATACGAAATTCAGTGAAGCTCTTGCTTTCTGATGGAGACTTTCCTTCCCTTTGCAATATATAGTCATACCTAAGACTTAGGAAATGCGATCCTCGTGCACGGTGATCAGATGCACCCAGTTATCAGTTGCATCTTGGTTTTGTGGTATTCACCAACTCCGTATTTCACGGGTTACTCAGGTATTTCATTGAAAGCCACCTGAGGTTCTATGGGCCTGTAGCCCCCTGGTCCTTGTCCTCATCAAAATACCCCGGGCCCACAAAGCTTTAGATGACGGTATTAGTTGGAGGTTGGGGGGAAACGTTATCCACCCTGCGCGGATGGGGAATTGAAGCACGCGCCAGATGAAGTGATTTAGCCGAAGGAAGGAAGTCTGCGACTGCTCCACAAGGAATTGAATGCAGGTTTTCCCAGTCCCAGTGTGGTATCCCCCGTTCCAGACGATCCTTCTCACGCCAAGTGCTTCAGAGCTAGATCCCTCATTAGGCAGCAAGACTCTCCGTGCTAATGATGCTTTACCAACCCACGCATGAGGATTGCACGGTGCAACACTTCTCAATAAAAAAGCCTGATTGGCGAAACCTGCAGCAGAGGAGGAAGGCAGGAGAGGAAAAACAGGGCTGGACTTAACACGCTTTGATTTCAGCTTGAGTCAGGCCAAGGCCCAGCGCTCGAAAATATCACACAGTATTATTGTGAGCAAAGGTTGTTAATGAGACCACATGCAAATTGGGGAGGGCAGAGTGAGGGAACAAGAAAGCAGACCTTGGGCTGTGTAGGCTTAACATGCTTTTTAGATTATTCTCCCTTTGCCAGAGAATTACTGTTCTCCTCGCTACACAAACGGAACACCGAAATGCAAAAATAAAAGCCCTCCTCTGTCCAATCAGCATCTGGGTCACAAGTGTTTCGGTGTGGGCGGGTAGCTGTGAAATATTTCTAGGTATTATTGCCAAGAAGATTTCGAAATCTCACCGGAAACCAAAAACTTCATTAAGGATAAACAAAAAAAAAAAAAAAAGGAGGGTCAAAAGACCCCCAAATGAAAACTCTTAACAACAGAACAACGATAAGTTAAATGCGAGAGGAGGCAGGAGCTTTAGGACTGGGAACATTTCGAAGATTCTCTGCACTTGCGAATGTGCTTGGCAGATTAGTCTGTTTGTAGTAATAAATTTGGGATGAGACTGGCAATGTAGGAGGTGAAGGTAAAGGCAGATATCAAATAGGAGTGCTAAAACTGTGATAAAGGCTTTTTAAAAGCCAGATGTTGGTACCAGCGTGGTGCCTTCTGAGGACACAAAGAACATGAGACAACTTCCTCTGGCAGTGACTTTTCACTTCCACATCTACTGCAACACCTGAGCCTGGGAGCCAGGTGGGAAAAACAGGGTTAAATCAGATATAAATGTGAAAATACTTATGGTTTGAGCGCACCAACTGATGTTCTGGCTAGAAAAAGATGCAGGCAACATGTGGGTAATGAGCACAACTGTTTTCTGAAACTTTTGTGGCAGAGTGAGGTGCTGTGATTGCACACTCCCCACATGTAGAGACAGCACTTTGAGGGCTCTAGTGTCTGTTCTAACGTGAGAAGTCTCAGTTTTGAAACACCTTATTTCTTCTGCAATATCCATTTAAGTCTTAGTGGATGGAGGCTGCTCAGCTTTCTCGGTAGTATCAGCAAGTGAATGAACTGTTTATGAAATACTCACAGATTAGCCCCTTTACTGGAAAAAATTATGGCTTGTGTCTGCAGGAGGCGAAACACATGCACTCGGTAGTACCAAAATATTTCAAGAAAATATTCACAGAATTGAATCACTCGTAACTAAGCAAATAATTGTTGGCATTTGCAAAACAAAAAGTAATTTAAACTGTTTCTTCATCTTGGTAAAGCCTAATTTCATTAAAAGATAATTGAAAGTATGCTTTACAATAGATTTTAATTTTTTTCCAGTTTGTCAAAAATTTTGACACCTTTTCATTGAAAAGAAGGCCAAACCTGACTATTGACCACCACCAGGAAATATAAAGCATGCAAAACCTCTAAAACCTCAAATGAAAAACAGCAATACCCACCCTCAAGTACTGAAAAGCGGTGCTGCCCTGCAGCACGAGGAACCCTCCCAATGTCTACAGGCAAAATTTTCTCCCCAGGTCATCTCTGCTGCTTTGCTGGGTGCCACCTTTCAGCCCAGGGCTTCACGTTTAGTGCTGAATTTTTCAGGTGTTGGGGGGTACACAAATCAGTGACTGCCACCTCGGGGCCTGAAAGTGTGTTGGATACATAAGAAAACCATCTCTTTACCATTCCCTTCATAGAATCATAGAATTGCCCAGGTTGGAAGGGACCTTTCAGATCATCGAATCCAACTGTCCACCTAACACTGACAAAAACCATCACTAAACCATATCACTAAGAAGCACATCTACCCATCTTTTAAATACCTCTGGGGATGCAAAACAGAGTTTCTTATCCTGGGCTGCATGAAAAGAAGTGTGGCCAGCAGGGCGGGGGGAGGTGATTCTAAACCTCTGCTCCGCTATGGTGAGATCCCACCTGGAGTCCTCAGCACAGGAAGGACATGGACTGTTGGAATGGGTCCAGAGGAGGCCATGGAGATGCTGGGAGGGTTGGAGCCCCTCTGCTGTGAGGACAGGCTGAGAGAGCTGGGGTTGTTCAGCCTGGAGAAAAGAAGGTTACAGAGAGACCTTAGAGCCCCTTCCAGTCCCTGAAGGGGCTACAGGAGAGATGGGGAGGGACTCTTGATCACGGAGTGGAGCCATAGCATGAGGGGGAATGCTTTAAAACTGAAAGAGGGGGGATTTAGATTAGATATTAGGAAGACATTCTTTGCTGTGAGGGTGGTGAGAGCCTGGCCCAGGTTGCCCAGAGAAGCTGTGGCTGCCCCATCCCTGGAGGGGTTCAAGGCCAGGCTGGATGGGGCTTTGAGCAACCTGGTCTGGTGGGAGGTGTCCCTGCCCAGGGCAGGGGCTTGGAACTTGAAGATCTTTAAGGTCCCTTCCAGCCCAAACCATTCTATGGTTCTATGAATCTTAGGAGAAAAACCTTACATGGTCACAAGGAGCCCTGCAGAAGCAGCTGTTACTTGCAGTCCTGGGGGACGCTGGAGTTCTCTTTTATACCATATATGTTCTTGCTGAGGTTTTTACACCTGTGTATTAGATAACCGACTTAGACATTGTCATTCAAAGAAAGCCCCTACTTGAAACAAAAGATTTAAAGCCCCCAGAAGGGTTGTCAGGCAGCTCAGCTCACTGATGTGTTCCCCCTGGCTTTCTTTCTCCTTTCCTGTTCTTTTGTGTGCGTTTATCGGCTTTTCTGCGGCGCCCACGTGGCTGAGTGGTGATGCACATCTCTGCGGGAAGAAATGAGAGGTGGTGGAGCAGGAGGACTGAGAACCAGGGGTGACCCCCAAGGATGCAGGCAGCTTCTGCAGCAGAGCCACATGGGATGATCTAATACAGCTCAAACATGTGCAATACGCATTGTCTGTATTTTAAGTGTGCTTTATTTAGGTCCGGGCAGCCAGAGAAGGGAAATGAGGTTCGACAAACAATAGGAAAACATAGACATCTAAAAACAGATTATTTCCTACTCCTGGGTTGTGCTGTGTCACTTCATGTTCCAGCAAAAGCCGGGGATTTTCACGGGAAAGCAAGAGGATGGATGCAGCATCGCCACTGCTTGTGACCCACCTGCCTTGCCTCTGACACCACTGTGTTTTGGTCACCCTTTCATCTTCAGAAATGAACCCAAGCCCCATTGCTCGTGGTTGGGTGTGCAGCTTCCCCAGTGAGGCTGGGAGCCCGTGTCATCTTGCACCCCGAGGGTTGTGGCCCACCCATGTGTCTCAGCCCATGAAGAAGAGGAGATGAGTAGCATGAAGTATTCCAGCTGCCGCTCCCATGAGGCTTCATCAGAGCTTTTCAGACCAGTAATGGTCTTACTTTTGGTCAATTAATTCAACCTTTTATCATTTATGAAAAACTTGTTGTGGAATGTTCACTGATTTTTTTTATTTTTTTTTTTTTTGTGGACTTCATCTGTGAAAAAAACCCACCAGAAATAGCACTCCAATCAGCACCTCCATGATTAAGAAGCTTAGGTCCTTCCTTAATCTGCAAACCCCAGTGCAAGCTGAACTACCGAGTTGCTCCCCTGGCTTCAGTGAAAACTACATTTTTTTGGCCTTTGGAGCAAAGATGCTCTGCTCAGAACCTAGTCAGCACCCGGCAAGGATGGGCTTGGCAGGGGAGAGCAGGGAGCGTGGGGAGAAAGGAGCACAAGGTGTGGTAGAACTTCGGCAGACTCAGTTGGCTTAAACCAGATCTTTAACCTCAGCTTCTAAGTCTTTCCCTGTGTGAAGGGAGAGCTGGTCCTGGAATGCTGCAGCTACCCAGCTTCTCCCAACTCAAGCCCAACTCAGTCAACCCCTGGAGACCTTTTATTAAGGAGATTTAGGAAACTTGAGGTTTTATCACAAAACAACGAAGGAGAAGTGGCACAGGTCTAGAGCGCAAGTCATTTTGGGCAAGTCCACCCATGACTTTGTAATACAAAGAACATGAAAGGCCTCTGAGAACGGATCGTTGCTGTAATAAAGCTTTCTTCAAGAAATGCTTTGGCACAGTTTATCTGTTTGTTCCACTGCACCATTTTGATTCAAAAGAGGTCCAGCAATTGCCCTGAGTCTGCTTTCCTCAGTGGGTAATGAAGCCGCCTCCACGTTTCCACCACTCGAGAGCGGCCAAAACGAGTACATGAGCGTTTTCTGTTGCAAAACAGCTCTGCGCTGTCACTAATCCACCGAAAAGGCACGGGGAGATTTACAGAGAAATGCTTCTTGGCCGGTGCAAGCCTGCTTGGGGCTGCTTCTCATTTCTGAGCGAGTCAAAGGAGGGATCACTTGCCTTTTACTCGTGCCAGAGTCTACTGAAATCCAACAATCCTGCGTCCCGTGGGGAGCCAGGGGCCCCGTGTTTCAACCCTGGGTGGCTGATGGAGGAAAATCCACGCAGAACACCCCACCAGTGAACCAGGGAGAGGGCTACCATGGAAAGAGATTCCAGGGCTTGCTGGTTTTACTCTTGTCTTGTGTTTTGCCAGTGGAGTGACTGGATCTGCGAGGTTTCTGCTCAGTAGCTCTGATACCAATTTTCTATATATTCCATAGAGCTGGTGTTAGAGCTATCACATGTGCTCAACAGACCTGTGTACGAGCACTGAAAGTTTCTGGAGAAGCCTGGGGGTTTTTAATCCAAGAAAACGGCAAACTTGGATCATCCATATCTTGAGCTTGTATCTGGGAGTCAGAATAGCTCCCTACCCTCTGCAAAGAAAGGTATTTGTGTGTCTGTACCTTCACTAGACACAGAAAACTCATGTTTAGAGAGGTTAGCTGTGAACTTTGGGCTCCTCCGGTCTGAGCTAGGTCTGCCAGGCACATGGGCTGGGGCACAATCTAAACATGTGCACAGATCTTTGCATATTCCATTATTTTTTGCTATCATTTGTCAAGTTTCATGTCTGAAAAAGAAGATCTACAGCCTGAAACCCTACAGGTGGAAAATCTGTCTGCTCTCATACACCAGGCAGGTGTGGGAGTGCTACAGCTGCGGGGAGACATTCACCTCTGGGAGGCTTGGTGGGTCTGTCTAACTCCACGTGAGCTCGGAGAAAGAACGCAAGGGGGTCCGCAGGACAAGGAGCTCTGCTTTAATGTTTTGCGGTAAGGAATATTTCCACAGTCACAAAGGCTTTACTAGGTGGGTTTGTGTTACTGTGGCTTGGTGTGCTGCTGGGAATGTCTCAGAGTGCTGAGACAACCCTTCATAAGCAGGGGACCACGTAGAAAGGGCTCTTTGGAGATGCTGCAGGGCAAATCCTTGAGCCTCAGCTATGTACCATGGAAATAAATACAAAGTGAGGGAAGTGATGAATTTAAGTCCAGGAGCAGGGACCCTTTCCACAACGTTGAGACATGTAACCAGAGGACTGTAGGAATATGCTGCTTGCAAAGATAGGTGATGGAGCATGGTAGAGGGCACCTGACTCTTAGATTTTTGCGCCAGACACCGGGTCAATGGACTCTGGTCAGTGCTACCACAAGGAAAGAGGCTCATTGCCTTTTTCCTTTAAGCACTGGATGCTTCTGACCCTTCACTCCTTATCCAAGCTCAGTGCTTGCTAATAGGCAAGTGCTGCCTATTAAAGGCACCCAGAGTAGCTGCGTAATGAGCACAAAATGCCGCAGCGGGGGCCCATCACTGGTGGTTATTAGCTCGAGGGAGGACCTCACCCCCTCTCCCTCTTCTGTTCAATCCCGGTCCTCGCTGCCAACAACTCCTTACACGTGACAAGAGCTTTGTGGTTGCCAAGGAGAGCCCACCCCCACGGAGAGGAGGAGAACGTGTGGAGAAGAAGTAGCGGAGACCATTATCATCATTTATACAGCAATGGGAGACTGGCAGCCAAGTGCTGTTGGCAGTAAAGCTTTCAGCTGCTCTGGGAAGATTGAGAGTGTTCTAGTAATGATTCCCAGACATCTGTTTCACAGCAATTTCTCGGACTCATTCCCTCCTTGGATTGCTTTCCCCCTCTGTTTTATGCCCTTCTGAAGGGCAGGGGCTGGCAGAGTGGGCAGAAGAAGGTAGGGTCCCAGAAACAGGGGTGTGAAGGGGGCCACAGTGCCCCAGGCACACAGTCTCTGGCAGAATTAGGGAAGGAACTTGGGTGGAACCAAATTCCCAAATTCTGGGAATAGCACAGCAGCCCATCGCCACAGAGAACAGGGATGGGGCCCAATCCACAGCCACAGCCATCTTCCCTTTACTGGCTTTTTTGTTTTTAAGGAACTGGGGCAAAGTTGAGAAGACTCCCCCCGCCTCCTCCCATAAGTCCACCGCTGGGAAACAAACACAGGCATCTCCGTCCAAGAAATGTGCAGCTCAGGCTCATCTCTAGCTGAGACAGGAGTGACGTGAGATTCCCCAAGCTGCAGCAGGCTGGACAGAGCAGATGGACTCAAATTTTAAGGAAGACAAAGAGAAGGGGGAGGTGTAGAAACCCCAGCGCACAATGGAAAGGGCTCTGGAGGAAACTTTGTGGGCCAAGGACTCCAAGCAGACTGTTGGTTTTGGTTTTTTTTTTGCTGATGCATAATTGCTTAAATGCAGCTTGGCTGAAAGTGTAGATATAGTAGGGATTTTTGCTTTCTGTTAGCCACCTGGAAAGTGACATTAAACCCTTTTTTCTCTCGTATTCCTGGGTGGGGATGCAAAGCCAGAAATTCCTCTGCAATAAGGACACAAGTCCAGGCGTACAAACCCTGCTTCCTGGTCACACTCGTGTGACTTGAGTGCTGTTGCTCTGGCTTTTGGACAACACCTCCACCAGCAGGACTTGACCCGGTGTCACCTTTCCACTACAACATCTTAAGTGGCTGCTGATGCTTCAACCAGGACAAGAGTCCCCAGGGACCGCCGGGCCAGGTGGGTGCCAGGGACCATCAACACGCAGGGAGGGGACCCCGGAGCATCCTGGGGGGGATGCTGCCTCCGTGGGTGGCTCTGTTGCCCCTCTCAGCCCCTGACCTTGCAGCCAGGGCTACCAGCCCCAGGGTCAGCCAGTACCAGGTGGAAGGATGGTCATGGGAACCAGCCTGAGGCCACCGGCTGGTTTGGTGGACAATGGCAGCCCCTCCTTTTTAGGGGTAGGGACGGGGCAGCCAGGATCAGGGGTCACAGAGAGCTCTGCCTCTGTGTGATCTGACGGCCAGATGTTCCTGACTGGAGATGGCAGCAGGGTGACTGCCAAAAGCTCCGTGGGGGAGGGAATGTCATTTGGGAAATAGTCTTCCTTCCAGCTGACACATTTGGGCTGGCAGTCAAGAATGTCAGTTGTCCCTCAGGCTCTTTTCAGCAGCTACTGTGGCCAAGAGAGGTGTGAAGACAGAGATGTGTAGTCTCAGTAGATCAGAGACCCAGTCAGCTCCAATTAGACCAGCCAGATGACATCAGAGATAATGTAAAATAATGTAAGGCCTATCAGCATATCAGCTCTGTGAGAGGGGACACGCAGCACCGGCAGGGAGAGGAGGCTGGAACATCCTGCGGGTTGTTGTGATCACAAGTTTTTATGGGCCAAAGCCCATGGAAAAAAAATTGGTCTTTCCTTTAGGCTCTCTGATGTTTGGGGTACGTCACGCAAAAAAATGGAATCCCTCTTCAGCCAGCCATTTCCTAATCTTAAATTGTTTCTGCTGTAATTGCTCTGCCTGTATACTGGAAAGATAGGCTGCCACGAGGCTCTGCAAATAGGCTCAAAGACTGCCTTTGAGTTTCTTAGAGATTCTTTTCTCTATTAAAAAAAATAAAATATATGTATGAAGATCTTGATTTATCTAGTGCAGAATCTCAGCCCTGAAATGAGAGGTCTTGACTTCCCCTTCACTGAGGTTTGGGATATTTTTGTTATCTACAGACTTGTCCACTCGTTTTTAAATACCGCCAAGTATTTTATCTCAATGTCTGCTCAATTTTAGAGAGTATGAGCAAGACAGCGCTGCAGAAGAAAGTTCATGTAGTGTTGCTCCTCGTTTTCTGACAATAGCTAGCAGGCACCAGTCCTTTTGGGAAAGATATCCTCCAAAGCAGCAGATAACAAAATTATCTGCTCTCAAGAAGATCTCCTCACATAATAATAATAACCCTTTATAACAAATTTACCATTCGTTGTTTACAATTTTTAATATACTTTTTATCTGTAGAGAAAACCATTCCTTTTAGGATCTTGCCAATTTTTAATTTTTTTTTTTTTTTTGGTGTCTAACAATATTACGGGGCATTAGTTTTGTAGCTTGATCACAAATTGGCTAGAAAAGTGTTTACTCTGATCCATTTCAAATTTGCCCCTTTTTATTTCTTTACTTCTATCTTGTGGATTAGCCTCTTATTCAAAAGCCCCTCAAAATCCTTTCACAAACAACATCTGCTCACCCCCAGGACAGGAGGACAGACCCTGTGAAACCCATCTTCTTCACGAAGTGCACTATGAAACCTTACAAGTGAAGGACCAGGCTGGAACTGAGTTACAGCACAAAGAGCACCAACTGTCAGAGAAACAAGCTGTTCTAGAGTCATTGCACTGGAAAACTGGACATTTTAGTTAACCTGAAAGGAATTAAAACCAGCAACTGAAAGAACTCAGGGTAACAATAACATCCCAAGAGAGGGCAAGTAGCTGGATATTTTTTTTTTGGTAAAACATTGTACAGCTTAAATAACACCAACATAACCTAAAACACTAATATGAAATTAATCTAGATTTGTAATATAATCAAAAAGCTGATAAGAATCAGAACAAGAGCTAAAAAGAAACTCTAACACCTCTGAAAACAAGTTTCTGTTTAAATTGACGTGTTTTCACAACCCCTCCATCACTCCCTCCCTTCTTCCTTCCCTCCCTCTTTTCTTTGAACCAACCAGATTTTTTTTCTGCTCAGAGGTTTCCAGCCAGCTCAAGATATTCCCTAGGGAAGGAAAACCTTCTAGTGACATCCAGCTTCATTTACACACGAGAGTCAGGTCGTCTGTCCTCATGTATATCTACTTTCTCTGGCTCCTGAAATAGGACAATATTCCCCAATTTGAGTGGAATTCCTGGGCCATTTCTGCCCTGGGAAACAGTCAGAGCATGGAAGTGATTACTATGGTATGAAATAACATGGAGATAACATGGCACGTGGTCATTCAGGCTGTTGAAATTCTGCCCTGCGTAGGTTTGGCAGCCCCTCTGTCCCCACCAACACAAGACAAAGGTCTTCCCCACGCTCAGAAGCCTTGTACTGATTTAATTTAAACCACCTGCATTCCCATCAACATCCAAGTATCACCCCAGGCTCTGCATCTCCCCTGTAGGTGTTATTCCTGGTCTCTATTATAGTCTTCTGGTGATGTCAAAAAGTGTTATCAAAACCCACGTTATGATCCTCTCCTCCCCCTGTTGCCACCTCTGACAAGGTGCTGCTCTGGGACCTGCTCCTGAAAACCTTCTGGCAATTCATCAAGAATGAAGGGATCGTGGAGAAACCTTTTCCTTCTCTAATCTTCTGAAAAAGGGTTTGGTGGCTGCGTCACCCCAAGCTAGAGATGCTTCACTTGGGTGACAGTCATAGGAAGGCCAACAAAAAATGGTCTTGTGAGGTTACTTGTGGCTTCTCTTCTCAGTAATTCTTTTCCCTCCAGGTGTAGAGCACACAGCCCCAAATTCACAGAGCGCTGAAATCAGCTCCTTGGCCCCCATGCTCAACTGTGGAGCTGGGACTAGCCCCTGGATATGAGGCAGGGAAATGGACAATGAAATATCCATTTTCAAATGAAAATGGGCTCCCAGAAAAGGAGCCACCATCATCTTGACTCTGTCCATCTCCCTGCCCCCAGGCAGCGAAAGGCATTTTTAGGTAAAGTCATTTTTGATAAATGTTCTTCTAACCTCTTGAGGCTCTTCCACAAAGGAGATTCTGCAACGACCCCAGGCAAATCTTTTCTGGTGTGTCAGTAACCATACCCCAGAAAGATTTTCCTGATATCTAACTTAACGTCCCTGCTTTACTGCACACTCAGTACGTTGCAAGCCCATAACTTCCAGCTGCCAACGGGCTCTCACTGGCCCGCGAGGTGCTGATGGAGGGGCACAAAGAGGCCAGAGGAGGGACCATAATCACAAATGTTCATTCCTGACGCCACTGTGAGAGGGTTTTCTCGTCGTTGTTGTTTCTGGCACAGACTGGCAGGGCAGGCGGGGGCCACGCAGTGCCCTGGAGCATTGGGAGAGTTCGCACCGATACCGGTGGGAGAGGTACGGGGATCAGGAGTCAGACACAAGCCTTTGTCTCTTACCTGCCCCAGAGGGTCAGATTTCCTTCCACTTCATAAGTATTTATTGTTTCAGATGAAGGATGGTAGGGGGTCACCGGGGAGGGGGAACAGTGAGATAATAAAGGATAATATTGCTTCCAAAAGTGTGTCTGGTTTTTCCAACAGTATTAGCTACTCTAATAAAAGATGTTATCTCTCCCTACAAACCTTGACTGGCCTACATCCTTTCATCACGGCTTCAGCAATGTTGCTACCGCAATAAAAATATCTGCAGGCAAATGAGCCTCTGGTTCTTTCGCGATGGGTTGCATCAGCAACTGGAAGGGAAACCTTCCCAGGGGGCCGTTCTTCCACAGCCCTTTCAGGCAGCCCTCTTCCCAAAGGAAGCACAGCCAGTCTGCCACGGTCTGGATTGGGAAAGCAACAGTGATTTGATAGTTTTGTTCTTTGTTGCAGCACCTCTAGCGTTGGCCTAAGAAAGGAAGAGAGAGCTGAGGGGCAGAGAAGAGCCAGGCTGTTGGTTTCAGCATCAGCCCCAGCTTCTGCCAGCATGGGATGCTCGTGGAGCCACAGCCAAGGCAAATATCTAGGCACAGGAGCTGTCAGGAATGAATCAGGTTCTACAAAGGGTACATCAATCCCTTGGGAAGGGGAGATCCTCAGTGGTTCTGCTGAGGACCCTGCAGGACTGCCCTTCCCCTCATTCAGAACTGGCAATGGGACCGTTACGGCTATAGCTAGCGGAGATGAGTTTCTTCCTACAAACTTGTGGCCTGTGCTGCCACACAGGAGACCTCAGGAAACCTCAAGAGACCTCTGATCAGTCTTGGCATCTTTACTGTGGTGGGGATTGTATTGCATGGTTAAGGCCTGAGATTAGAGCTGTTCACACACCTCCGGAGTTTGATAGGAAACAGTTCTTCTGTGCTTTCTACTGACACCAATTCTCTTTCTCCTCGAAATAGTTTAAAGTTGGAGAAGGGCTTTGACTAGAATTTTCCCATCTATAGGGCAGATTTGTGTTCACCTCTCCTCTGAAAAAAGGAAGCAGTGAGGAAATGCAAAGAGTACGAGCTCAAGCTGAAGCGGACTCTGAATGGCTCAAAGGTTCAGAAGAATTGAAGCAGCTGAAAAATGTTGTGTTGGGGCAAGCTCTGGCTGTGGCAGAGCTGTACTGAGATTTGGCTTAAAAAAATTAACTCAGAGGGTTTCAAAATATTTGGCTTTTGTTTTTCAAGGGAATAGGTTTTCATTCTAGAACAAACTTGGGACCACAGAGACTGGTGTTTCGTTTCTTCTAAGAAAGAAACTGCCAAAAAAATTAATGAATCATTGCTTCTGGGCAGAAAAAGCGCTGTATGACTGGGGGTCAGCACATTTCTGAAAAGAATGCATATTTTCAATTTTGGGATGACCCCGGCTTTTTTTTTTTTTTTTTTTTTTAAGCAGCTGTATCAGAATGTCAAGTTACTCACAAGATTCCGTTTGCCCCTTCTTTGCCTTCAGTTCCCAGCACTATTCCAATGGGAAGAGCGAATCTCACTCCAAGAAAAGACAAAAAACAGTTAACCTGTGCTCACCATCCCAGGTGCTTGGACTCAAAGAGCCAGCCAGGTCTAAACAGGGAGTCAGAGAGCCATATACCAACTTTGGAGGGCAAAATCCTTACCCACAAGACCATGGCAAGAAGAGTTAAAGCCTTAACACAGCTGCTGCAGCTCTGACTTAATAGATGTCCTTACACGGTCCGCTCAAGTCAAGATTTGTTTCCCAGCAGAGATGTTTCACCCTTTGGATATAAGGCCGTTGACCAACCTTTCCCAGTCAGGAAGCTCCAGTCATCTGTTTGCAGCTATCTAACGAGGGAGAGGAAGGGCACATTTTAATTAGAGAGTTTGAACTCAATTTGAACTTCACAAAGACTGGTGAGGCTCAAGATGCCGGCTCAGGTGCCGTTCACTTTACAAACGCCAAAAGGAAGTGTGAGAGAGAGGGAGAGGGAGAGAAAGAGCCTAATAAGGACTGTGTAGACAGGAGTTTGACTCCACTGAAGGCACCCTGGTGAGCCATCATAGCGTTGGGTGACTTATCTCTTCCTGACACATGCTGGAAGCTGCTCACATGCTAGATTTTATTTTTAAAATCGAATCATTGAAACAAATCTAAGTGACTGGTGGGGGCCTGGAAGGGGACTGAGAGATGGAAACAGCTTGTGGATGGGTTTGACCACGGGGGTTGCTCCAAACTTCAGAATGAATGTTCCTCCAAATCCCCCCCAAAGTGTATTTACAGAATTTCACCTGGAAGGCTTGCCAGGGTCCCTGAATTTTCCAGTAGTTTTCTAAAAATCTCTGCTTCTGTCAGGCTTTGAAGAGGGGGAATTGATCACGGCAGGCCAAAACGTGACGACATAAATGGACTTCACATTTTGGTCTCACAAGGTTGCGCTGATTTATGCCCAGCAGACGGTTACACAGCCCCTTCCTAACAGCAGCCGGGAGACCTGACAGCAATGGTCAGACGTAAAAAGTGGTTCTCTTTTTAAGCTCAGTGGAAGTGAACGGAGCAGTTGAGGAGCAAAAAGAGTGTCAGAACAAAGAAAATCAGGTCTGGAGTGACGCAATAGTCCTCATTTTGCAAAGTACCACTGGGACTGAATCATTGCCCTCCCAGAACCGCAGCCTGGACTGAAAAGTCCACCTACTTTCACAGCTCTGTCTGTAACAGCCTATTAAGGTATTTCATTTTGGACTCAGAAGGGGAACTTGCTCCACGTGCTTGACAGTGGATCAGACTATGGTTTTTCACATAAGGAATTTATTATTTCAGAGACGCAATTAGCCAAATAAAGGGCTTCCTAATGAAGTGTCCATTCGCTGTACCATATTGCACTGCAGTCCTGATGCAATATTTAAAGGGGAATTTAAGCAGCAACCTCCCTTCTCCTCTATTCTGCAGAAACGCTCTATGGTTTCCATAAGATCTCTCCCAGTTTATGCTCTTTGAAGTGGGTAGGGAATCAGGACCACAAATGGATCTTTACCAACATCAACATGTAAGATACCCTGCGCTCGGCTCCCTGACACATTCCCACCAGCCTGGAAGAGCGTGTTGGGACTCCCCTGGTGGCAATGAAAATTCATTCAGTTTAATCAGTGGGAACCCCATGAAAACCATCACTGTGCCCGAAACAAGCCAGGAACGTGATCCGCTAATATTATTCTGTGAATGAAACCAGGCTCAACGGGGAAACCAGCCTAAGGTTTTGTACATGTCCAAGCTACTGACTGCCAAAGCTGCATCATTTTACTGCACCACATCCGCTGCACATGAGGTCTACCTTCCTGATTGCAAAACCTAAGGAAGTGGCTCCATCTTCAATAGAAAAACTGATGTAAGAGGTTCTGAGCCCTGCCTGGGCTTTCTCAAGGGCACTCGGGTAGGGCCACCTCATAGGTTGTACCGGTGAAATGGCCCAGGATGCCAAACAAAATCAAGCATCATCTAGGCTTTGGGGAGTTTCCGCCAAGAGCTGCCCACACACAGTGGAAGGGGAATGAAGCAGATCTGCCAGAGCCAGGAGCTTCTCAGACCTGTTTTGCCACTAGAGAAAATATTAACACCTTGCTCCTGAAGAGCACAAAGCAGGGAAATCTCTGCAATGTGCTTCAGAAGAGACTCTGACCTGCTGCTGGGTGTTCCCTGGTCTGCGTCTGCAGGAGGACTTTTTGCTGAGGGATTTGCTGTGAGCCAGTCACCACCATTGAAAGAGCTCATCACCAACTGGACGGAGTCACCCTGTGCAGAAAGGGAAGTCAAGACCTCCATGGACAATCCCAGCTCCGATGCTGTAAGTGTCGAGGCTGGACAGGAACATGCTTTGCTTTTCCTGTTAATGGATGACACTCATTGTGTTTCTCATCTTAGGGCTACATCATATCCCTCCTCATGGACATGTGATTTGGAAGAACTCAACTGCAGCTGGAGTCAGCTATAAATTTAGCTGTAGAACGGCTGGAGTTACAGCAGTAGAAATGAACTCCAAACCTGTCCCACCGCAACATCTGAGAGAGTAGGGTCCATGGGTAGGTCTGAAATCGTAGGAGCATCCTGAGATAAGCTTTATTTGAAAGACAGCAAACTACTGTGACCTACTGCCTGCAGTCTGGGGGGTGGCAGTGACAGCTTATACATGGTGACAATCCCCTGCAGCCACCTCTGTCCTCCCTCTGTGACCAGCCTCACCTGCTCCTTTCCTCCAGCTCTGGGCTTCGGATTGATATTTAAGACAAGACGCTGCCTTCTGCTTAATTCCACAGGCTCTGCAGAGCGTGCAATAGCCTGTGGTCATGTAGATTTGGGGTTGTGTTTTGCTTATTAAAGAAGTTTCTCAAAAGAAGGACTAGAATTAAATCTGGGTGCAGCTAAATCAGTGATTAAACTGCAAGTGACTTAACGGGGCCAAGGTTGCAGCCCGTAGGCTCCATCTGCAGCACCAGTAATGAATGCCAGACGCCGGCTTTGAAGTCACTCTGTGTGGGGATGATATAGAATCCCAGGAAAAGCTGTTGCTAGTAAGTAAAAGCCCTCAGATACCTGGGCAAGGTTGCGGTCATTAATCAAAGGCTTTTTTACATCCACATCAGAATGGAGATATATTGAATCCATGAGCTAATCTAGTATTTGACGTTAATTAATTACATCTCCCTATAAATTTCAGTGCATCCAGGACTTGCGCCAATATCCTGGGGAAAGAGGGAGTATGGCTGCGTTGCTGTCTTCCCCTTTTGTTGAAAGAATACAACAAATTTTTAAATTAGATGTCACATATTTATTAGATATATTGTGCAGTTTCCTCTTCTCCTTCTCCCTCCTATTAAGTACCTCTCCCAGAAGTTTAAAATTTCATCCAAGACACAGATATCTTGAAAGCAATAAGTAAGTTATAATTAAGAAATCAAATACCTGAGAGCTGTGGGACAAATTACACTTGTGTTATGCTGAGGCTGTCTCAGTAAGGCAGGGGGCAGAACGTGGCCGTGTATCTGAAATCAAGTAGTTGAATCTCCAGTATTAGGTGTTGGCTTGGCCTGAACATGTTTTTTAAAGCAATTATAGATATGCCAAAGGAAATGTCCAAGGCTAGCCAAGATAATCAGTGAAGTTCCTTGAGCCAACATCCCATATTCTCCTAAGATAAACTTAAACAACATTTCTATTTATTGTTTCCCGAGTCTCTTGATAGTCCCTATCAAAAGGCAAGAAGAATTAGAGGAAAGGACTGAAAAACAACTGTCTGACAGTTGCAAGGGCAGCATTTAGAAACTGGATTCTCCAGTACAGTCTGTACCAGCCCGAAGCGGAGAAGTTTTGAAATAAATCAGGGAAACCACATTCACCAAGAGGCATCGATTGGTCTCTGGGCATTGGCACAGACTTTTTTGAAGACTTTTTATGTGCAACTGCAAAAACCAAAAGTGGGAACAGCCCCTTTTTCTGTGTCACTGTGCGCAGAAAGATGAATGGGATAGATGCTTCTGCTGAATGGAAATGCTTCTGGCTCCAGCTGAGCTGAAGGAGAAGGGCAGAAAAGGGTTTGTCCTTGTTCTGAAGGTGTAGACAATTCACTTTTTCTCTACGTCTGCCCTGATCCCCCGCTGTAAATGAAGAATATTGCGAACTGGAGACACGGTACATTTGTAACCAGGGAACACGGAATGGCAGACCTGCCAACACATGTGAACACGCTGGTATTAAAGGAGGCACAAAATAGGTCCCCCCTTGGCTTCTAAATGAAAGCTGCCTCGCTAGAAAATCACAGGCAGTGATGTGTGTGGCACGAACCCATCTGTACCACCGCTGCCGTCTTCCAGATGGGCCGTTAAATCACCCATGGCTATTAAAATACCACGGCAACTTCTGCAAGTGCAGAAACGCTCGGCAGAGCACCGTGGCCAGATTCCAGCTCTCGAGGCTTCAACCCTCCCTGCTCCTTCGCCCTCCTGTGCTCAGCAGCATCGCTCCTCTCCAGCATCGCTCCTGGGGCTCCGGCACCAGCACCAGAAGACCCTCCAGACTCTGGAAAACCAGGGTTTTGCCTGAGAATGGGTGGTTCCTGCAGCCTGTCGCAAGACTCACCTACATTCCCTTTCCCTTTGCAGGTGTACGAGTCCAGCGAGTCCAGCAAGCCCAAGCGCTTGGCAATTCAGGAAAAGAAACATTTCAGGAGAAGAAGCACTTCAGGAGAAACAGCCCCCTGTGGACAGGAACCCCTCCCATGCCAACTGCATCTTCCCCCAAGGTGCTTTTCACCCCTGAAGGCATGGAAGGAAAGCAGCGTCCACTCACTGGCCAGAGCCAGCAGAACCACGTGAAAGACTGAACCAGAAACAGCCCAGATTTGCAGTCAGGGACTGAGAATAGAGTTTGTGCCAGGCAGGTCCATTGGCCACCAACGTGCTAAGCCTCCCTCCTCCTCCCAGTTCACAGAATCACAGAACGGTTGGGGTTGGAAGGGACCTCTCAAGACCACCCAGTCCAACTCCCTGCCAGAGCAGGGTCACCCAGAGCAGGTTACACAGGGTGGCATCCAGGTGGGTTCGGAACATCTCCAGAGATGGAGACTCCACCACCTCTCTGGGCAGTTACATGAGGTCTGTTGGGAATGTCAGTCACCAAAAGAACTGAGGTCCCCACTGTGAGTCCAAGAGCTCCACTGTGTCCTAGGTTTGGCTATACCACCGTGTTGCAAAGGCAAGGATAATTTCATGTGCGTGTTGAGGGAGCTTCTTTCTCTTGAGTGGTGCCTGAGCTAACACTGGGATGCCACCTGCCATACAAGTGTCTGTAAGTGCTGGTCCAGTGTGTCTATAAATGTTCACCTTTCCTCTTGTTTCTGACTCAAACAAATGTAGTTATTCAGCCCTGGTAGCAACCCTGCTTGCTTATAAATGCCAAATTCCCACACCAGCCTTACTGCCAGCTGTGGCTTGATGCCTCTGGCTACAGCTCCCAAGGGATGGGACTGGCTGTGGCTGCCTGACAGAGAGTGCCCCCATGGCCTCCAGCTCTCCCCAGGATGTTGTAATCCTTCAGGAGCTCCAAGAACTCAAGTGATGTTTCCTTTGCCTCCCTCATCCTTTATTCCCAGTTCTTTCTGTCCCCATGGTGCATTCACACTGGGGCTGCGGTGCAATAAGGAAGCGTCACCACAAAACCTCTAAGAGCAATTTTGGAGACAAAGTACCCATGAAGGAATTCGGAGTCTTCGCGCCAGAAGGAAAATGTTGATTCGCTGAAAACTCAGTTCACTGCCAAGCAGCAACAAAACCAGGAGCCATGTCCTCTGCGCATTGGCTCCAGCCAAGGGAAATGTTATCATTGCTAGACTCAGTTCTCTCATCAGTCCTGAGACCCATTTTTCCCCGAGTGTCTGCTGAACCTGCTAACCTGAAAAATCCAAGTTTTCTCCTTTTTTTGGCTAAAGGCAGCTGTTGCCCACCACAGGAGATGCACCTTCTGCACAGCCTCGCTGTGCTGCAGGAACCCAGTGCTAGTGGATTTGTCCCAAATAAGATGTCAATACTATCAATCCTCTGCTTGCTTATCAAGCACGGTTGGTTGACTCCTTAATGATGAGAGGGCTGGAACACCTCTCTTATGAAGACAGGCTGAGAGAGTTGGGGTTGTTCAGCCTGAAGAAAAGAAGGCTCTAGGGAGACCTTAGAACCCCTTCCAGTCCCGAAAGGGGCTCCAGGAGAGATGGGGGGGGACTCTTGATCAGGGAGAGGAGCAATTTAGCCTAGATATTAGGAAGAAATTATTTCCTGGGGGGGGGTGAGGCACCGGAACAGGTTGCCCAGAGAAGCTGTGGCTGCCCCATCCCTGGAGGGGTTCAAGGTCAGGCTGGATGGGGCTTGGAGCAGCCTGGTCTGGTGGGAGGTGTCCCTGCCCAGGGCAGGGGGTTGGAATAAGATGATCTTTAAGGTCCCTTCCAACCCAAACCATTCTGTGATTCAACACGCAATGTAACGAGCCTAAATCAATACACTCTGAGCAGCACATAGTGAAAAAAGAAAACCAAGCCCATTCATGGCTCCTGGGGTACCCAGAACCTACCAGGGAGTTCAGATGTTCCTCTATGATGGGAACATCTCCTCATTGCTAGCGTGGAAGTGTTTTGCCTCTGTGTCCTGCACATTGCAGTCTCCAAATGATACTGCTACATGCTACTTGAGGCTCCTGAGGCATTTCTTTTCTTTACTGAGTAGTAAATTATAAAATAAAATGAACTGGCCCACAATATGTTTTTCCTCCCTCCAAATGAAATAACACAGAAAACAGCACTCCTCAATTAGACCACACACAAAACTCTTGACGTTTTTGTTTTGTCTTGCAAATTAAGTGTATTTGGCCAATATAAATACCCGGGAGCCTACCAGCAGTCGCCTTGCTCAGACTGCAGCAGGTTTCTAACAGGTATGGCTCAGTAAACTCTGCAGCTTGTCCTTCTTAAAGAACTGCTAAAGCTTTCTGTGATAACATTAATTCTGTTTTTACCTCATTAAAGCCCAGGATTTTTTTTGCTGACTTTGATCATGAGCCCTCTGCCTCAAAAGAATAATAAGAATAATGGAACAGAAATGCCATACAAACACATTTCTGGGAAGGTGACAGCAAGGTGACAGGACTAAGAGCGAGTATGTGGGGCTCTGTCTTGAACAGAAATGTTTTCTGGGCTGTCTAGAAGATATCAGCATCCAGGAAGAAGAAACCTAACAAATACAAGGCAAGTGTCACTGTGCTCTGGTATCCTTCTCCTGTCATAAAAAATAGTAAAAAAAAAAAAACTTCTACCTCTCAATGAGTTGAAAAGATCCTTGGATGTTTTGAGTGGGTTTGTGTCAGGTGTCCAAGGCACAGTGGCAGAGTCGGGTCCATGCAACGCTGGATCGGATCAAGTGTGTGTAACTGAAAAATTCTCCCGAGAGAAAAATACATCCTTATCAAAACCAGAAGCTTTCTGAAGATATCAAATGTTAGGAAAGTTAAATTTTCCAGATGGTAACTGAGAAGAGAGTCTGTATGTTGGAACAAACAGTTTAGGGATAACTTTTGGCTGAGACATGCACCTTTCTGTCCCCACGTCTGGCACTGGGGCTTTATCTGGGGCTGAGGTTGGGAGCAGGCAGGGTTTCACTTTTCCTCCTTCCTTACACTTCACTTTCACTCTCTCCCCTCCCTCCTCCACCCCCCAAAGAGGTTAAAGAGGACAAAGGGGTGAAGATGGGAAAACCCCATCCTGTGTAAATACACCTACTCTTTCCTAGAAAGGGACGCTCAGAGGATGAGGAGGTGTCTGAAGGAAGAGCATTAGTAGACAGGGAGCAGAGAGAACTAAGGAAACAGAAATGTTGTAGAAAGACTGGAAGGCCCCTAAAACCACAGAGAACAGAAAATTTCATGCCTGGTCTGGTCCCAAAATGGAGTAAATAAATAAACGCTGGGGACTTCTTGATTAAGCAGACCTAGAAGCTGTGTTTATTTTCCGACCGCTTTCTGAAGTGAAAAGCAAGCGCACATCTCCGCAGCAAAGCCAGGCAAGTTTGAAGGATGAAGTATTTCACGAGGGGATTTTTGCCGGGGATGTTAACGGGGTAGTGGCGAGGGACAAAAGATACAGGCTTTCAGCCTGGCTCTGGTCCTCTCATTCAGGGACCAGAGCAGTGCCAGGATGCTGCCAATGCCACCGGGCAGAGGGGACTGGGGCTGGCCATGGTGAGGGGGCTTGGGGTGGCCACCCTGCCAGCCCACTCCCTCCCTCTCCCTCCAGACAGAGGTTTCCAACTGGGGGAAGACATCAGGTCCCCCTTGGTCACGGCATCTGAGCCAGCTTCCTTAATCCGCTGCTGCCTGTGACTCACCATCCCGAGCAAAGCCCCTGGCACGGTACCAGCGTGCGCACAAGCTCCATCATTTACAGATTTCCCTAAAAGAAACACAAACAAAACAGAAAAGGTTAACACCAGTCCTCAGACGGCTCAGCAATGCTGGATCTCACAAGCATCGCTTAGCAAATACGCCAGCTAGACCCTGGCCACTATCAGTGGGAAAAGGTCCCACATTTCACGGCACCACCTCTGGCCAAAATAGCCCGTTCTGAGCCTGATCACATGCAATAAAATACATGGGTTTATTCTTTTTAAAACAGCACCAGAATGAACTTTTACTTTAAATAAAACAAACGATTGCTAAAGGTCCTTTCCCACCTTCAGTCCCTTTGGCCTTTTTTTCTCCCTTTTCTTTCTTGGTCCTAGACGTTTTACAAACACTTGTAAATAACCATACCCAGGACAAACAGAGAGTCATTCTTCATTCTAAACAGGACGTCAGGGATAGTGAAAAAACAGTGTTTGTGGCTGGAATGCATTGTACAAAGGTGGAGGGAATATAGGACTGTTTCTGTGTCTGGAAACAGATGACGAGTGTTTGTTTTTATCACAGTATGTTAGAGAACAGATTAGATAATAAAATCCTAAACAGAAGAGCTCATGCTCCACCAAATCTGAAATAAACTTGGAGGAGATGTCTCAGTGAACTCCATCTCCTTCTGGGCCCATGAGGTCAGAGCTGCAGGGACGGATCGTTTCGCATCATTTGCTCAGTCAGTCTCTGGGTGAGTACAAACGACCCCTGGACCGTGGCCTGACGTGGTCAGGAAGAGTAGACCTGGTATTCTGGTCTTTCAGGGGGAGTTAATATGCCATTGCTCCAGCTGTGCCTGCTCTGATCAGCCATTCATTTCTAACAGGGTCTGCACAACCATCAGTCTCCCTTGCAGGAAATATGCAGAAAAATAAGATTTTCTGAATTATCCCAGAGATTTAGGAATCTTGTTTCCAGGTGTGACTTAAGATCTTTTGTTCCAAAGGAGGCAAAGTCTCATTGAAGTTGATAAGCTCTGTTTTCTTAACTACGTTACAAATTGCATTAAATTGTAATCATTAGAGCTGCATTAACACGGCTTGGCCCAAAAACATTTCTGGATTTTTCAGAAAAGCAAGACATACTGAAAGAATTAACGTGGATCAACCTGAAACATTTTGATCACCTTGAAACATTTAAAAAAGCTATGCTGAGCCCTTCCAATGCAGGTCGTTTTATTAACTGGCAACACACAGTTTTGAAACAAAACAATGAAAAACTCAGTCCGTCCAGCAGTATAGCTCATTGTTTTCAAAGTTATGCTTGCTTGTTAGTTTTGGATGAAAAATAAAAGCAAGCTGGGTTTTATTCCTGATTCATTAGTGGGTTTAGTTCCCTGGAACTCTATTTAACAACAAATATAGTAAATCCATTGTTTTTAGACTAGCAGTTAAATGAGTAGTTCTTCTGTTAAGTAGGGTTAGTTGAAATACTTTGAGCAGAGCATCCCTTCACCCCCACGCTTTCTCTTATCAAAAATGGCTCTGTTTCAATAGTATAAACATCTTCCATTCAAATGGATGGTTTCCAGTGGAATTTTCCACAGAAGACACCAAACAAAGTGCAGAAGGCCCACAGAGGTTCGTTTGGGGTTGATCTGATGCCTGGTGTCCTCACCCCACCATGGGAGCTTTGCAGGGACACGCTGTGCAGCCCTGCCCGGCAGCCTCTCGCGTGTCCCCACCGGCTCTCCAGAAGGAGGGGTGGCAAGGGGCAGCCACGAGAACCCCCCCACGGGCCATGGGGCACCACAGGCCCTTGTGGGGAAAGGGTATGCCAAGAACAAGGTCAAACCTAAAGCTGAAGGCATCTTTTCAGCATTTCTAAACCCATGATTTTCTTTGAAAAATAAACTCAGCTAAGTTTGATTTCAACTGCTTGTCCCAACTGTTTGTTTGTCCTTAGTGCTGAAATTACATTTTTCCCCTGGGAAGGACATTATATTTTTCTGTACCCTTTAATGTCAGTCACTCCACTGTCCTAAATTTCATTGAAACACCACAAGCATAACCTTAAACACCTTTCAAAGCCTCTATTCACAATAATCTTTGTTTCTTTTATCGCTTGTTTACGTTTTCTATGCATCTGCTGAATTCCTACCTGCACCACAGCAGTGCGTAGCAAATCAAACCAGGGTGGTCCAATTTGACAAATACAAACTGAAATCACCACCAAAAAAAAGAAGTGTGGGAAGTAAGAGAACGTTTAGACATCAAATAAAGACCGTTCCCTGATTTTCTCACCTACCTTTCAGAGGTTTGCAAGCAGAAAATCTCTGTTCAATTTGACAGCCTTATCTTAAGCTGTTACAGCTCACATTCACTCAGCTCATATTCCATTTGATTCCTCAGGTTTTAGTGTTTTTCCTACCAGCTTTCTCTGGGCCCTCTAAAGTGTTTCATCCATAGAAACCCCCAGGCTGAGGAGCTCAGGTGGAATTTGGGAAGAAAGCTTTGATAAATGAAAGATTTCTGTAGAATGTCTGTTTTCCTTGGTGGTTTTGTTTCTGGTTCTTCTTGGTAGGTTAGAAACCTGAAACACCCAATTCTTGCTTGTAAAAAAACTTGCAGTTGTCCTTTTTTTTTTTTTTTTTTGTAAATTACTGGTTTTCCCTGAAACTTCAAGTAACTTTGTTGAAGATGACCATAAAAATTCTAGTCCTAGTTTTTATTGCTTTGCCTGGAAAGAGGAGAATAAACTGATAGGAGCTGTAGTTCTCAGTGCCCCAGAAATTGTGTACCACTGACCACGGGGAGGAGAGAGCTAGTGGCCTGTGCCAGAAACAGGAGCTGAACAAGGAGTGGGGCAGATGGGTACGTTGTTGATGGAATCACCCTTATCCATTGTGAAACCCAGCAGACTCCCTCAGCTCTGTGCTTGTGAGTCACCTCCATTGACATCCTTGTCTTGAGTCAAAGGTGGAACGGGAGGGAGCAGAGGTTGGGTAGGGCTCTGGATTTAGCATCCTGAGCTCCTGAGTGAAAAGTAAGGGGGCAGGGAATAAGGATTTCCAAAGAGGAACAGAGCGCTGTTATTTTTGGCCCTCTCAGAAATCTCCACAAAGTGAACAACTTTCAGCTGAGTAAGCGTCAGGAGCTCAAATGTGAGGCCCGGCTCCACATCAGACTTCTCAAAACGCTCACTTCTCAGGTTATTAAGTTTGGTCTTTGCCCTCTTGAGACCCGTGAAATGAATCAATGTCTCCTGCCAGCCACCGAGGGATTTGCTGTCTTCATGCCTCATTGAGACATCAAAAACCAACCAGTGAGGTGAGGGTTTCTCAGTCATGGATTGCACAATACTCCAAACACTAATGCTCTATGTACAGAAAAAATATCCCGAAGGCAGATCTCTTCACACTGCTGTTGATACATTTTCTAGCCCCTATCGGTCTTTAATATCCCAGTTTAGACATAAAGGCCAACACATGTAAATGCTGTTTTGTCTGCAAAACATTGTATTCGGGCAGGCAGCTACATTTTGGCACAAACTGTGTGAAAATGCCAAAATCCTTAGCTGGCACAGATAGCGCACAGATTGAATTATCTGAAAAATGCCAGCATTATATGCAAGAATAGCTTATTGCCACTGGTGCAACTGTGGGACAATTCGGTTAAAAATGTAGCCCTAAGTTTTCTCTTGGGTATTCTTCGAAATCTTTTCCTTTGGGAAAATGTTGCTTAGCCCTTGCAGCATGAGAACTGTGCAGGAGAAGTCAAGCTAGTGTCAATACTTCTTTCGAAACCTAATGATGATGAAGTTCTGTCAGCAACTTGTCTTTGTGCAATTTGTGAACCTGAAGCAAGTTGGCACCGCTGTTCATGTCTAAAAAAAACCACAACTGCAAAGGCTGCACCAAGCCAATTTTACCTTCCATTATGCATAACGACTTGCTAGAAGACGTTCTGAAGAAAGTCATTAAATCAGCAAATTAGCGATAGAACTGTGACTAATGATGGCTGGAAACAGACCAGGGGTTAACTGGGAATTTCCTCCTCTGCATTAAGAGCAGCAAGTTTAGGAGCATTTGGTTTAGTCCTTTTCCTGAACTTACCAGAGCCAGGCAACCTTTCAGAGAGAGGTGATGGACTATGCACAATTAAACCAATGGATTCTTTCCACTAACTTTAAAAATTCTTGGAAAGAACTCCATATGGATTGGTTTTCCGTGGCAGTTCTGCAGTGCTCCCTCATCAGTGTGTGCAGAACAGATATATTTTCCTCAGGAAACTTGTTGGCATGAACATCTGGCCCATGATAACTCCAGGAACTAAATCTAGAAGCCTTTGAGGGTTGTTAGCAGCCCATAATTTCAGTCTCATATCTCACTCTTATCATGTATTACTTCCTTCAGAACAGAGACTTGATTTTGAACTCGGACTTGCCTCAGACAAGTCCTGTTCCCTCGGTGCAGGAAGCACCCTCCAGCACCACCAGAATCTCAGAGCAGGCACTCTTGAGCCACTGTCCTAATTTACAGCCTCCCACCGCATTAATTGGTGGTTCCACCATGAAGTTACACAGATATCCATCATTTAATTCATGAGCACGTGAACTCAAATCAAGTGCCACCCTGTAAATACAGCCTCCCCTAGCAAGGTTTAGGTATTACTCATTACTGTCTTGAATATCAGCAAGTGGACATTCGTAATGAAGACATCAACTTCACACTACTTTATCTTTCATTACTCTCCCTTATCATCTACAAAGAAGCCAAGGAAAGCCAGGAAACAATTAAGTTGCTTTTTACTTGTATTGTCATGGCAAATCAACATTTTTCTCTTAATTTCCAGCAAATCATCTGCATTTTTTCTAGTCATTCCCCCTTCTACATTACAGTCTCTGATGAGCTCAAGCACTACATCAGAATTGTAAGGCTTAAATATATCAATACAACCGACCCGACAGTGGGATTCACTAGCTCAGCAGACCGTGTGGCAACCTTTATCTAGTAATTTATGACAGTGTCTATGGGCAGGACAGCAGGAGAGACTCCCAAGCACAACCACGCTGAAAAGTCTCGTTCCTCTGCCAATGACAAGGGAACAAATTAGCTTTAGACACTGCTGACATGGCTGGGGAACTCAGTAGAGTGTGTGATGGAGTCAGGTTTTTTTCTGAACAAGCCTACAAGTAGGAACAGGTTTATTTCACTTAAACATAAATTCCACGTTCTGCAGACCTGGAGAAACACATAGAGTCACAGAATGATAGAATTGCCTTGGGTGGGAAGGGGCCTATGGGATCATCAAGTCCAACCATCAACCATCAATTTGTTCTAATGTCCAGTGCTGCAATGTTTTAGTTGTAGCCATTCCTTACAAAGTACTTCGGTCAAACTAAGCCCAAGACCTGTAGATGGAAGTATGATGGCTCCTTAGACCTGAGCATGAGCCTGGAAAGACAGAGGAGCTGTCTTAAGCTGCTTGATGCAGACAAAAAAATGATCGTTGACCTCAAGGAGGTTGTGTGAAATGTCCCATTTCCCCATGTCCCGTTTCCGTTTCGGGGAGTAAAGGGCAGACATAGATTCCAGTCCCAGGGAGGAACTGGGATTTGAGACTCCTCTTTCCCATCAGTGTTTCTCGTCTGCTCATTTAGCCGCTCCTCTCCCGGCATCCTGGCTTGTGGTTGACTCCTGAAACTCTGAGCTCTCCCTCCCAGTGCACACACTGAACCTGGGGCTGGCAGCTCCATCAGGCGCCTACAAATACCCTAATGCTATTATGATATGAGACTTTTTGTGGCCGGATGCCAAAGTCTACTGGCTTACCCTTCACGGGAGTGAGGATAAGGAAAGCTAACATTTCACTCAACCATCAAAAAACGTGAATTGACCTTGATAGGTAGATGAGTGGAATTTTTCAAATTTGGGGTAATAATAGTCACTGACTCCATGATTACTGGTGGTATTGGGAGGTTTAAATAATCAATCTTCATAAAGCTCCTAATCTCTGCCTGACAGGCACTATATACAGTGTGTGGAATATTAATATTGCATCCAGTTCTGGACAGCTCAGCAACAGTAGTGAGAACGAATTGGAAGGAATTCAGAGAAGCCCAGCAAAATGATGGAGTGGCCAGAGAGACTGATTTATGTGGGCTTATATCAAAAGGATTGTGCGCTGTTTTGGCCAAAACGCGAGGCAGGAAGGATGATCTGCAGAGTGGTAAGACAGGCATCTTCTGGTGTCTGAAGGGGAGACACAGCAGGAGAAAAAGAAATTATTTGGAGCTCTCTCAGGATGCCAAATTAGTATCATTTGAAGAAATTAAGTAATTGATAGTTAAGGCAGAACAGTGAAAAACTCCAACTTCTCTGTTATTTCCCAGATCAGCTGACACAAATAAACCTGCAAGACTGAGGATAAGTGGAAGGTAAAACGTGAAAAGCCAATGAGGAGATAAGGAGAAATTAAGAGAAATAAGAAGAAATCAGGAGAACATAATGTCCCAGAGTCTTCTGAATATCTTCTAGAGAACACAGGAGATTCTTCACTGCAAAAAGGGAAGAGAATATCAACCATCAGTGGGGAGGTGCTGAAAAACCACAAGTGATTCGGAAGAGACCCACAAGTCATTTTGCAGCCACAGACAGAGAGAGAGACAGCAAAGCTTGGCCAGGGCTGGGATACTCCTTGGGGGTCTTGACTCCAGGTCAAACCTTGCTATCACACAAGCCTGAACTAAAGGTCCAGAATCCAGAGGACAGCCAAAATCTGAATCATAAGCATCCAGCTCTGGCTTATGTCTAATTTAAGGTGACCGTTTTGAGTATTTTAAAGAGAAGAGAAGTGATATATCCACGACAGGGACCTCTGTGCTCTGTCGATCCCTCCCTCCTGCCAATGATGGGAACTTGCAGCGCAGCTGTCAAAACCCCAAATCTAACACACAAGAGTAGTGGGGAGGGAATACGTGCTTCTTTTTGGCAAACTTTCTATCTAGAAACATGTGTACAGAGGAACACTCACCAAGGGTCTGTGCTGTGTCCTGGGAGGCAGAGCTCCCTCCGACGGGACAGCAAGTTCCTCTGGAAGGGGATGAGTGGAAATCACGGACAAACAAGAGATCAAACAGGCCTCTTGCTTACTGCCCAGAAGGCAAAGGTTTAGTCGCTCTGCTCTTGGAGGAGGATTGGGATACCCATGACCTCTGCACGGCCGCCATTCCCGAGGAAAATGCATAATTCGAGGAGGGTGTGCTGTGGGGTGTCATCACATCTTCCTAAGTGGTCCTTATTTGCTTTTAGATTTAGGAGATTTTAAACAAAGGAGGTTTTCTAACAACAAACTTTTTTTTTCAAAATAAAACAGTTGTATCTGCTTCGAGTTCTCAAGTATTAACAGTTACTGCGGATTCAGTTCTGTCCTGTTTAATGCAGGATATTGCTCCTTCTGTTTTCTGTTGAATGTTACAGGGATTTTGGTCAGCCCTTCATCACCACTGGAGAACAGAAATGGTATTTTAGCCTCTGAAATGATGCATCCTGAGTCCTGGCAGATCAAGATGTCACTGTGCCAGGCTGATACTCTTTGGCACAGAGCATGGCAGGAGAAAGAGGATCATGGCTTCTCACACCTCCTCCCTGGGAGAATGACTACTTTTCTTACAAAAATCTGCTTTTTCTTTTACCAAAGGGGGCTGGTAGTAACTCAGCTTCCTCCCTTTCACACACCAGAGCACGCCGTTCTGGACAGTTACCTCCCAAATGCTCCTTGACATATCCCCAAAAAGCAGCAGCGCTGTGATCTCCTGCCACTGTAAGCACCGCAGTGATCAGCAAATATTGCTGATGAAAGCAGTCCATGGCCCACACACATTCCTCTTCGGTGACACTCAGGCCAGCTGAGCCAGGCACATCTTGTACTGAGGAGACGTAAAGTGGATCCTGACAATCAGATTCTTTTACCGCTCCCAGCACCAAAATGTGGAGAGAAAAGCACTTTAAACCCTAAAGAAAAAAGAAAAAGAAAATTATTGTATGGATACTTCACCTGAAGAAACTCTTCTTTGAACAATTCACACAGCTGATGAAGTTACACTGGTGAAAATGTTGGGGAGTCCTCACTGGATCTGGTTGATTTACATCAACATACAGAAAAAAAATTTATTTAAGTACCAGTCATCTTATCCGGGTTCGTGACGTGGTTAATATCGCTTTCTCACTAGGTTGTGGAACTGAATCTGTGGAGATAATGTTGGAATTGATTAGAGCTCCTCACCATGAATTGCCATGCTTTTGGGACCACTTGTAGCTAGGACCAGGCAAGTATTTAGAGTAGTCCCTTGCTGTAGGATGCTACACAGTGGCTCTCTGTGTCTCAGCCATCAGATTTTGCTTGTACCCTCAAGTTAAAGAAAAAAAGAAAAGGCAAAGGAGGACCTGGCATGTAATTGTTTCATACTAGAAATAAAGCAAACCAGAAGAAGAAGCTGATCTGGACACAGACAGTCATTTAATTGATTGAAGAGTACAGAAGAGATGTTGATCTTTATAACGTTTTTCTGCCCTTCTTCACTTGTATTACCTGCCCAGTACTTTTTGAAAATTCATCCCAGGGGCTCTCCTTCTGGGGGCGGCAGCTGTAGATGCTGCAGCGGCATTTCCCACCACCTCGCTGCAGAGCAGACCCCGAACCTGCACATGTGGAGCCAAGCGATGCTGATTTAGCAGCCCCAGTTGAAGTAGGATCAAAGCTTCGGTGATGGAAATACAATAGGAGTTTGCCCGTAACACCATCTGTGTTGGCTGGAACATAGAACCTATCACCAGCCATATATCACTTGATATCTGGATCCAGCAGCGCACCAAAGGGACATTCCTGCTGGATGAGTAGTCCCATTCATTGTAGTGGGACTACTTACACATGTACTATTAAGAGGTGTAAGTATTTCTCCGGAGCAAGCTTAAGGCCTTTAGTTCATCAGCAAAGTCTGTTCATTTTCTTATGGTAATAGTATTTGAATGGATTGATGCTGATATGCATTAACTAGCAGACTAAAAGTCAATTTAAACCTTTTGTTGATGAGGATTGAGACTATTTTTTGGTCCAGGACTTAGGGTTTGACTTCTAGCTGAGGTTAAAATATCCACCTTCACACATGATACACACAGGAAACCACCAGAGTGCTCCAGTCCCCAAAAGGAAACCAGCTGGAAGGATGAGCCTCAATATTTCTGCCCAGGGACAGGGACGATGCTTGCCTGGGGTCTGTGGCTACTGATTTTCACGCCACAAGTATGATCAGTTTTCCTCGTGGCAATGGCAGCTCTGCAGGAGGGATTCCCTGTGGCAGGAGACCCATTTTGTGCACTATTGCTGACCAGCACGTTAGTTGGTACATCTTGACCAAAACAGTCTTGGCTTCCGTGTACCTAAAAATATATGTTAATTGTATAGATGCTGTGTCTGCCAAAACCTTGTATGTTCTGCTTTGAGACAGAGCAGAAGCATTGCCTTGTGCACAAATGGCCCTGACCTTGGGGAAAGTCTGGTCCAGCTTAGAACCGCTTCACTTCTCAGTAGCTTCCTTAATTAATCTTCTCATTAGCTGTGTTAGTCACTAGAAATGAGCATATCCATGCTGCAGTGACACCCCAGCCTCACCTGACCGCTGCAGACAGAGATTAAGGTATTATGGACCTCTAAATCCACGGAACTGTGTAACATGTTACTTTTGGCTTCTCATGTTAAAACCTTTTAAACTCTGCAGCAAGCTTTAAAACAATCCCATTTCCTCGGGGCTGCCAGAAGCAAACGTAAATACAGGAGTTCAAAAGAAGAATCCAGTTTTCACAGCTGCATCTTAGTTAAATTAAAAAAAAAAAAAAAAGAAGAAGAAGGAGACAGACAAACTGACCTAAAAGCTTTTGAAAATACAGACCAGGGCAGACAAAAGTAATTGTTCTAAAGCTGCTCTGGATGTTTTAGGAACTCTATCATTTCCAGATTTGAAAAACCTTTTTTTTATCTTTTCTAAGAAAGCATCATTTTAAAGTCATATAGGACTTAAAAACATCTTGATTAGAACTAGTATCAGGGCTTCAAGAGACAACAAAGCATACGACAGTTAGAAAAACATGCCATTTTGGCTACAGTATATGACTAATTGATTTTTGAGCATTGCCTAATTGTGTGACACTGGTTAACCAAACAACAATGCATTTTTTCACAGGCTCCAATATTAGCTCAGACCACTCTGTGACCTCCCCCTGTTGAGAGACACATCGTATTTTTGATCATAAATCTAACAGGGTAAAGGCTGGAAAAAGGATTCCTGCTTTGGTTTTACATTTTAACTGAGTTTAAAAAATTCTGGCTGTTGTCATTTATATAGGGAGTAATATATTTTAGTGAGAGCTATGGTTTGGAGAAATGTAGATACCAAAGCCGGGCTGCTGAGTTTTGTGTTTATTTAGACACAGCAATGGGTTGGATTTGTGAGTAGAGTCACGCTTAAGTCATCGTTAAATTCATCTTTAATGGCTTCACTGAACTAATTCCTCAAATTCATTTGAGGAACTTGGAAAAAAACTATTAGAAAAACTTTATATGAAAAAGTGTTTTGAGTATAAAAATCTTTGAGTGCTTAAAATACTCTCTCTGCTTCCTCCATGTCATGGATGCTGAGGAAAGAATATCATTTTAGGCAAAAAATATTTCCACTGAAAACGATGTATTTCTGATGACAAAAACTGTACAAATTTATAACAATTAAATTTTGGGAAAGAAAATCTTGAGAAAGAATGAAATTTTGCAGTAATATATTCTAAAATACAACTTTTTACTTTTTAAGATTTTTACTGGTCCCTAAAGTTAATTAAATTACTGTAAAAGAAAAATTCAGGAGAACAAAATGAAAGAAAAGACATTATCCTGCAAGAACATGTTTTTACTGCTTTTAGAGTGAAATCTAAAAATAATCACAAGCACTTCAATGTGATTTGAAAACATATTGTTTCTGTTTGGCCGGTCAACTGAGAAACTCATGTTCCTATTTTCACGAGCAAGATGTTGATAGGATTTAAAGCAACGTTTGCTTGGGAGTGTGTGCCAAGAACCAACCTCATTGGAATTTCAAAGTACAGATTTACACTCTGTTGTTCCGCTGAGAAGGAGAAATGAGCGAGTCACTGTTTGCGACTCGACTATGAAGAGGATTTTGGTCTATTTTTGGAGGCTACTTTCTAATAATAGAGAAGTATCATAGTGCAATTCTCAAGCTCAGTTTGAAAGGTGTTCTTTGATTTACTCGTGACTGAGCACTTGCAGACTGAGCTCATTACCCCAGATATGGGGACTGCTTTGGTCGAAGGAAAGGCATTCTGAATTAGAGCAACATCGCTGTTATTGCCTTGTACACACGTCCCTGAGCAAAAATAGTGTTTGTGCATTCAGTGGCTCTCTCACTGCGATTAACTCCTCTAATTTGTTTTTTTTTTTGTTGATAAGGGGACTGGAGAAGTGACGGGAGTAATTGATGAGCCGTGATGCAAATTCCCGACTCACAAGCTGGGGAGTAAGTAAAAACCCATCCTCATGACCAGCAGAGAAGAAGGGGAAAAAGAAAGAAAAAGAAAAAGAAAAAGAAAAAGAAAAAGAAAAAGAAAAAGAAAAAGAAAAAGAAAAAGAAAAAGAAAAAGAAAAAGAAAAAGAAAAAGAAAAAAAAAAAAAAAAAAAAAAAAAAAAAAAAAAAAAAAAAAAAAAAAAAAAAAAAAAAAAAAAAAAAAAAAAAAAAAAAAAAAAAGAAAAAGAAAAAGAAAAAGAAAAAGAAAAAAGAAAAAGAAAAAGAAAAAGAAAAAGAAGAAGTAAAGAAGAAAGAAGAGGCAGAGACCAATGCGTTGAGTCTGTCCATGACAGCAAGCAACAAAACAACTGTGTGCATTTAAGCAAATGAATTCTCTAAAGGGAAGAGTCCAAAACACTGAGGCAAAAATGAAANAAAAAGAAAAAGAAAAAGAAAAAGAAAAAGAAAAAGAAAAAGAAAAAGAAAAAGAAAAAGAAAAAGAAAAAGAAAAAGAAAAAAGAAAAAGAAAAAGAAAAAGAAAAAGAAGAAGTAAAGAAGAAAGAAGAGGCAGAGACCAATGCGTTGAGTCTGTCCATGACAGCAAGCAACAAAACAACTGTGTGCATTTAAGCAAATGAATTCTCTAAAGGGAAGAGTCCAAAACACTGAGGCAAAAATGAAATTCAAGAACTCCCATATTTTATATTTGATTGCTTTGCCATGTGTTCTTCTGCTTTGTTCTCCGTGTGGGTGTGTGTGCGCGTGGATCCTTGGTATTTGCGATGAAACCAGGCTGTGAAGATGAAGGGTGCGTTCTTGAAATGGTTTGTGGGAAACTGGCTCCCTGTCCTGTTACTGAAAGCTACCTGGCCACATCCCAGGTCCCAGCTTGGAAACACGCCTTGAGGAGTCTTCCTGGCTTTTTCCCAGTTATTTCCCTTGGTGGTAATGAAGAAGAAAAAGGAAGAGTGATGCTCTCAGCGTAAGGTGCATTCGCTGCCCATCAGCGTTGGCTGCAGCACTCACGGCGCTCACTTCAGCAGAATGCAATGTAATGGCCCGATCCAACTGGGAAAAGACCATAAAATTCCACTGCAAACACTTGTATAAATAAGACTTTTTTCTGGTGAAATTGAAACCATATTTTGATTTGCCATTAGAAAAACAAATCTGAAGAGATAGTTGTATATTGAATAGCCTTAGAGCTTTTCAGAGCCAAAGAATCAGCTGCTGGGTGGAAGAGTTGGATGGCAATGTTCATGCTGACCCAGGCTGGTTCTCTTAGCACTCTGTGGCTCAGCAGCATATTCGTGTTGGGAATTTTGCTCTCCATCACAGCCATTAAAGCTTTCTTTGGACCAGCAGGTATAAAACCCATCCTCTTGCTTCAAAAGCATGGGTTTTTATCAAACCAAAGAAGAATCCCCAGGAACCATTGACAATATAGGGCAAATGCCTGCCTTCCAATAGTGCCAGGAGACCATGGTGGTAGTGTTGGTAGATAAGGCCATGATTTGTAGTGTATGCTCCATGGAAATGAGAAACATCCAGTCATCCACAACTGTCAGGCAATCAAACCTCCTTCTAATCCTGACTTTGATTTTGAACATTCATCTGCATTTTTGGCGGGTGGCTTCTACCAAGATCCAAAATATTTAGTCAAGTAAGGTCCTTTTGAGGATATAGCTGGCATAGCATATGAAGTTACTGGCCCACCTGCCCGTTCCTGCCCTGAAAAATACTGCATAGGTTTATTTTCACTGCTGGTGAAACACCATGGCAGCTCTTGCAAGTGTTTCCATTGTGTTTCATTGAAAAGATAATTACACGAACCGGATAACTATGCATGGTAGAAGATCAGGACATGGGATTTGAGAGAGACTGGTCACCTTCTAGGAAGTCTGACTGCCATCCTGGATTGAGAAGAGAACCATCTCCTCAGCTGAAACCTTGTTGCCTGGATGCAAATTCTCTCCAGTCCTGTCAAGCACCTGACACGGTGCAAGGAGGATGGTGTTCAGAGATGTCTTTGAAATATGGTCCAGTACAGAATGTCCAGTGGAGGCCAGTGATGGCAGCAGTGATGTTCCCTTTGCACAGTTCTCTTTCAGCAATTATCCACAGACAGAGCAGCTGCCAAAAGGGGATTTCCACTGCTGACTTCCCACTCTCCTATTTCTGGCCAATCCAGTTTTTTATTCCCCTCCTGTGAATATCTGCGGTTGGCTCAGGAATTTGGAAAGAGCTTTCCAGTGGGTGATGGCCAAAATCGTTGACAAGAAACCAACACCACTGGCAGGTCTGACTTTTAATATCTTGAACTGACCACCAAGGGGAAAACGAGAAACCCCAGGGCAGTGCATTTCTGAAACATCTGAGCAGGCTCATGTGAAACAGGTCCATGGCCTGGAATCATGCTGGGGACCATCAGCCAGGCCAGGCAGCAGGCAGGACAGCTTAGCTTCTCTCCCCCACCAGCTCTCAACCAAGGAAGAAACAAGCTATAACACACATGCACACATATTCTCCCTCCTGGATGCTTTGCAGTATCACTCTCCTTCTCTCCAGATTTGGGCCCCCATAAATCCCTGTTTTGTGAGATTTCCCTGATTTGACAATATCAAGGAACTGGGAGGAGAGAACTAATGAAGAAGCAGGACAAGAGTCTCAAGTTGCCTTCACGCCACCAACTTTTCACTATAAATCTACACCTGGCTAAAATGGACACAACAACAGATGCCACAGCTGCTAATTGCGTGCACAAGATGACAGCCTAGACAATCAGGAGTGGGATGTGTCACATTGCCAAACCACCCCTGCAGAGCAGCCAGATGCTTTAAATCCACCTCTCTTTAAAATATGGCACCAGGCACCACTCCTTTCGCTGCAGACATTCATACGGACGTGTCATCCTCTGCATGAGACCTCTTGGCTTTGTGATATGGTATGGTCAGCCATTCCTTCAAACAGCAGAAAATCTGGTTGATTGTCATTAGGAGATAAAGCTGGCGGTCCAGATTCTTAGGGGTGCCTGTGCTGTACCTTCAGGAGTGCCCCCAACCCACCTGTATATCAAATTCACTGGCTATGCTGTGGGCAAAACTGGAACTGTGGCTCCAAATGTGCTCTTCATTGAAATGTAAAGATTGTGGGTTCATGCTTGAAGTGGTAGCTCTCTGTATCTGCCTGTCACAGACAAAGGTAAGAACAGTAACAACCATTAGATGCTGTTAATAGACTACAAAATGTCTCCTTCTACTCCACTCTTCTGAAATCACATCTGGAATAGCATGTCCAGCTTTGGAGTCCCCAACATAAGAAGGACATGGACTGTTGGAAAGGGTCCAGAGGAGACCTCTAAGATGATCAGAGGGCTGGAGCGCCTCTGCTATGACGACAGGCTGAGAGAGTTGGGGTTGTTCAGCCTGGAGAAGAGAAGGCTCTGGGGAGACCATAGAGCCCCTTCCAGTCCCTAAAGGGGCTCCAGGAGAGATGGGGAGGGAGTCCTGATCAGAGAGGGGAAAGATAGGATGAGGGGTAATGGTTTTAAACTAAAAGAAAGGAAAATCAGACTAGATCTTAGGAAGAAATTCTTTGCTGTGAGGGTGGTGAGAGCCTGGAACAGGTTGCCCAGAGAAGCTGTGGCTGCCCCATCCCTGGAGGTGTCCAAGGTCAGGCTGGATGAGGCTTGGAGCAACCTGGTCTGGTGGGAGGTGTCCCTGCCCAGGGCAGAGGGGTTGGAACTCAATGATCTTTAAGGTCCCTTCCAACCCAAACCATTCTATGATTCTATAATCATCGAACAAGGAGCTCAGGGTATCAGGTCTGCCCACAGGCTTCTCCTTAACACTTACAGCAAGTTGTGGAGATCACCATGGCCCAGTAATAGAAGGATTGTCTCCTTTCATGAGTTTCCTTTGCTTGAGTGCTCCTGTGGGATACTTTTGGCTATCAACCAAATGGGTTTTAAGGCCTCCATGATGCTGGAAAATGTTCTTCCCTCCTATATCTTGAGCTGACAGGGTCTGAAAATAGTGACTTCCAAGGCATGCTGCAAAAAAACCTTTGGCAAAAAGTTTTTGGAGTGGTTGGGCTGTGAATGATCAAAGTTTGCCATTCATGGCTTCCCAATTGAGTTCTTCTTTGTTTTAGTTTTTAAATAAAAACAGGTCTTGAGTTTTTAGGGATATTTTTCATGTGCAAGGTACCTAGAAATTCTCTGCATTTCTCTTTTCATTATTTAAATCAAAATAAAACCATCAATCAAGTAAAATTGCCTGTCCAATCCCAAGATTTGATTCTGAAAGCTTCAGCTCTCCATCTGGTCTCTCAAACCACAGCAAGCTACCAGAGTTTAAAGCTGACTGCTTCCAGTACCACAGCAATCAATCCCCCCTGCATTTAAGCACGGTTATTTTGTAACACGCCATGACATGAGCGCATTCCTTCCTTATAAAATAATTGACTTCTCCATATCTCCGATGAGGTTTCATCTTCCCAGCCTGACCCAGCCTGACAAATGCACTGGATCTACTTAAAACGGCAGGTCCAGGGTAGCTAACGCAAAGCACTGCAATTAAGTGGGAGCAGCCTGATTAAAATGTTGTCCTTAATTATGTGCGATGACAAGGAAAAACCATTTTTATAGATTCTCTCTGTGACAGGGCCCAGGCTGCCTTGCCAAAGCCCTAATGCTAGACAGCAGGAAACTTGGCCCAGAACCAAAAAAACTCAGCAGACACTTCCTTTAGACAGCGCTCAGTGCGGAGAGCAATCTGTCCTTCCCCGTGTATATTTTAGGCAGACAGGCTGAAAGTCAACACAAGCTCGAACAAATCCGGGGACTGGTGTAGGAACTCGTGTTATCTTCAGACGAGCCTAACCCCTGGGTCAGCAGGAGTCTAGAGTACGGGGTCACCGTGGGACTAATGCTTGGAAGTATAGACCCCATTAAACTTACAGCGTTGTTTACATCAATCTGCTTCATTCATGAAATGATGATGCTGCCAAACTTCCCTTTTTTTTTTTTTTTTTTTAATTTTTATTTTTATGAGAGATGGGCAAGGAATCTTGGGCAATGGTCCAAAGGCCCCTGAGGCACAAATTAGTTTTGATAGATTAGAAACAAGATGAATCTCTGTGGGGCAGTATTAAAGCATCTTTTATTATGTGCAAAGCAGCCTTTTAACTTCCCAGGAGACGTCCCTATCTCTCCATGCTAGTCCAAGCAAAAAGCTTTCAGCATTAATAACACCTGGAGAACCCCACTAGCCTGACAGCTCAAGGAGAGCGGCTTGGCAAGGGCTCTCTGACCTCCTGAAATAGCCCATTTTGGGTCAAATGCTGTTGTGCTCTGGACAAAATGACCTCCTTCCAAAACTAGTAGGAGCTTTGACCGCTGGACACTTCCCGGCTTTAGGGTCTTGTTTTCTTTGTGTAATTCGTGAGGCGTTTGCCCACACACCAGTGGCTTCGTCTGAAATGTCTGACACACAAAATCATTTCATTGCCATGAAGTCAACTGTCTCAATACCAAGGTGTTTGCTGGACTCGCTGAGGTATGTGACATGAAAGTGTTGATTTAATAGACAAAAAACTAAAGCTAGGCAAAACAACTTCTTGTTTGAATTCAGAAGATTTTGTGCTTGCTGCCCAGGGGGTGCCCACTCCCTGCTGCCCCCAGGTTTCCTCCAGCTGAGTCGATGGCTGGTCCTCACAGGCTGGAGAGAAACATCAGCTCCAGCCCAACCACCTGAGATGAAGGTCTGCTTGAAGAGTAAGAATTTTGAATTTTCCTTACTGAGCTGACACTCTTTTCAGAAATACTTACAATAGATGGAAAGAAAGGAATATACACCTAAAATCAAAAGGCAAACAATACATGAAGCTTTGGTGGGATGGAATAGGAAATAACAAAGACTATTGTAATGCTACTTTATAAAATCAAGGGTACTGCCTTACCTGGGTACTGTAATATGGGCAGATGGGAGAGAAATTAATTACATAGTGAGCATTTTTCCCAGCCTCAAATGGGGGATTTGAGCGTGTAACTTTTATCCTGAAAGGATTGCCTAGAAAAATCTTCCCTTAGATTCCCCAAAACTGGTTTTTTGGTCATCTGGAAATGTTTAATTTTGATTGCAAGCATAAATATAATGTATTTCCTACATGAAATGAGCACTTTTTTGAACTTTTTTGAAATGATAAAATGTGGCTCTATTGATTTTTTCAGTTGTTCCAAATTAGCAATTGGATGTATCTTTCACCAAAAGTTGTTCCTGCATAAATAATTTTCATTGTTCTGATGAAAACGCAGCAAATTTCAAGCCAGTTCTAATGTGCATTCCTGATTACTTGTCTCAAAAAGCATTCTCCATGCACAGAACCTGGAAAATGGTAATGAAAATAACGAAGGAACTAAAAAAGAAATCTCTGAGACTATGAAACATAATTTTTTTCAGGAAGAAGTATGATAAAACTGTATGAGCAATGAAATCAGGGAAGGGAGACAGGGAAATTTGGCTCCCCTTGGCTCATAATGTAAAAAGAAACCAAACAACAAAATGAATAGGGAAATTCAGTGAAACAAATTCAAAGCCAGTAGAAGGAGATGCTTTTCATTTTAATTTTATTTTTGCATAGTGTAATTTGTTGCCAGAAAATGTCACTGAGGGAGAGAACTCAGAAACACTGGGTATTTATAGAGATAATGTAATTAAATCCATAATGAGTATCGATAATATGTATTTTGAAAGGAACATTCAGCAAGGTGTGGTTTAACTCCAGCCAGCAGAGAGGAACATGCAGCCACCCAGTTCTTTGCCTTCCCCCTAGAAGAGCAGGGAGAAGAGGGAGGAAAGGAGGGGAAACGAAGGGAAAAAAGACCTCATGGGTTGAGATAAAGACAGTTCAATAGAAAGGATAACGGTAAAGGAAAATAACAATAATAATAACAATAATAACAGTAATAATAATGACACGAGTCACTCTCACTGCCCGGAGAATTGGCACCATCCCAAGCAGTGGTAGTGGATTCCCACTCCAGTGGCCAACCTCCAATTGTGTATTAAGCATGATGTCTATAGGATGGGATACTCTATTGGCCGTTCCATTGTTCTGTCTAGTCTCCTGCTCAGCTTCTATGGGAAGCTGAAAAAGGTCCTTGAAAAGTTTAAACATCGCTTAGCAACAGCTAAACCAATATGCATTGTTGACATTCCTTTCATGGCAAACACTAGAAAAAAAATTAACTCTTTCCTGGCTGAAACCAGGACACAGCCCTATAGAAAGAAGGTTAACGATGAACCTTAAATGCCAACGAGAGAATTAGGTGCTGGCTGTTACTGGGGACACAAACCTCAAGTGTAACAGTATTGGTCTACTTCAGTCTGGGAGCTGCAGAAGATGTGAACAGGACAATAGTCATCAAGCGGCAATAAAATTTGCATTTCTATATGAACATGGCAGTTCTATCTATGTGTACAGCTATTAGATTTTTAACCTGTGCAAAACTTGAAAATCTCCTTTCATTCTGATCCAGAGTGAAAAAACCACACTGAATATTTTTTTCTGTGATACACGCATTCAGAAAAAATTTCCTTTTTTGGGGAAAAAAAAGGAATGTTCTCTTATATATTTATACTTATGTTACTTGTATTAGTTTTACATCATTTCTTGAGACACAGCCATTCTAGTCTTCACTGGGAATCATGTTAAAATATTTTAAACAATAGCTGTTCATCCAATATATGAGTATTCTTTTTGTTCCAAATGCTAAAATATACTAACACTGGTAGGAGACATAATCCAGAAAAGGCAGGATGTTCCAGTCATTGCCGAGTAGCAGCTGCCCTTATTTATTTAAAAATCAAATAATAAATGATAAAAATAATATATTTTTCCATGGCTGTTACAGCAGGTATTGTAACATAACCACCACGTCCCATGCTGTCTGTTATGTCATATTTCAAACTACTTGCTCAAGGAACTGTGTGCTTGTGGCCGCTTTCCCAGTTGCCTCATCTCCCTACACACATCCTTCTTTTTCACCCCAAAACATAACAACTGCCACGACACTGCTACAATGGCTTATGACATGCCAGTTGGAAGACTGAGTGACACAGGAATGTCAACAAATAAGTAAAACCAGAGAAGAGTAAACACACAATACAATTATTTTATTTTTTTTTCTGTAAAAGAAAGGTTGAAAGTATTGGTGAGAAAAGTCATTACCACTACAGATTATTCTGAAAATAATGTCTTGTGAGAGAAAAATCACTTCACTGAAAATATCCTGAGCACCTCTAGTCAGTGCTGACTAAGAGCAAGGTCTATTGAAAGACTCAGTTACGTGTAAAAGCCAAGAGTAATATAGTGGAAAGAATGGACTTGAGACATTCATTTGAGAACATAAATATAGTGCAAATCACCAAACTGCAATTCAGAAGCAGATCGTGGTTTTTGTTTATGAAAGCCTGTAGGCACCGCAAGAGGCAATAGATGTTTGGGCAATCAATCCAGTTAATTGCAGCATATATTTATACAGAATAGTAAGTCTGAAGAACCCAGGAGACTACTGGAAGAAGTTAAAGACTGATTTGGCTTTTAGCCTTGCCCAAAGATTTCTGCTTGTCTTGAAGAACGCCTTCCTAACCAGGAAATCCTGGATTCATCTGCTTTGCAGGAGTGAGAGGGAATGCAGCTTTTTCTCCTCCAGGAATGAGACTTGGATAATAACAGCCCTCGTGCAGAAGTCAGGAGAGTCCTACCACACCAGTGCTGCCTGGACCCCTCAGGTCCAATATCCTGCAGATTAGAGGAACTCCAAGCCATAGTATCTTGTAATTCAGCTTGTATTTGGCACGAATCTCGCATGTTTTCTCTATATAGATTGGATCCTTGCCTGTCTCCAGTTTAAAGTCTCGGTAAACCAATTTGTTAGGAAAGCTTTTTGCTCTCTGTGCCCCCAGGCAGACCCAGGATTACAAGAATAGCAGGCTCTCGTGAGATTTCCTGGCGTTTCAGCTTCATCTCAGTTCATTTTCTGTATCTCAGCTGTTAGGGCTGAGCCCTGGCCAACTGGCTGTGCTCGAGGGGCTGCATTGAGTCTTATCTCACCCTCCCAGCTGTGATGCCTTCCACACCACTCCAGATGTGGCCCGCTCACCACAGCGCAGAAATGGAGAGTCTTCTGCACCTGCACCGGTACCTGTCCCTAGGAATGCCCACGGGAAGCGCTGGCTGTGGATGCTGCTTCCCTTCTCCTTCCCTTGGTCAACTTTTCTGTATTTTCAACATGGACATGGAGGGGAACGTTCCTGGGGGCAGCTCAGAGCTGAGTGAATAACGGAGCTCAGCCTGGCTGCTCTCCATCTTGCTGAATCACCCTGCCTTTCATGCCTTAGAAATGTCGTTAGTCATCAGCCTTCCCATTTCTTTCTCTCTCCATGGACATGAAGCGTGTTTAATAGGTCCTATAAATTATTCCTCCGCAGCCTAGGATCCGGTGGTAGCTCAATAATCCCTTCCAGTGGATGTTGGAAATCCATCTGGGCTTTTGATGTCTGTTCTCTCCACTTTGTTTTTTTCTAATTCCCTGTTTATATGTTGCCTTTCGGCCCTCCCTGAGCTTTGGCTGACGCTTCACCTCTTGAAGCAGTTCAGGATATCAACCTCCTGCAAACTGGTGAGCAATAACAACCAGGAACTGGAAAACATTGCCAAACTTTTCTGCCTAAAGTCCTCTCTTGGCAATTATGAACCCACTGCTGTTCCTACTTGCATCCTCACAACAGTTAGATGAGGAACTACGGGGAAAAGGGAATGAGTGAAAAGGGTTACAGCAGAAAGTCCATCGATTTACGGGCATTCGGACAAGAGAGGCTCAAGACCTCGCAGTCTCACCCTCTCTGAGGAGCGATAGAGTTTCTCGTCGTTTCTGCTCTGCAACTTACAACTCGCATTTGGCTGGAGTGTATCTTCCAGGAAAGCATCCAGTTTGGATTTGAAGACATTAAGGGAGGGATAATTCCCTGCTTTCTTGGTCATTTTTCCTAGTGATTCATGGCTGCTTCTATCAGAAGTCAGCGGGTTAGAAGCAGAGGGACCCAAGTCTTGATTTCGGTAACCCACGAGGTAAGAGGGAGCTATCATGTCCTGCGTCTTTCAGCTGTGACCACAGTGCTACAGCTCTATCCTCACAGAGGATGTCTCAGGGTCCCTTTTTTCTCAGCTCTTTCTTTGGCCATCAATCATGCTCAGAGATAGATGGGCTTTTTGTTTTCCATCAGATAAATAAGTGTCACTGACTACACTGTGGCAGACAGAGCTCTACAGAAAAGAGGTTTGAAAAGCCTCATACTGTGCTATCCAAATTATCCTAATTACCTAATTATCCTTATCACAGCAGCTAATTAGGCTGGCTATAAAGCTCAACCCATAAAGAGACCAGAGGCTATAAAAGCCTGCAGGCAGGAGAGGTTTCACAGAGGGACTCAGAAGGACAAATGGGTGTAGGAATGATTTTATTGGAGGTTTGGCAGAGGACAAGTGCCTACAGAAAATAACCAGTAGCCTCTCAGGCTGCTAAGAGCACTGAAAACCACGGGGGTGTCAGCAAGACCATCATCTACAACTGCCCAGTTTTAACAGCTTGCAAGGACTAAGGTATGAAAATTGAAAACTCTTTTCCCCTAGTCCCTTAAAAGCAGGGACAAAATGAATCACAGCCCTCTTCCCGAGAGCCTTCTCTTCCAAAAAAGCAGAACCAAAGGGTGACTGAGCAGGTGATTAAAGGAAAAGCTTCTGCAGGTTTCATCCTTTGATAGAGCAAGGATGCAAATAACTGGTCTCTGGACCAGTTCCCCTTGTGCATCAACACCTCTCTTGAAGGTCGTTTCAGTTCCCACCTACTACGGCAAAAAGCATTTTTTCAAGGTGTGAAGTGTGTTGGAAAGGGTTTCCTGTCCTCTGAGATGAAAGCTTTTGCAGCAAGGTGAAAGTCAGTGGTGTTATTTATTGCTCGCTTCTGGCTCTTGGTGACAGTAGGTTTTGGGGAGTGGGGGGGGGACACATGTAAACATTTTGACAGAGTGCAGTGTCTGAACCTTTTAGCAGCCCTTTGGGAAGGGGAAGGGAGTCTGTCGCCGTGTCTGGTGCTCCCCCTCGCTTGGAAGAATTAGTTCCTTGTAAATAAAAGCCTGTGCTTTTTCCTGCTGAGGTGGGTCCCTATTGTCTGCTGTTTGATTTCCTGTAGATGGACTTCCACTGCTTTTGGAATGCTTAAATAGAAACCAGAAATAGTTCTGAGCAGGGCTGTGCACACACAGCTTAATGGTAATGCAACCCAGTCATCTTTTTTTTCATGAAGTTATCGGAGTTTGATTCCCCTCTCTCAAAGACCCCATCTGACCCGCGATAGCCATCACCTCGGGTACGTTTCCTGCCAGAGAGAAATCAGAGCACGGAACCCAAACCCAGGCAGAAACATCAGGCAGCATCACAGAGAGCAAACACCTCGCCAGCAAGGAGGGATGCTCCTCTGGAGCTGAGGGAGGGAAGCACAACCCCAGGACACTGTCTGGGCCTTCCACATCTCAGTGCTAGAGCCGTCTGGGCCCCCCTTGTGAGTGGGATCTGGTGGGAACATATCCCTATTTATAAATGTAGTAGGATGGTTTCCTTCTGACGCAAACAAAAAGAGAGAGGGGGAGGGACTCTTTATGAGGGAGGGGAGCAATAGGATGAAGGGTAATGGTTTTAATCTGAAAGATGGAAGATTGAGATGACATCTCAGGAAGAAATTCTGTGAGGGTGGTGAGAGCCTGGCCCAGGTTGCCCCGAGAAGCTGTGGCTGCCCCATCCCTGGAGGGGTTCAAGGGCAGGCTGGATGGGGCTTGGAGCAACCTGGTCTGGTGGGAGGTGTCCCTGCCCAGGGCAGGGGGTGGCACTGGATGATCTTTAAGGTCCCTTCCAACCCAAACCATTCTATGAAAACCCCTGGTTAAAGCATCTTGCTTGCTCTTAGCAGAGTTTATTACATCTCTTTATTCCTTACGCTGGTGTTTTCCCACACACGCAGCCTTCCCAGCTGGCACACACATTTCAGACACCACTTTACACCCGGTAGCCTTTTCAACAGCCGTAGTTACAGGTTCAGATGTAAAGCATCGCTGCTCTTGTAACCTTAATAGCCAAATATCGAGTAATAGCTCCAGAAACTGGTAAGAATCAGAAGAAAAAAAAAAAAAAACCAAACCCAAAAATGGTCTGTTTGGAAGTAATAAAATGCACGTTGCCATGGGCCTCCCAGTTCGTGCACCTGCTGGCACAGCCGCAGCCAGTAAAGGGAGGCTTGTAATAACATAAAAGCTTGGAATTCAGAGGACTTAAAGCCGAACAAATCATTGGAGAGGGAGGCTTGCATTGCAGAGAAATGAGCTTAAAAAGCCCAGAAAGCCACAAATGCTGATTGTTTCTAGATTGTGCTCCATTTTACTAACCTAATGTGAATTAGGGGAGGTTACAAGGTTAATCTCTGCAATGTTTACCGCTTTCCTAGCTAAATAGGGGGGAACCCAAGCAGAATGTGTTAGGTTTCATGGCTGCAGCACCTTCTTGGGAGGCTCAAAAGAGCCGGTGGGAGTGTGGGGAGCTGAGCACCTTCCAGGCAGGACTCAGCACAGGGCTGGATCGCTCCTGGGAGATTTTGATGGCAGAAGGCTTGGAGTTTTCCCTTGAGCCAACCCAGGTAGTTGGCCAGTTGTATTTTCCAGTGCTCGTGTCAGCTGTATCTCTTGTAGGACTTCTCTGACCAGAAAGATGGAAAATTCTATCACAGATGAAGCTTTCCCAGTTTCCTGTTTTTCACCTAAGTCAGCGGGGTCAAGGGAAGTGTTGAGAGGACGGAGAAGGTTGGCTGGATGTAGCTGAGGTAGCAATCATGCAAAATGTTCCTCTCTTGTTATCCCACCCCCAGCTCCCCAGTCTGTGCCAGTGTCCACTTCTGTGAGCAATGACTGTCGGAGACTTTTCTTCTAGGATGGTTTGGGTTTGTGGTTTTGTTTTGTTTTTTTTTTTTCTGGATAACTCTTACAGCAGGGAAAGAGCAAAGATGCTCATCCCTGTCTGGATGTTCAGTGAAGGTACTTCACCATAGGAGTTGTCTGGCCAGGAAAAGGAGGCTCTGCCTTGAGAAATTGTTCACATAGTGGCCACAGACCTGTATTGCAAAACCTATTCTAGTTTATTTCCCAGCATAATGGCTTTTGAAGCAGCCTACTTAGGCTATTTTAGTCTTTTTTTTTTTTTTTTTTTTTTTTTTAAACATGAAGCCCCAGTTTGTTTGAGGGATTGCTCTATCCCTGCAAACCCTTAATCACATAATCACCATTCCCAGGTCTGTCCCAGCCCATACCAGCTTTGAAGGCAACTTCCCTAGCCACATGCCTTGAGAGAAGTCTGATTATTAAAATCAACTTCTTGCTATAGGACAGCCCTGAGGAACCTCCTGAGCAAACAGCCCCAGGAAGCAGGACTAGGAATATCGCTGGGGCCAAGGTGGAACAAGAGTGTTATGAGGAAAGTTAGTGCCTCTTTAATTAAATCTCCACCAATATTGTCATTTTCATAGAATAGAAATATTTGCCAAATCCAAGCAAAAAATAAAATTGAAAAATTTTTGATAAAGTCTAATAGCTTCATTTTATCGTTTTCCTGACAGAACTAACATTTTTTTCAAGACCAGTGTGGTTTGTCTCCACTTTCATTTAAATGTATTTGAAAATGGGGGAAAACAAAACCTTGAAATGAAACTTGATTTCAGGAAACGTTTAGGGAATTAATTTTTCCCTTTTATTTTTATACTACCTTCAAAATGCTTTGGTTTGCCTGTGGGTCAGAAAAAAAAAAAAACAGTTGTTGTAACAGCTCTGGGACCAAGTCCATTAGCCCATCCAGACGTTACCAGTCTCTCAGTCCATCCCCTTGTTTCTGTAATGGTTTTAAATGTGTTAAAACAATTTCACTTTTTTTTTTTTTTCTCTCTCTCTGAAAATGTTTCTAAAATACACGGGTGGATTTTAGAGCACTTAGAAACACAAGCAATTAAAGCTTTGCTTCAGGGCCAAGCTGCTCCAAGGACACTCAAAGGAAAGCAGTCGGGAGAGCAATAAATACACAGAGCACACAGTTTTAACAGGGGACTGAGGGATGATTTGGGGTCAGTAGAAATGGCACAGCATCTGGATCCAACCCTTTCCTCCCAACACCAACCCTCTGCAAAAGCCCTGTCTTACAGAGAGGGAGAGCCTGGCTCTGCTGGACACTTTTCATCCCCTTCTGGGGACTGCCCAATTTTTAAATTTCAGATTTTACCCGCAGCAACTTTGGAAACGCAGCCTCCCCAGGTGAGGAACTGAGACAAACGAAAAGGAACATGAACCCAAACGCTTCCATATCACATCATAATTTGAAGGAGTTCGGTGCATATCCCACCATTGTTTGCCAAAAAAATCCCACTTTTGGAACCGAATCCTTGCTCTGCATAAGGCATCGTGATGACCCAGACTATCTGTACGAACCTGGAGATTTTACAGCGTCTTGGCAAAAAATAGCTATGAAAAGAATGAGCGTGTCTCTCTCTGCGTTGACTACAGCACACTTCCCACCCTCCGATGTAATCTGCCTTTGCGGGCTCAAAATGTCAGATGTGATGAGGAGCGAGAGAGCTGAGCATAAACAGGAAGGGCCTGAGTCCAAAAAGCTGCCCGCCGAACTCAAAACTTTCCCAGCTCTGCCTCTGCTTTAACCTGGATCATTCAGCCCTTTTCTGTGCTGTGAAATCCCACCAGGAGGATGTTGGGGCACCATTGGAAATGGCTCTGACCATCGTTTTCTTCTCCTTATGGGGCATCCAACTCTGGCCTAAGGGGCAGGGTGAGTTTTCCCGTGAGCTGACTCCCCTGTTCAGGCTCTATGGGGGCCATGCAGGTTACCCCGTGCTCTTTACTCTCAAATAGGCAGCAAGTATCTATAGAGAGAGCCTGCCCTGCTGTGGTTGTACCCATCATAGTCTTACCTGTACCAGACAGACCATATATGACATTAGCATAAGTGATTTTTATTTTTTTTTTATCTTAAGAAGAACATAATTTTGCAACCACCACCAGAGCTACAAGGAAAGCCTCAGCGAAAAAACAACAACCCGAACTCCAATGGCCAATCATTTCTTTGCTCATAGGAAACTCAAGTTTTGGTTGACCACAAATCCAATTTGTATTTTTGTGGGATCTAGGCCAGTCCTGACCTCTGGGTGTCCATATTGCTGAGCAGGGACATACAACATGGGATAAGTGTGTTGCAATAAAATATTTATTAATGTCAAATGGAAATTACTCAAGGTACAGCAGACTCTTACCCTGGAAAAGCATAAATGTATTGCAACAAGTTATTTGTTCTTCTACGTCATGCTTAGACGTAAATTTTCAAAGCTAAGTTGGCTTTGATGACCAGGTGGACCTACTATAGGAGCAGCATAATGTCCAAAAGTATTGCACACTCAGTGTTGCTTTAATAAGAGTCCAAGTCAGGAGCTGGGGAACCCATTTTTAGGTTACCACTTCTCAAAACGTTTGGCTTCTATGTTAAAAATCACATGTCAAGCAATATGGTTCAACAACAATTTGGGGCCTTAGTCAAATGCAACATCTCAGTGAAGGTAGTGGGACTGCTACACTGGGAGGAGTAATTGTATATATAAATGAATATTGAAGGATGAGGCCAGGTTGCACCACCAAAATTGAGTCCCTTGGAAATCCCATGTCTATAAAATGCTCAAAGCCCTTTTCCATCTGGGGATGTGTAGAGGGAAGTTGATGTAAACTGACTGGAGGCACTGTGATGTTTTATACTGGACAGGCTAATGAAAGTCCAGACAAGAAATAGGCTTCTTGTTTCACATATGTTTTCCTTTAATTATTGCAATACAAGATCTGGCTTCTCAAGGCAATTTCTGGGGTAAAGATTAGGAGATATTGTACATAATAGGACTTACTCCTTGAATGGAATCCAATAGTCCCAAACTAATTTCCAGTCCTTAGAATAAGGTATTTCTCTTGGGGATGGCAATATCTGTGGTTTCAATCTCTCACATCCTACCCAACTGTTTCCTCATTACAGTCTCAGGTTTCTTTGTCACCGCACAGTTTATACAGGCTCAGATTTAATCAGTAGCAAAACATTCATCAACATGAACCCATGCCATTTTTTTTCTTCTCAAAAATACCTCCAAGCTCGCTAAATATTTGTCAAGTAAACATTTCCTAGACACATAGAGCCCTGCTGCCCACTTCCTTCTTTAGGTCTATAGCAGGCTTTGGATTCTTCCCGAGGATTACAGTCATTGGTATTTTATCCCCACACGTAGAAGATTTGATAGAAAGCCATTGTGCCTCCAGGTTGTAACTTCACAAGTCGCAGATCCAGCTCTGGACATGGAAAGCCCTTCTGTGGTTAACTAACACTTTGTTTCAATATGAAGCTGTTTAGGCTATTTTCCCTTCAAAATTATAATTAAGGTTCTCCCTTGGCAAAATATTTACTTTGTGCTGTGCGTTATCAGAAAAAAACCTATCATATTATTTTTCAGCTCTGCAGTAAGTGGATATTCCTACTTGAGCTCTCACAGTGATTTATAGACATAAATTAATTAAGATTTACAAGAGTGGCATGAGATAAGGAAATATTATTCTCCATCTCCTGGTGCAGGAAACCAAGGCACAGCTTCTGCCAAGATGAGACACAGAGTTTGTGCCAGCCCTAGAGCACACACTGCTCCCCTAACGTCACCTGTCCTGTTTGCTCTTTCAGCTCCTTTCAGGGTTGACTGTCGTGTTTGTATTGTCAAGTTGCTTTTAAATTAGGGGCTCGTTTGTTGTAAAATGATGTTTCCAAGCAGTTGCAGTGATGTCCATTCCACTCCCTCCCCTCCACCTCTGTTATGCTCATCTTCGATTTTTATTTTTTTTTCTCAGGGTTTTGAGGGTTGCTGGTTTTAACAGTGTCATGCAGCCACAGGGCCTTATGTCTGTTTTGGGGTGAAAGCATGCAGGAGAAGACACCCCGAGCTCTCGCAGCTCCCACGTGGGGTGCAGACGTTTGGGGCTTTGGGGGAACGTGGAAGATTCCACTGAGTTTTGTGTACAGAAAACCAGCTGTGGTCTCCACACTGCAAGTTGCAGTCATTCTCTTCCAAATACCTCCAGTGTTTTCATACAGCACTGATGCCTTCTGCTCGCGACAGTTTATGCTCAGAGACATCAGGCTCTGGACAAACGAGCTCTTGAAGAGCTCAGTGAAGTGGTTTAAGATGTTTCTACCCATGACTTTCTGCCCTGAAGTTTAGGGTCCTCAGAGAGCAGCACAGTGTGTGCTTGTGCCCCAGATGCTCCCATGGCCAGGCTGAAGCCTTAGCTGATGTCCCCAAGGATCTGGGTCTACATTGCCCTGGGAATTGGAATCCCTGAGGCATGAGCACATGGCGTTTGGCTCACTCTGATACAAGGACTGTGTTCTCCACTAAAGACAAAATGGATGTATTAGACCTCTTCTGCTCCTTGTCTTTATAGTCCCTTGGTGCCAAGGTTTGCACTTCTCAGCAAAGCCTGCGCTCCCACAGTCTAATCCACTGGCCACTTACTTCTCGCTGAGGGGGATCCTAAAACTAGAGGCTGGTCTCTTGAATCCCAGAAGAGGCAAGGCGTGGTTTGCAGGACATGCTTCACACCAAGAAGCTCACACTCCGAATGACAAATTATGTTTATTTTCCTTCTAGAGAAGCAAAGAGGCACCCTCCCCTCCCCACCCTCATTTATATACTTGGGAAGTGAATAGAGCAGGAGTTGGGACCCCTGAATTTGAATTGCTCTTCAGCCTGAGGAGACTCGAGCTTGTAGCACCCTCTAGCCCGGAGCCTGCTCAGTGCACCAGGGCACGGGAGGAGGGATGCGGGGAGACAGGCAGGAGCTGAGCCCCTGCTCCAGAAGCAGTTTAAAAGCTTGTTTCGTACAGATGTTCGGTGTTAGTGCCTCTAACCTGAAACGTTTTGCCAGCCTCTGCAGTGAGGTGCGGAGGAGATCAGCGCTGTCATCTGGACTTCTCCTGCTGTCTTACATCCCCTCCTGTTACAAGATGAGCCCTGGTGTTTACACCTGCCAGAGCTGAAGATCCAGCTGTGCATCCACAAAACTAGCTGGAGCCTTTCTGCCTGACTCCCTGTCTGTCCTGTCCATCACTGCTGGTGGGATGGGAGCTCCAGCAGCTCCACAGGCTGGAGGAGACACAGCTGCAGCCCCACTGCTGCCAGCTCAGCAGAGTGGGCAGAAGGGAAGGAAAGGCAAAGCAACCAGGGGCAAACAGCCTAACCAAAGGCAAGGACCTGGCCCCAGCCCTGACCCTGGTCCTGACAGCATCTTCCACTGAAGCAGTGCAACGTTCGGAGTGGGTCCATGGGCTTCTCCCTCATCCCACGGCTGCATCACGACTACCAGAGCCAGTGTCTATCACTGGAGTGACTGTGCCAAGGAAATGTCCTTCAGTCATGGGTCCCCAGCATCGTAGAATCACCCAGGTTGGAAGGGACCTTTCAGATCATCAAGTCCAACCATCAACCTACCACTGACAAAAAACATCACTAAGCCATGTCCCTCAGCACTACATCTACCCATGTCTGAAATCCTTCCAGGGATGGTGACTCCACCACTCCCCTGGGCGGCCTCTTCCAAGGCTTAATAACCCTTTCAGTGTAGAAATTTTTCCTAATATCCATCCTAAACCTCCCCTGGTACAACTTGAGGCCTTTTCCTCTTGTCCTACCTCCTTTTCTCCAGGCTAAACAATCCCAGCTGCTCCTCAAACTGATACCAGCCTCAGCTTGGCTGGGCTCACAGCTCTTCCTGCAGTTCATTGAAGGCATCCTGTCTTCTTGCCTGCTGAGTCATGAATAAACCTCAGGGGACCAGAGCATCCCATAGCAGCTACTTAACAAGCCCTGGAAGTCAAGCAGGCAGCAGTCCTGATAAACTTTGGAGCATGCTAATGATTCTGTAGGACCAAAGAGCTCGAACCAAATGAAGGCACCAGCAACCTCGCGGGACTCTCACTTGGCGCAAAAGAGAGAGAGAATTCTCTCCTTTTCTAGAGAGAGAATTGTAAGGTTTCTACTGGAGCAAGTGTTTTCTTATTTTAAAAACTACATACAAACTTAGAGAGATGTTGAAACATAGCAAGGCATAGATGATATTGAAATGGCTGCTTTGTGAAATCCTATAATGGGAAATTCTTTTACAAACCTTTTAAAATTGGCAAATGTTACTAATATTCCTCCAGGCAACACTTGGGCTATTATTTAAAATGGGATGTGTGGTGTCCCAGAGCGACTGTTCTCCCGGACTGCAAAGCGTTCTGTAGGACCTGCGAAATATGAAATGATTTAAGGAGGAAAGAGGGTTATGCAGTTTTGCTTTGTGTGGTTTCTACTGCCTGTAAAGTAGTTTTAGAGGAGAGCGTGTTCTGGGCTGTAATTCAAACACTGTAAGGAACAGAAAAAAACGGACAAATTAGAGGCACCTGATGAAAAACACTGTTACTTTCTCCTTTTGCTGCCCCAAGCGCAGAAACATGTTGCTTGGATTCACTTGGGTGTTTATATTAAACGCAACCGGACTTATTAAGGGGGCCTGAAGTGAGCTGTAAGTAGAAGGGCTGGATTGTTTGTCTCGCTCTGCAGAGCAGCCTCCGCTCTCGGCAGGGCCTGAATCAGCAGCAAATTCAGCACATGCACAGGGACCCCGGCAGAGACGAGACTTTTTTTCCGTCTGCCCCGACTCCTATACATCAGTGCGAGGACCGTAACTCACCCATCTGTGAAAGGCCCTGGGAGTTTTCTGCACGTACCTGAACTTTCTGCTCCAGCACAGAAGTACATGATGTGGGATTTTTTTTATTTTTTTTTTCCACAGTGAAAGGCAACCTTAATGCTGCAGAGCTTTTCTTGCGGGTCGATGGCTGGGAAATGGGGCTCATTTTTTAAAGACACCTTCTCCTTTGGAGCTTGAAGGGCCAACAGAAATGCCCTAACCCCACGGCAATCAACAAAAGGATGGGGGATGAGGTTCCCTGGTGGCAGAGAGAAGCTTCAACACAGTGTGAGAAGCTCAGTGTGAAACGACATGAACCTCCCCAGAGCAGCTGCATGTGCTTAGCCCAGCTCAGGACCTGTCCCTCGCTGCAGAGAGTGACCCCGTGCAGGGGAAGGACACTGCGTGGGTAGGCTAAAATGATGGAGCTTGCTTCCTGGGGGGAGCAGAGATGCTGGTGTGGCTGAGCTGCCTGGGTGTCGTGGTTTAGGATGAATTGGCCAATGATGGACAACAGATGCTCTCCCCCCACCTCTTGCTCCAAGGAGAGGAGAAGGAGAGATAAAGAGATTTACAAGTTTAGAAGGAACTAAACTACTTTAATGAAATATTAATAATAAAATAAAAAAGAACATAATGAAAGAGATACAATATATACAAAACCATATCAAGCTCCGAGGATGACTGGGGAAGTCCCAGACTGGGCTCAGTGATGGATGGGAACTGGATTCCAGCTCTGGAGTCAGGAACTCAAAGGCAGACAAACAGAGTCTCCCCAGATGCCAGCCGTTGGAGAAAGAGACTAACCCTTTGATCCCTCAGCTTTCCTACTGAGCATGGAGCAGATGGGATGGAACACCTTGTTGGTGAGGTTTGGGTCCCCTGTCCTGTCCACTACTCCCTGCAGGTGCCACCCCTCTATGCTTTTCCACTTCCCACCCTCTGGCGGGGCAAATAGTGAAATTAGCTGACTTTGGTTGTTTTAGCAATAAGTGTAAGCAAGAGCCTCTCTGCACACCATTCCTGGGCAGTAACTATGAACGTTGGTTCATACCACTCTGGGAACCAACGGTTTTCTGCACAATATGCTGTTGATTTCAGAGAGTTAGAAGAGGCTTAGCTAAGAAGTAAAATTAGTGAACAGAAAGTTGGTTCTGTTCTACCTCAAACCAGACACTGGGGGATGCCCCTGCCCTCTCAGGGCAGCCTGGCACCCCTCCCCTCTCTCCGCCTGGCCAGGCCTTGCCCTGGGCATCTCTTGTAGGATGCTTATGCTCTTGGTCATGTATTACACTCACTAAACCATTGCGCTCGAAGAACAGCAAGGTTATAACAATCCTGCATGTTGCTTTTTTCTGCCCCAGAGGTCTGCTGAGAGTGTGTTGTGGCAGTAGGAAGACAGCAAACGCACCAGCAGTCCTTTACTTGCAGGTGATGGCCTCCTGCAGTGAGAAGGGATGGATCAAATGGCTTTCAAGGAGCTCAGTCAGTGGAGGAATCCAGGAACATACAGCCAAGTGGATGAGCAATGTGCAGGTGAGGATTCATCTTCAGCAGGGATCAAGTTTAGAGAGCAGACAGATCCCAGAGGTGCGGTAGGTGCTGAGACAAGAGCTCAGGAACGCTGATCAGGTAATCCCAACCTGGGGGAGAGGAGGTTTGAATATAACCATTGCTAAGAGCAAATCCGCATTCCAGCACGGAAAAGCATCTGCAGGGAAAGGGATCTCCGAGCAAGGGAAGGCGGATGGCTAGCAGGAACAGCAGATGGCAATATCCCTGGCCAGTGCTGCTGGCTGAGCTTTCCTCTCCCAACCGCAGCTGTAGATCAGGGATGATGTGAAAAGCAGCAGATTTGACACCGTCCCATAAAGCAGCTCTGATGAAACCACATCCAGGCTGGCTGCGTCCTGCTGGCCACCTCCTTGCGACAGCACTGGGAGCCCCAAAGAAACATCGATGGGTGAAGCCGCGCTGGGGAACGTGTCTGGCTGCAAGGGATGGGCTACACCTCCTGCCCGGGCAGCAAGGGGGTGAACTCAGGGATCCCCTGCCCCACTTCCCAGGCAGGAGAGGCAGCCCTTTGGGACACCATCACCAACCCCGCCACCCCTCTGGGTAGTCATACAAGAAGCAACCTTCTGTCCAGGTGCAAATCCCACAAGGGGATTCTCCCACCACCACTATTCCCCGTCTGCCACCTCCCACCAGCACCACTCTACTGGGGTTACAAAACATGCATAAGGTTCAGGTGTGAGACTCTGAAGGGCTTCCAGGGTTTTTTTGAGTAGAAAACTCTGTGGGGAAGTGGTAACTGCTGCCTCTCGACTGACGCTGGGTCATCCAGGTCCCTCCTCTTTCTTTGCGGTGAGACTTGGTGTCCTTTCTCTAGTAAAGACCAAAAGAGATTCATGAAGGCAATACACGCCGAGTTTCTTCCCATCTACTTGAAGTTCACCACACACTGGTAAACCTTCCTTCATGCTGAAGATCTGCAAGAGAAGGATGCTACACAAACGTGGAGTATTTTGCCACTATCTATGAGCAACGCCCTGCATCCCACAGCATTGCTGTGTCAGGCAGGGACATCTCCAGGAAACATTTTTGTAGCGCATCTTGCAGCCAAACCACAGCGGTGGTGTTGAAAGACACAAAAAAACTTTCCCCTTCCTCCAACTGGCCAAAACACAAGGAGGAGTGAGATTTGCAAATTGCCAAATTAAGCTCAGCCAGAGTCTGTGGCTGCTGTCATTAAGAAAAACCCTGCAATAAATGTTTACAAAAGCGTTTCAGAAATAACGGCTCTCTGTAGAACTGGCTTGGGAAATTTCCAGCAGAACAGGTTTCAGCAGAAAAATGCTGATTTGTTGAAACTGTGGGGTTTGTGGAATTGTGTGGGTTTTGACACACTTTCGATGAACTACGGCAGCAATTGCCAAACCTGGGGCTGGGAGCCTGGTGGAAGTTCAAGCAGAAGTGAGCCCTGCGTCTGGATCTGGGGTCACAAGTCTGGAAACAGCTACACTGTGGGCAGATTTTGGCTTTAAAATCCTTCCTGCCGGGGCAGCCCCTCTGCGCAGAGTGCCCTGGGGCACAGGGTGACAGGGCTCCGAGGCTTCCTGGCTACCAGTTGCCAGAGCTGTAAGCCCTGGGGTGCTTTCAGGGGTGCCAGAAATGCCTGGCCCTTGTTCTCAGAAAACGCATATGGACAAACACCTTGCAGATGCAACAGCCATAAAAGAGAGCAAAATAATTTTAGTGAACAGTAAAAGCAGAAAAAAAAAAAAAAAGAATGGGGACATCTTTGGAGGGATGGAAGTTATTCTTGGACTTTATTTTCATTCAGACGATAGGTTTCAGAAGAAAATAAAAGCAGGGAAATAAAATATTCAAACAAGTCAGAAGAAATCCCTTCCACTTCGCAGTTTGAGATATTTTGGGGGGATTCTCCTACAGCGTTTTTTTTCCCACAATCTGATAACGTTTTAAAAAAATGGGAATACTTGATTTGGAGCTAAGACAGGCTTTTTTGAGTCAACCTGAAACAAATACGGCTCGGGCTCAGCTGGTCATGGATAAGTCTGTTTCCTTAAGTGCCTTCTCCTGCCAGAAGCTCCAGCACGCTTGGCCGTGGGGTAGGACACATGAGAACCCAAACAGCTCCACCAGATCGTCCCACCCCTTCACTGGCACCATGCTGGGCTGCTGCCCACCTGGGAGAGACCCAGCTGGGCTCTGGGTACCCAGGAAATGCTGTTTCCTTCACTCTGTCCCAGGGAAGCAATGGGGATGGACTGATGCTGGGGCTCCCTGGCTGATCAATGCCATTAGCATTTCAAAAGCATCATCTGAAAAACAAAACCCAGTCTTTAAAGAACTTTTGCTCCTGATTACAGGCTTCAGCATGTCCAGACACACGGCCAGAAATCAGTGAAGCATTTTGTATGCTCACACTCTGCAGGTCAGAGAGTTGCTTTATCCCACCGTGGAGCCCAGCCTCCTGGGCACCGTCGCTGGTGTATTAGAAAGTATTAATACGAAAAACCAATAACTTATATCTATAGGGGGGATTTTCATCCTGAAGTACAAAAAGTGAGCTATAACTGAATGAGTTATTGCGATCTCGCATTCCTCAGCACAGTAATTAGGCATTTTAGTGAGCCTGTGGCTATATTAAGCCCTGGGGACCAGTTCATTGACTCTTTTGCATTACGAGCCGATAAATACTGTGCTTGGTATTAAGCAGGAGGAGAAGGGGCAGGGAAGGAGATTACCTCAGGAAGTTAACCACAGCCCTCCAGGGTCATGCAGGAGCTCAGACCTAGCTCTTTCTGCTAGGTTTTGTTCATTTTGCCATTCTTTTACTGGTCTTCCCACCACGGCCTTTCCCAGTTAAACCGACCCTTCCCAACAGGGCACTGCAGCAAGTGTTCCCAGAAATCCAACTCGCCTGACCACATTTCCAGTGTCTAGAAAACCATTTGCCGAGGAAACAAGTTACTCAGGTACGAATTGCTGAGGTTGAAGACAGGTCTCATACAATGCTTGGTCTTCCCTAAGTCTTTCCAAACATCTTCCAAACTTTTGCGTCCTAGCAAGGGCTGATGACCACACCTGGGCATGGTGTGACTCCCTTGCCTGCATCTCCTCTCCTGCACAGGACTTGCTTGCTGTTTGCAAACACCACCTTTGAGTCACGTCAAGCCTTGGCTGAAGGTATGGCATGGAGCTGGAGATGAAAATAGCTGGCCTACCATTGCGTATGGCTGTTGTGCCTGGTCTCCTTAGTTCAGATCATTCCTTCTGACTGAACAGCACCTCCCAAAGGATGCAGAAAGGAGCAACCTTTTTTTCTGAGCTCTGCAACAGGGGAATTCTGTGGAACCCCTTCTCTCCCTCAATTCACAACATGGGCTTTTATAAAACGACTGTGTCCTTTTAATTGTGAAATTTGAGACCCTGCTAATGCAGAGAGGAATAAAATCTGCTTGGGAATGACTTTCCATGTCATGAAATGCAAAGACAACCTTTATGCATGGGCTTCTTAATCACTTTATAAAAATATTTTCACAGAAAAACAGGTATTTTATTAAAAGTAAAAGGGCTGACCAAATGGTCCAAAGAGTCAGCTGTTACTGAAAATGTTTGGATTTTTTTTCTTTCAACTAAATAAGAAATAGCCAACAATTTTTTTTCTCTAGTGTGTTCATAAATAAAACCCAGTTAGAGGAGAGGGAGTGGTGCAGCAGATCTTCTTTTTCTCTTTTCAATTGAAAAATATTAGAGGAATGTGACTGCTGCTATAGTTGGGATAGCTATGGCTTAGCTATGGTTTATGGTTTGGGATGACAATAGTTTGGATCGCAGAATTAAGGAGGCTGAATAACTTGTTTTTCAGCTCTGCCAGCAAGGTTTCTACCTTTCTGCATCAGAAAAGGGCACTATAATATTGCTGAGAATTATGCACACTTAAAAACTTTATAGGATACTACTTCTATACCACTATGGCAAAAAGCTCTTCCTGCACAAAAGCCATGAACTGAGCAGAACTTTTTTCCCAAGTAGCCTTCAAAGTACAGCTGAAAATAATTCAGTTTCTCAAGAGAAAAAAAAGAATTAATCTTGCCATATTCAGTTGAAAACCTGACTTATCTCCATTTGTAGCCACGTTTTCTTCCTACTTTCCCCAGGCAAATGCTTTATACAAATTCTCCAAATAACTGAGCCCTGGGTTTTCTCGTGGGACTTCCAGCTGGCCCTAACGCAGGTCACCTCCATGATGGGTGCAGCACGTTTCTCTCCAGTGGCAACTGCAGGCTCTTGGGGCACTGCAGGATCCAGCTCATCTTTCAATAATAATTTGGAAAAGATATAATTTACTGTGTCCTGTGCAATGTTCCCTGGAGCACCTGAGTGCCAGCCCTAGGTCTTCTCCTGAGACATAAGGAGTTGGGAGCACAAAGCCATGCAGCCCAGCGGAAGAGGGGATCAACAGGTTATACGAATGAAATGGTGCTGTTGGCTGAAATTTTAGAAGAGTCAAGGGAAGGTATATGGGAAGAGAAAAGCAAACACTCTCACCACTCTTTCTTCTGAGCCTTGCTAGGAGAGCTTACCATAATAACAAACTAGACTAACTCAGGGGTAAAACCTGTTCCTGGCTCCCAAGGTCAACTCTTTGCACCACACACAGCTGAGTTCGTGTCCTGTGGTCTCCTGTCTCATGGTCCTGATGCCATCAGAACAAAAGCTGTGGTTATGGGATAAGCCAGACTTGTTGGGGCACCTTGGCAGAGACTTCTGCCTCCCTCCAACCCACCTTGTCCTTTGCACAGGGGCAGGGTGATGGTGAAATCCTACTGTCACCTCCTGGTACTGCCCCCAAGGGATGGCCTGATGCTGCCTCTGATCAGGGTTGTTTCCCCCATCCCTTGCAGGCTCGGCTGACACAAACCTCTCCTCAGGGAACTTGCTGCCCCAGCAGGGAAACAAAAAGAGCATTTCAAAGTGTTTCCTTTCCTCAAAGAGCCGAGTCCTGAGAAATTGCAGCTGCTCCTGTTCTTGGGTCAGGCCATGCTCCAAAACCAGTTGCTGCCATTTAAGGCGCAGGAGAAGTCCCTGGTGTGAAACCATCCTCATAAAGCCCTGATGGACAGCAAAACCTCTGTGGCAGCAGCTACGAACAGCGAAAGAGAAACAAGTGCAGCAATTCCCTGGGGTAGAGAAGTGATGTTTATCCAAGATCTCTGAGGGAAGCAAAGTGTGAAACAGCAGAGGCATCAGCAGGCCCTTTGAAACAGAGGAGAATAGACAGCTCGCAAGTCCCCATGGCCAAGCCAGGCTATACCTGCCTGTGGAGAGGCTGCTGCAGACATGGAGATACCCCGTCCTTCCCAGGAGCAAGGCTGTGGGGTTCTGGGTTGCTGGTTTCTCTTTCTTTGCCTTGCAAGATTGCTCTTCTGCTCTGGCTCCCACATAAGATGGACCATGAAAACCATGGGAACATGCGTGAGGACCACAGGCTCTGCTGGGGCAAGTATTGAAGCCTCTTTCAGCACCAGTACCTGTGCCATCTGCTACTGCCTACCGCTACATGGAGATGCATGTGGTAAAGTCTGCTGCAGATGTGTGGACCTGAGCCCATCAAATCTGAAGTTCAATATAGTGCTTCTCCCTCCTGTGTTTTTCCCCTTGTGGAATTTCACTCTTTTGCCCTACTTTCTTCCCTCTCTGAACCGTTCCTTGGCCTCTGAAAAAATCCTAGCTGTGCCTTCTCACACATTCACCAAATCATATCACACTTTCCTCAAGCCAGACTCCTCCAGGAGCCTTCCTCCTCCAGACTCTCAGCCTGACCTCCAGGAGGTCCTCTTGGAAGCCTGGTTTGAACTCCTGCCTGCAGACAGCCCAGTGACTTATACAGGATATTTATGGTCCAAATGTCCCTGATGTGCCCATATTGTCAGCGCACACTTAGGCTGAGACCCTCAGGGACCCTCAGGATCTGAGAAGCACCGTGTCCACAGGCTCTCACAGCCATCAAAGAACTCAGTGGTCAAGCTGTTAATGGGGAGCACATAACATCATGTCTGACTTTCTCCTAAGTCCTCCTCCACAGCCGCAGAGAGCCCAAGGATCGCCTTGCTAAGACTGGACAGGACTAGAGTTAAGGATCTTGGCACTTTTGAGGTAGAGCAAAATGAGGTTGAGACCCTACTTGCCTCATTTAAAGGCCACCAAGCCTGAGGTGAGTTTTGTACAGCTGTCCACGCACCCTCCTGCAAGCCTGCAGGCTGGAGTCACCAAAAATCAAGCCACTGGTTTATGGTGCCCACCTCAACAATCCAGCAGCCAGCGAGTTAATGCAGGAAACCTTGAAACCTCCCATCTTCAGGAAGTGCCAAGTGTCCTGCGGGCCATGTGGCTGCTCCTGGGGAGTGATCTATGCTCCAGCGTGACCCTGGCCTTTTCCGTTCCATGACGCTGTGCTTTCAAGTTGCCCTAAGGAGGTCCTCCGTGCTGGCCTTTGAAGAGAGTGCCCTGCTGCCCAGGTGGGACCTGCTCCGCAAACAGCAGATCCTACTGTGCGAGGCTCTGCTCTCACCGCATTTCAGGGTAGAACAAGCCGTCGCCTACAGGCTGACGGGCTTAAAGTGATTTACTGAGGTCTTTTACAAAAGACTGGATTTTGTTAGGTGCACTAATAGCGCTTGTAAGTACAGAACCCAGATAAAGATACATGAGAATTTGCCTAGGGAACCGTTCCAAAATTTCTCTCTAGGCAAAGTATTTTGCACTGCCAGCTGATCTCTTTCATTCTCTCCCTTCCCTTCAGGGGAAGAGATTTTCCAGCCCTAATTTTCTGATATATTCTTCTATTAGAGGCTGAGGCTCACTGGAAACACAGAGCATCTACTTACTTGGGCTTAGACTGGTAATATTACAGGTTGAATTTGGCCATGATGAACCACGAGCAAAATGTTTGCACTTTCTTTTCCTGCACGGGTATCCATGAGAAAGTGAGCGATGAGATACCTTCTGGGCACTGGCAGTTACACATCTCCGAACTCCATCAGCCAACGGAAACATAGGAAAACGGAAGCAGCGGGGATAAGCAGGGATCCCTCTTAATTTGTCTCACCCAAATATATTTGGACAAGTTTTGCCCAAGACCTACATGCAGACTAGGAATGGGCACCAAGTTTCTTCCTGAAAGCCTAAAGATCCCAGGAGAAACACCATTGCCAGCAGCAAGCTAAAGAGACCTGCTGCACATCTCCTTGAATTTAATCCCGTCTAAATCCCGGTGTGCAGAAAACAATGGGAGTTTGTCACTATTAGGGCTTAAATCTCCAGTTGCTGACGTTAAAAGCCAGGAAGAAAGTTTTTGACATAACCTCTGAACTCCAAAGGGCTAAAGTTCAACCTGGATCAAAGAGGGGTCTCTAAAGAGCTCCATGCTACACAAGAAGGGGAACATAAGGATGCCATGTACAAATTGCATTGCCTCTCAGGAATGCCTTGTTTTCTGTTACTGCTTTTGTCCCCAAATTGCAGATCCAGGGTCCCAAAGCAGAGAGTGGCATTAAAACACAAACAGAGGCTTTGCCAACTCCAACTTAATGGCCGGTTCAGAAATCCCCTCCCGTCTCAGGGCCAGCAAGATTTGAAAGGGATTGTAAATGAAGCGGTGGCTACAAGAGCGGGAAGTCCCAGTGACCGGCGACTCGTCATAATTAACTTAGTCCCCAGAGCACACACTGGGAGGACAAAGCCACCGGGTGGGCGAATGGATACAGCAGCTTCAATTGAACTGTTTGTGACACCACCTGAGTCCTTTTTCTAACGCTCTGACCCCTCAACTGCTGGCGTCTTCCACATCTCTGGGAACCCTCCGAACCCTCCGTCTGGAAAGCAAGGAGGATGCACTGGGCATAAGTGTAAGGTCTCCCTCTCTGATCCAATATCCTCTTCCAAAATGAAAGAATGGAAGTTAGATTTTTATTCTTACCAAATTACAGAAATTGTGTAAAATTTAGGCACTTGTTTAAAAAAAATGAGAAACCTAAAGGTGGACAGCGAGCTCTTGAAATCTTGATTTCCGTGTTCGGGGGGTTGTTAAAATATTGGAATGTTGTCAGCACCATCAAGAAACGTCAGTGGCTGAAGGATCATCCCAGTGTGCAAGGAGCTGTACAACCAGGGTTGGGGCTAAAAGGCTGCGCCATTTGTTTTCTCCTTGAGCTAAATGTTGCCTTTGAAACCTAAGCCATATTATTATCTTGGAACACCACAGGCCTGTCATTCCCAACCGGACAGAATACAAAACCAGATCAAAACAGGAATGCTTTACACTGCAGTTTCCATCTTCTGAGCATTTTAGCAGCCAGAGGTTTCTAGAAATGATGTTTTTTAGATCTCACCACTCCCCTGGAAATGTGCTCAGTGAATGAATTACCAAAAGAGGCAGGAGGTTTGGATACCTGCGTAGCAGAAGGACAAAATGCACATGCTCCGGGCTTCTCCGGGGATCGTGACATGCTGCCGGCCAGGTGGCCCTGCACGGGGCCAGCTGGGGGCCACCAGCACTTATTAGCACCATCCGGTTCAGGGCCAGCTCTGCGGGACCCCAGCTGGTTATTGCTGCCTTACTGCACCGCGCGGAGGTTCTGGGGAGGTTTATTAATGCTAGAACTAATCCAGCTGCGTCTGCTCCCACCCCGGCATCGCTGACACAGGTTCTGTGCAGTCCCCAAAATTCCCTCCAAAGATAGCTGACAGCTGACTATGCACACGTGGGCGATTTATACACACCATGATGCGGACGTTGTGTTATTTATAACGTAGTGTAACTAAAATCAAGTAAAATAAATTACAGTTTAACATGTCGTTATTTTTTAAATACTACTCAGACAACCCAAAAGACAGCTAATGCTTGTATTCCTTTGATAATATTGTACATTCCCCACCCAAATCAGGCTTCAGAAATCAGGGCACTGCAACACATGCTTAAATTAACCTTAGATGTCATTCAAGAAATGTGCTGGCCTTGCCAGGAGATCTTGCCCTCAGGTTATCATCACCATGTTGTACCCCCTGGCTGGTGGCTCTGCATACCAGGGAGGGCTGTAAAATATCTCTTCAGAGTAAAAACACATAAGAATAGCACTGTCCTTATGATGGATATAATCAAGTAAAGCTACTGTATGGTTTTACATGTCCCTTTTAAATCAAGCGAGCCTTGTTTAATCTCACTTAAAAATTGCTGCAAATTTGGGAGTCAAATTTCTTTTCAGGTGAGCTATGGCCAAGAAATTAAGCATTTATTTGTCTTGCTTTCTCTTAGTCCCTTGATTCAGAATTGAACTGGCCGTTCATTATCATCGTTGAATTGCTTGAAGAGTGGAGAACCTGTTTGCTGTCTACTCCCAACACTGGCCCAGGACTTTGGGCCAATTTATATTGGAATATAAAAAGTGAAATGTAAAAATACGCATGTCACATCAAAAAATCGGTAAGACCGCCTAAGTTACAAAGAGCTTGCTCAGCCTCTCCTGCCTGCAGCTCTCCTGGACTTAGCTGGTACCGATGCAGGTTGATCTAGTAAGAAACTCTTCATTAGGGTTACAAATGAGTACGGACTTGCCAGTGTCTCAGCAACAAAGACCAGATGAGAAGCGCCTGAGAGGAGCAAGGCAAAAAAGGAGGTGTAAAAGTGCAGTGAGTAATTGAGGGTTTCATCAACATATCTAACAGGTCAAATAGCATTATCTCCACGATGGGGAGATTTATAAAAAATGTTGTGCTTTGCATGTTTCCCAATGACCCTGCTGACAGAGACGGAGACAGGTTTCCAGCGTTTGTCCTCAATTCTAAGCAGCTTCAGAAAGATGTATTATATGGAAAGGAGCCCCTTCCCTCCCAATCATTCATGGTTTTGTCTCCCCTGCTTGGCACAAGTTATAATCTTTTTGAGGCTTTATTAATAAAGTATCAATTAGGACAGTTGGGCCTCTGATGTCTGAGGCACTTAGAGCAGGCTATCCCCTGTAAGCTCTTGGAATGGGCAGCTTTCCACTGCTGGAGTGGATGAAGTAATTGAACAGAGGAGTTATATTAAATCCAGACACATCCAGTATTTAATGCCAATTAGGTCCTACTGACAAGGGAGGGATATGCTAGAGATCTGGCTTGTGTTGTGCCCTTCCTTTATCCCTTTTTGACAAGATGAAGGTGGAATGACCTCAAATAATGGCATTGCCCTGCTGTTACTTTTGCTAGAGCTGGCACATCATATTTTTTTGGTTATTGATGGTTCACAGCTTTCATGTGTTGCAATCAAGGAGTTTTAAGGCTTTTCCCACCATCAGTATTGAATACAGCTCCCAGCTATCCCTTGCTATTTAATTCCAGATGGATCGAATCTTTAGTACCGCCTGCAGGCACATTACTAGCTAATGAGTTGCACTGGTCTGAGATCATCGCTACAAACATTATTTCCTTGGTAAATATTTTTGGTTCAGACCTGAGAAACGGCAGAGGTACATGCAGTCAAGATTTATAATCTGGCAAGACGCTTGAAAGTCGAGTCGCAAATAACAATGGCTACATTTGTACTCGCTGTTTACAGCTTTCTTCCTGCAAATATGTCGAGGCTTTAATCAAACAATCAGCCCTGACACAATGCTGGCAAATTCCCACCGCTGACAGCACAAAGATGCACGTCCCGGGGACTTCCATTGCTTTCTCCGTACAGTATCCCAGCCCCTCGCACTCACCAATGCACTCATCCTAGCAACCACCCTGGCAGAGAAGAGAAATTGCTCCTCTTTCACAGAGGCAAATGCTGATGGAGAAGAAAGGGAACGGAGTGCCAGGAATACTTAGAGTCTGAAAACGCATCCAAATGCTTAAGTGAGATTTTTTTCAGAAGCTCCGACATCCAGCTCAGGGCTGGATGCCACCATGGGTAGGCTGAGAAGATCTTGGCTCCTTCCTCATCATGAGACCTGCAGCCTTGGTACTGGAAACCTGTCACCTGGGGTGTGGGGGGGGACAACCATCCTTCCCAGTAAACCTCCACCTGCTTTTGATGCCTGCTGAAGCATTCTCGTAGATCCTATCAGACAAGAGTCTACTTCTCCAGCTCCTTTGAAAAGTTGAACTAATGCCCCTGGGTCCTTGGAGGCCTTTAAATACTTCATGAAACAATTGATGTCTTGCCCAGGGTTGCTCAGAGATGCTGTGACAGAAGCAGGAGCCCAGCTTGGGTCCCCTGCCCCCTCTCAGCTGGCCAACTGTACTCTGCTGGCAGCCTCCCACCGGCTCCAAGCCAAAAAGAGAGTTTCCAGTTCAAGGTATGTTTTTGTTATTGTGCAACGCTGTCTATAATTTGGGTAAAATCCTGATTCTTTTACTCAAAGAAGTTATCTCAAGTCACCAGGCTGGGATCTGATCTCAGTTAACCCAGAAGCACGTCAGCAATGCTAAGGGTTCTTCCAGTTTTTAATCTGAAGACACATTTTGTGTTTGTATGGCATTACATCCCAGATTTACACAACTTTTCAGATACCAGATCCCAGCCCAAAAAGACTAATCCAGAACAGTGGCAGGCCATTGTCAAAAAAGAGCTGAAGAAAATTAAAGCAAATAATTATGAAAACTGATTTAATAAACAGCACAATAAGAAACATGCCCCTTCCAAAACTTCTTATGAAACACAGGTTTAATTGAACGCATACAAGGGAAAATGCTGGTTTTCATGTAATTATAGCACATACAGGAAGGGCCAGGTGATCTCAGGAGCTAAAACAAGAGAAATGGGACAAAAATACTTCACACAAATTTGCATGCGTAGGGAATAGCCTCAAGAATTGCACCTTTAGTGAATGGCCCATCGCTGAGAATTAACGAAGCTCTGCAGCTCTTAGACACAGGGTGTCTCAGAGCCACCACCGCTATGCTGACAGAGGAAAGCAGAAGTTTGTTGAGACTGAAGAGAGGTATTTCCATGTGAAGTGGGAAATATTCTTGCCAGAAAGCAGAGGTCCAATGAGACCTGGTCTTCCATAATCCAGTACAGACAGGAGCCACGAAGATGCTCAGAAAATTGGAGTCTGCCCTGTGCAAGAGAACTAAAGCAGCCTTCCTGGTTTTCAGAGCCCAGGGAAACAGCGGTGAAGAGGCAGAGTGGTTACCCCCTCCCCCCCCAAAAAAACTGCTGGGTGACAGGGGGCAGAAACTGTGTAGAAGGAAGAGCCAAAGAGCAATACTGGTACAAGAGCTAATAAGCACAATTATATTTTTACTGGAAATGAGAAGCAGTGGTATTCAGGATCAGGCAATCCAAACGTAGCAAAATCGGGAAAGAAATCTACTTTTAGACTGAGTTTAATGTATTCAAGCAAATACCGAGGTTACAGTGACAGTAGGAAAGTGGAGTGGAGTCATCTGGCCCCGCCAGCGCTGTGTTCCTGTCACATTCTCACATCAACTCTTTGAAACACCAAATGTTGCTCCTACTAGAGGTTTTGTCACATCAAAGCCATCAGCACTTCCCTATCTGTAGAAAATTAGCATTTTTGACGGTTCAGATTACATCTCTGGGGACTTCCCATCCCACAAAAAAATGTTAATTCTTGTGACTTTTCCTTCCTCTTGGTTCCTTTCCTCCTTTCAGTTTTGTCTCAGGATTAAAGGAGAAGGTAAAATATCCACATTTCCCATAGGACAGAGATCCGGTGCTTTCACATGTCTCTAATTAATGTCTGTGTGCACTAATACAGCTCTGGATATTCCTAATAGTCTCCAGCAGGAATGATAACAGGTCACTGAGAGCTGGCTGTATCTGGTGGTTGTGGCTTGTCCAGGGTGGGGACAGAAGGAGAAGATCCTTCTGCTTCTTTGTTATCTAACTTTCTGGACTGCAAGGCAGGTCTCGATGGGTTACCTTCTCCATCAGTAGCGTCAGGTGAGGGATTAAAGTAGGATTTGGTCAGCCTGACCGTTTTGAAGGGAAGTTTGCTCCTCTAGCCCATTGCAGTGCAGCTCCTTGAGAAGTTAAGCTCTGCTTCACCAGTGCAACAGTGACTGAAAGTCACTCAGGAGATGACACCTGGAAAACTCCTTCAACCTTTTAGGAGAACAAGTGCTCACTTTCAAGTCAGACCGTACTTTTAGAGGCAGGAAGGATGGATCTGGATGTTTAGGTGTTGGCACCTGTGAGGAGGGCTGGAAATCATCACTTTGATAAAAAGATCTTCTCTTAGCTGCTTTTACCCCCCCACCCCGCCCTCAATCGAGAGGTAACAGTAGAGCTGAACCCCTCCTAAGACTTTACATCAAATGCCAAGACCTTCTCATCACTTCTCGACCCACTAGATGCCAGCTCACTGCTTACTGCAAAGGAAACATCCCCTGGAATGGATCCGCATTCCAATGTCATGGGGCTGCTGGGATTTTGCTGGGATTATGAAAGGATTATTCTACCTCTGGCTGTTTTATTAAATGTCATGTGATTGCCAGGGAAACCCTGGAGGAACAGAATACCACTGGCCCACGGTTTTGAATTTCACGTGGATCTGAGTCGATTGCTTATAATATGTAAATGAAGTAGGTAATAGATTAAAGCCATTAAATGTAAACCTGGGCTATTCTGGTACACATCGTGGCGTCTCTGCAGCTCTGCTCTACACCAGTGAGGACATCTGGCTGGTGGGAGGGCCACAGCAGCACAGGAAGCAGGAGATGGTGATTTGCATGTTCAGGGCAGAGCAAGAGGGTTCCAACAGACCTTGGGGACCTGCCTGCAATGGCACTGCAGCCTGGCAGTGCCCCCACAGCTCCTCTGCAATCAGATTTGGCAGAAAGAAGGGATTAAAGCCTGTCAGTAACCTTTGGTCCCAACCCAGCCGGAATAGGCACCAGCATCGCCATCTCCTGGGACCCATCTTTCCCATTTTCCTGGCTTCTTTGTTCCCATCCCACCCTTCTTTCCCCTGCTCCATGTTTCTGCTCTCCAGCCTGCTCTAAATCTCTGCCCATTTGCCAGGCTTTCCAAGGTTTTCCTCCCACTGGCACTGCCCTGCCAGCTACGGAGCAGGTAATCCAGCCATCATAAAGTCCATAAAGTCCAGTTCATTACAGGGATAACAGAGGTCTGGAGTTAATGGGTCTGCAGAAGGCCCGGTGTACCACAGGATTACTGCTCCCCGGCACGGAGAAGGCAGCTGGTCTCTTCACCAGATGACGATCCCTCCTGGGATGCTTCAGTCTCAGGAAAACTCAAACCAGACCCTAATAAAGGCTGTTGGACTTGGGCTGGCTTCGTCATCCTGCAAATCACTGCCACACATGCAGTGAAGGGGGGAAAAGCAGGTAGGCTGGAAATGTTTTTGGCACCTCTCCCAACTCCAGTGAATCACCAAGCCAACTGGCAGTGGTATTATTAATTATTCAGTATGATTTTGTTCCTGATCATGTATAACAGTAACGTTCTATACTTCACATGAGGAATTTCATTTTTCTCTCCTAGTGCTGAAAGGGACCTTGAGAGATCATCTAATATTTTCCCCTGTCCAGGGCTAGACCAGCTTCATCTAAAGCCTTCCTGACAGATGTCACGTTAGTTTGTCACATCCCATTCCGTTTCCCAGGGTCTGTCCTTCCAAGTTTTTGACCTTCATGATGTTGGGAAAAAATAAGGTAATTGTTGATTCTGCCAAGATTTCAGCACCCACAGGCAGGACAATGCCTGATGTGACATTGAGTGTGATCTCTGGCAGGGTGTCCCCTGCACCTCACCTGACTCCAGGGCTGGAAGAGCCCACAGAAGCCAACCTGAACTAGGGAAAGGTGTGAATTTGGACAGGCTCAATTAAACCCCATTAAGGTGAATCCACCACTGCAGCTGCAGAGGGCTGTGCACCCTGCAAACCGCTGTGTACCCTGAGACAGATGTGTGTATTGAGGACAGATGTGTGCCATACAGACAGATGTGCTCCCCGCAGACAGCTGTGCACAGCTGTAGGCAGCTGAGCCACGGAAAAGCCTTCTGCTCACCACCACCTTGCAGGGTGCCACAGCAAAGCTGTTTGGCAGAGTCCCCTCCACCTCATTTCCATCAGGATGAGCTGGGTCAGCAAGGACCAGTTATCAAACACCACCTTAGAGGAATAGCATGAGGTCATTTAGATGGAAATAGTTCAAGAAGCAGCCTCAGAATCTGCTCTGGCTGCAGATCAGTGAGGATCGTGACGTCTGGCAGAGAAGTTCTCATGAAACAGTTTTTTTCTGCTTAAATAAGAGCATTTCAGACCAATAATGGTGCTCACCGCACATCAGGTAATTTTAGTAGCACCCAGGGGTTTAAATAGTGTTCCAAAACCTCATCAACGGCACCCACTGAAGACAGCAGGCATCCTCACGACTGCCCCTGCGCATGGGGGTTTGAACTGTGCTTACTTGCTCCCAATTGCTCTTCTGGTTTTCTCTGCTGAGCGCTGGGGCTTGGGAAGGGGAGGGAAGGAGGGAGGGAAGGAGAGAGGAGGAAAGTGATTATCTCCATCTTGCTTTCTGTTAAAGCTTTTTCTTCCCTTGGCTACCAGGAAAATCTTGTACCCATTACTGGGCAGTAGCACTGGTGCTGCTGGAGCTCTGGCCAAGGCTAGGGCCAGTAATCATACTTAGGGTGGTCCTTCAAGCCTAATTTTCGGTGGGCTCTCAGTTCAGCCTTTATGTTGGTCTTATAAAGCAGCCACAGCCCAGGCAAACAAAAGGAAAGGACACGGACCCAACCATTTTCTAGCCAGGCTATCGGCTCAAGCAATGTTTATTTGGACCTGTTTTTTTTTCCCTTCCTTTCAGGGTCTTTGTAGCCCCCGTCAGAGCTCGAAGACACGCTGTTTGCTAATGCAATCACTGACTCATCACAAGTGTCTCTCTTGCTGAATGTGCACAAGGAAATGGCTTGTACAGACGAGCCACAGAGGTTCGTGTCAGCCAAATGTGCACGGGGCTCACGGCCCTAAGCTAGCCAAAGCTGGAGATGATGTGTTTAAAAGACTTTAGAAGGAGGAAGATTTGCAATCACTGGGAAGTAATGAGCAGATATCCTCTCTTTTGAGACAAGACCCAGGATTTACTCGCCCCCCGTAGGAAGACATTGAGAGAGAAAGCCAGCAATAATGTCAAGGAGCCATAAATATCCCCCTACTCAGTGAACTAAGCAAAAAGAGGGTTGCATGGGTGGGGGGTGCTTTAAGTGGAAATACACAAATCTCTTGCGTGGCCAGTAATATCTAAGCAGGCTCGTTTCTTGCCACACATGCTCTGCAAGGGAAAAGATGTTAGCGGGGGCTTCTACAGACCGGGAGGATGAGGTTCACTTCCAGGCTGACTGGCCACGGTACAGCTTCTGCGGGGATGCTTACGGCCACAGATGGACCACGCAGGCATTTTTCAATACCCGAACAAAACCTGAGTGCGTGGATCCCCACACATCACTCCTCTGGGTCTCCAGGGAGCTATCGGAGGGGATGGTTTGTAATCTAGCAGCGGAGTGTTGTTTGCAGCAGCAAAGCGAAGAGGAGCTGACAGACACCACCGTTTGCGCTGCTGTTTTACAGGATGCTGTGGGATGCTGCAGGTCTGTCGCAGTTCCTGAGCGCCCGCAGACAGCAGGACAGCATGTGTCAGAGATCGCTGCCAGGTGCTTAAGGGTGGGAAACAGCTAGAAGTCTTTCCTCTACAAGCCTGGGCTGCAAAAATCTGTTCTGTGATTTCTATCTTTTGCTTTGCCTACATATAGTGGTGAAAGGTATTGGCCCCCACAGCCAGACGATTCCTCATTCCCAGGACTTCTCTGTAGAGTCATTAATAGAGGCAGGGAAGGGGCTATCATTAATAACACACTTCATCAGTTTTCCACACTTTCCTTTATTATCTAGCTACCTGTAACTACAGATATGTCTCTTACATTACCTGCAAAAAAAAGTTATTAGGAAAATCGTGAAGTCAAACTGACAGAAGTGAGGAAGTGTCAAATCTCATCTGATGGGTGGACTTATTCATTAGGATAAAACCTTCACTTCCAACTACTTCAGTCACTGTTTCTCTGTCTCCCCTCCCCACACGCCTATTAATTCTGATTTAAAATAGATCCCCTTTGAATCTCTGTGAGGTCTCCCCTCCCTGAGGTGAGCTGATGGGTCCATGGTGCTTGGCAGCATGGGATGAGGTCCTCCTACCCGTTCCTTGCAGCCTGGAGAGACTCAGCTGCCCCTCTGTGCTCCACATCCGTTTGAAAACGGTGTCTCCACCTGAATTTTTTCACTTTCCAGTTATTCAAGTCCCTGACCCTGAAGGGGGCGAGGAAAGTAAGATAGGGGAAGGCGGGCGAAGTCAGCCAGATTTCCACAGGGAAGAAAAATTCAACCTGGCTCAGATATCCAGCTGTGGGGAGAGGATCCCAGCTGTGCTGGTGATGATGCAGAGATTAAGCGAGTCTCCCTGTTTTCCTCCTGCAAATGTAGCTGGAAGCCTCCAGGAATGGGCTTGAGAAACATTTCCACAGTCAAAATGCACCTCAGTATCTGGGCTGGGTGTAGTCCCTTGATAAAGTCTTGCAAAGTCACTGACGTGCCCTTAGGAAACACTGTCTTTAGATGCATGGTTAAAGCGCACCTGAATTTGCTGTTTGCAGCTTTGTAGAGCGTGTGACGCCTTATTGTACAAATTCGGATCTGTCTGCTTTTCCAATAGACCCTTCTCACGGTTACACTTGTGCAAACCTGGAGTAGCTCCTCCAATGTCACTTAAATTACTCTCAGTTTATACAATGGGATCAAAATTGATTCCACGAGGTTTTGCACTAGATCCAGTTACAAATGATGGAAACGCTGAATGCAAGAAAAAATCCATTAAGCATGAGGAGGATTTTACAAACAGAGGCCTTTTTAATGGGAAATAAGTGGAGTTCTAGATTATTTATTAGCAATGCTTTTAGATGTAGTCGAAGTTTTACTGCGCTGGCAGTAAAGGGATTCCAACACAACGTATAAAAGCCCTGTGAACCCGAGAAAAAACTGTAACATATTAACGATAAATTAGACCGTTTAATGTGAGAAAGCTTAATAATGTTGGAATCCTGCCCTGTATACCTTTAAAAAAATCACACTGGATGACAAAGCTCTGCCTACCTGCTGTGTGCGTGTGGACAAGGGTGAAGGGAGGGAAAACGTGCATGGGAACCGCAGGGATACTCGGCACATGGGAATAACAAGGTTATATAGAGGTGAAGCCTAATTCAAGGAGGAGAGATCGATGGAAAGCTTTAAAAATCAGGCTTATTTTTCATGGCCCACCACAGACCTGCGGACAGCATTACACTGCCCAAATGACACAGGAGTCACTTTCCCACCTTAAAAGCCAATGACTAAAAATCTTTATTTATTCCTCCCACGACCATGTGGCTCCACCATGTGAGCCCCTTCCCATTCTCTACCAACAATGAACTTTTCCTTGCCAGTGTTGACGGCTAAATGCTCCCCCCCCTGCAAAGATCTTCTGCAGGAATATAAACCTAATATTGCAGAAATAAAGCCAGACAGGACCGTGGTTCTCTCCCTGGTTTGGTACAGACAGCCCTTCAGCCATCAACCAAGAAAAGTGAGATGGCAGAAAAGGAGCCAAGCGTCTGCTGTTGTCAAGTTGTCCCCAGGCTGTGTCAAAATCAAAGCTGATAAGAATTATGGTCAGTGCATGCTCTACGTGAGATGTTAAAAATGTGCAGTTTTGGAAACTTTAAAATTTACAAGTTTTCACAAAATAAAGCCAGAAATACCCAAAGACGTGTCATGAATCCAGGGAAAATTAAAATAAATAAATAAATAATAATATTTAAATGCCTTTAAGTACAGACAGAAGGATCTCTTAAAGCTTTCTTATTTTTTTTTCCTGTAAGTATAATGAGTTTGGAGAGGAAATATTTTGTTTTCCTGTTAAGTTCCAGGAATCCCATTTTAATGGCATTTTTCCATTCAGCCAAATACACGTCGTTGTTAGTATGGCCCCTGTAATCTGCTCAAGCCATCTAGCTATCTGACATGATGGATGGGAAGCACGAATATTGTATTTACTTTCCCATTGAAGGGTAAGGGCCAAATCTTGCTCCCATCCACCGCACCCCAAAACCAGTCTACCCCCTTGTTATTTCACTCTTGCTGGACTTGGGAGTGGAATTTGGCCCTTAGGGTTAACTCATGCCAGAGGCAAATCATTTGCTTTGCTAATAAACCAACGAGCTTCCCTTCTCCACAGCTACACAAACAGCAATGACTTCATTACACTTTCAGATAGCTGCATTTTTCCAGAGAAAGAAAATATAATTAAGCATTGTGATTGCAATCGTGCCCTGGAATAGCTCAGTGTTTTTCGTAAAATTACCTGTATCTGAAACACTTTAAATCAGATTATTCCATTACTGGGTGCTGTGTAGATAAGAGGCCTCTGCCTCAGATCAGGGTTAAGTCAGAAAGTTTCCTAACAAAGGCTACTTTATATCTGAAAGCCATATGTATACATATATATACATATGTGTGTATATATATATATCTTCTGAGATATATATATATAAAAGACTGCTTTTGGGTATCATTCATCAAAACAAATTTAGCTGAAAAATTTTTTTCTGGAAACTTACATTTTTCTGTTCTTTCACCTTTGCTATATATATTACTTTTCCACCCAAAGAAAAAGTACACGTGCAAACAAAAAAAAAAAAAAAAAAAGGAGCAGTTTCAAATCTCTTGATGCAATATATCTTTATTTTGTTGGGCAAGATATATCCCAGTACACTCAGCTAAATCCAAGGTAGATCTGTTCTCAAATACATTATTAAGACGTAGCATTTGGCAGTAAAAATCACTGTTAGACGCACAAGACAGTCTTTCTGAATTTCACTGAAGTCTAAGATTGCTTACCACGCATGGTATTAAAATCCGAATAATATTTATAGCTAAATATTACTGAGAGCTCTGTGCTGCAAATCCCTTTTGGGAAGCATCTTAACTTAAGTGTCTAATCGTTATGAATTCCTGAGCCATTGAACACCTTCACACTGCCCTTGCCAGAGCCGACTGCTTTCCTGTGCTCTCTGAAATAAATCCGTCTTTCATCAAGCCAGTTTTCAGAGGATGGTTCATATTCTTTAATGAGAGAATTGTTGCCTTAGAGAAAGCAGTTCCATCTACCCAGAAAAAATTTAGGCGCTGATTTTAACATCTTATGTAGGTGAGAAACTCCAAGATGACACATTTCAAAAGTCCTGAAACATTCCTAATTTAATGATACCTGTTCAGGGAAAGATATATATATTTTTTAAAAAAAATAAATTTTCAGAACACCTTTTTTCTTTTAAACTATATAAAAAACACTTTAAGTCTTAAAAAATCAAAAGCAAAATGAAATGTTCTGAATCCTTTTCTGCATAACACCTAAGCAATCCCAATTTTTTCTTGTTTCATTTTAGAATAGAAATGTTTCTGACATCTCAGCCTGAATTTCCCATAAGACACAAAAGCCAGATCCTAACTCATTCACAGACTTAGATCGAACAGCCTATGGTTTCTAATGAATGAAATCTGGCTTTTGGCACTGATTCACCGCCAATACTCGAGTGACACAGTGTAATACTAGAAGTTACTTCCTTAACCTATTTTTTTCGTCCACTAGCACTAGGTATTTTCCTCAAAGAAAACCTCTTTTAATGGAATGCATGTTTGTCTAATCTCATCTGTATTTAAACGAGCAAAACGCATCTCATTTTCTTACTGACTGAAGACTGGTTTTCTGTCACTTGATCTGTTTTTCGGTAGAACAATTAAAAAACCACCATAGATTCTTCATGAAAAAAAATGTGGTTTCACCGCTTACCATGATTGATGCATCCCTTCAGACTGGTTAAAAAAAAGATGCCCAGAAATGGGGTCACTGTTTTGCAAGACTTTGCTGCTCTGGTGGGAAAGGCTAAGGGACCTGGGTCGGTTTAGCCTGGAGAAGAGAAGACTGAGAGGGAACCTCATCAATGCTTATAAGTATCTAAAGGGTGGGTGTCAGGAGGATGGGGCCAGGCTCTTCTCAGTGGTGTCCAGGACAGGACAAGGGGCAACAGGCACAAACTGGAACATGGAAAATTCCATCTCAACATGAGGAAAAACTTCTTTCCCTTGAGGGTGGCAGAGCCCTGGCAGAGGCTGCCTGGAGAGGTGGTGGAGTCTCCTTCTCTGGAGACATTCCAAACCTGCCTGGACACGTTCCTGTGGGACCTGCTCTGGGTGGACCTGCTCTGGCAGGGGGTTGGAGTGAATGATCTCCAGAGGTCCCTTCCAACACCTATAATTCTGCAATTCTGTGACCTAACCACCTTGGTGTGAGCTATGCACTTCACACAGCACGGCAACACCGGGCAGGCACATAGAATAATTTCCCCCTGATATTTACAGCATTTGCCCATATGAGAAAGGTGGCAATCGCTGGTACAGATGCAGGAATCCTGTCTCCAGAGCTTATCTGTATGTCTCCTCAATACGGCTTTTGTTGCTCGATGTACCCTGCTCACGGGGCCCCTCGTGAAGTCACCAGGATGTGTCAGTTACGCAGACGGTGACACTGGTGCAGATGGTGACACTGGTGTTCAGGTGGCATCGTGGAGCCAAACCTGGGCAGCAAATGCACCTCCACTTGATAAGGACTGCCCGCAGAGCTCAACCCACTGATCAGGGTGATGCCTTCACTCCACGTGTGTGTGGATTCAAGTCCTCGCTGCTGATTGCTCATCTGGTAGCATCGCACTGCTCAAGCTGGCCTCCGTCCAGCAAAGTACTTAACCACATGCCTGGCTTTAAGCAGACAAGTGACTGTTGCTTGTATTACAATTTCAGGCTAAGCACATGCCTTAGTGTTTTGCTGAATTAAAGTCACGGGCAATACTTAGGAGACTCATATTTGCTCTCTGCTTTACCCACTGTCACCCCAGCCCCAGATGCTGGCACACGTTCGTCTCTTCTGGAGGCCTGAAGCTTACAGAAAGACCACAAAAGGGCTGTATTTGCCCAGCAGACTCATGAAGGATGGGGTTATTTATTCCCTGGAAATGATCTCTCAGAGGTGCAAACAGAAAGGTCAGGTATGGATATGAATTTTTCAAGCGAGGTCTATTGCCCTTGCCAATAGTTTATGTCTCTTGATGGGCCCCACTCTCAAGACGAGCAGCATTTTCCAGGTTGGAATAATAAAATGATTCTCTGTAAAGAAATTCCTCTGCTTAATGACCTGCTTGCAGCTTCCACACCTACAGCAATAGACATGTCCTGCTATCATCAACAGAAGGATCCTGGTGACCTTCTTTTTATGGTGTGGCTGAGGGAGCGGGACAGAATTGTAATTGCAATTCCATGTTCCTGACGGCTTCCAGATTTCACGTTGCAAAATATTTTTTTAGCCATAATTTGTTTTATCTTCGCGTCATCCTTGGGAAAGCAGAGCTCTGTTTGGCTCTGTGCTTGGGTTAGTATCACTCTTCTCCGAGCAGACCCGCCCACGCAAAGTCTGCTGCAAACTGCACCCTCATGAGCAGCGCTTGGCTGAGGGAAACTACATAGCAAAGTCTTCTGGACACCAGGAAGGGCCTGATGCGAGGCAGTGACAAAATTCGACTCTCCATCTACCTCCAGCCATACTCTGCCCCCACCAAGAGGCATTTCCAGACTCTGCCTGGGGATGTGAGAGCAATTAAACCCCCGTTCGGTTTCAGGGAGGGTTTCCCATCGAAGACTGGCCAAGGTACTGGAGCACACCAGCCACGCTCCTTCCCGAAGGAAGCGTCTTGACCCTCACGCCTTGACCACGGCTGACTGAGAGCCAAGTCCCAAATGAAGCCGGCTAAGGGATGGAAACTGTTAGACCTACACAGCATGAGATCTCACAGACCAAGCCCAGCTGCTTGTAGCCCCCTCAGTGTGTCACTATCAGCAGTGTAAGTATCACCGGCCTCCTGAGCATTAGGATTTTGCCTTCCTGCCTTTTCCCCAGCAGCCCAATATCTCTGTTCTCAAGCTGCCTGGTGGACTCTACATCACCTCTGTCTGCCCTGTAAATCCTCTTCTTCCTGGAAGTAGTGAAGAGTCTTCTACAAAGTACATTTGGTGCTTGGGCCCTTCCTTTGCCGAGGAAGGCAGGAAAGCCGAAGGAGAAAATAATTGCACCCAGTTACCTCCCAATATGAAAGCACTCACCAGACCATCGACTCCCTTCTCTCCAGCATCTAATATCCTTGACACAGACATCTCTTTCAGTGATGCTTCTTGGACTGCACCAAAATTCCAGTCTTTCACATGCCAAGCATCAGGAAAAATGGATTTATTTTAGGAGCAGTCATTCATCAGGTGACTTCTTTAATGGAAAGACTCTTTCTCCATAAACCAGCTACCCAAGTATTTGTCCATATGTAGAGGGGTGTATAAGTACAGAGTGCACTATATGGAAATCAGGACTATTTTCAGATGTGCCTAAACTGATTACAGCCCTAAGCATGTAGCAGCTCTGTGGCCTCGAGGTTTGAGTGTGATACCTGCAGGGTTGGTTGGGGACCAGCAAGAAGAGGGGCTTGATGTTAGGGCAGGCACCACACACAGTCTTAAAGCCCAGGAGGTAGAAACCTATCCAGGACTTTGTTAAAAAAAAAAATAAAACAAATCTGTTTCCACACTTCAGGTGCCACTGGAATGTAAATATACAGTAACCATCATACAGTGAAATGCAGGTCACGGGGATGTGAATGGGATCTCCTGAGAAAATCCCAGCTTCCCAAGGAAAGAAAAAGAGATTTGTCTAATCCATATGACCCCTTGGAATGAAAGCAGCTCTGCCTTAACTCAGGAAATGTCATTCTGGTTCGATTCCAGGACAATATGAGCAAAAGCATCGTGGAGCTGCCTCTACATATCTTTGCAGTGCAATGTATGTGACCAGAGATAGAGATAGATAGAGATTAGAGATAGAGACAGAGATAGAGATGATAGAGATAGAGATAGAGATAGAGAGACAGAGACAGAGACAGAGAGACAGAGAGAGAGACAGAGAGACAGAGAGAGAGACAGAGAGAGAGCTAGCAAGCTGATGTATATGGGCATCTCTGCATGTCTGCCTCTACATATGTCTGTCTGTATGTAAATGGATGGGTAGATTTCACAGCAGGTCTGTCTGGAATAAATCTTTCTCTTCCAGGAACCATTTGGATCTTATCCACTGTGTAAATGAAGACAAAAACGATTTCTTCTCAGAATTCAGATAGAAGAGGTATTCAGTCCTTAGAGGGAAAAACATCCCACAACTTCTAATAGAATTCAATGGCTGACTTAGAGATGACAGCGAGCACGCACAAATGAATGATATTGTCCAAGGCCAGGGTTGAGGAACAACGTCTGGCAGCCAGCGAGGAGGCACACACAGCCTCATAGGGCTGCTGCACCTCTCCTGGAGATGGAGAGGTCTCCAGAGCACCCACACCAGTGCTGGAGGTGGCTGTGAAAAGTGTGATTTAAGTCCTGCTGCTCGTCCCGTTTGTTTACCATCAGCACAAAAATTAAATGAGGTGCAGCAGCAAGGCATCGTAAAAAATACCAGTGCCGAGTCTCTTAATTTTCCTTCCAAGCAGGCATCTGGATCAGCATGTGTCTCTGCAAAGCCATGCTGCTTGTGCACGGGGACTGGGTAATCCCAGTACAACTGGCCACTGACCAGGAATGGTGCGGGAATGAGTAGAAAACATCTGCTCCCCTGTCGTATCCTGCACTATCTGCATTCCATCTGGCTTGGCTGGACATAACTTTTACTGTAAATGTCTTGTGAATTGGCCCCTTCGGGAGTCAGCTTGGTTTTAAAAGTATATGACAAGTGATGGAGGGAAAATGGATGAATAAATCTGTTGTGGTGATTGCATTCCGTATTACTAGCACTTCTTGAACCCTTCGGAGGGAAAACATTTCTTTGCTGAGTTACCTTACTGAATGAAATAATTTCATCTGTTTGGGGATTTAAGATTTATTTATCTCAAATAATGTAAAAGGTCGTTCTTCACTGGGCCTATAAACTGGATCATTCTTTTGGCAGCAGCTGCTGCCGAGCTATTAATGTCACTGGTAACATGAGAAAAGAAAGAAATAGAAATGTCCTCAAAAAAAGACAGAAGAACTATGGACATGGATGTAAATTAATGTGTGTGAGGATGTAATCTCATCTCCTGCAGTCCAGGATTTATACTCCAGTGTTCTCAGTGTCCAAGGGTAACAGAGCTGACCTGAACCGGGCAGTTCTGCTGCCCCGGCCTCAGCAGATGCCTGGTGCCACCACGCCAGCCTGAGCAGCACCTTGTTTTTTCTGTTTGGAATCAAGACTGAAAATATAGGGCGGCTCTAATACGTACTTTTTTCTAGGTAGGTAAAAAGATAAAACGAAAGGGAATGCTAAATCCACCCTAAATCTCATATTTAATCCAAACCAACAATGCTCCATTTGACAAGTTTTGAAACAAAACATTTCCATGTAAAAGTTAAACATTTTGGGGAAAGTGAACAAGGAACGTTGCCACTTTTTCAGATTTAAAATTTTCAAAGTTATCCATGGCATTTTTTAATTGGAAGCTTTGGCTCATCTGAAGAAAACTCCTGAAATAGTTTTGTTCCCTAGGTAAACTTAAATTTGATTGAATTTACTAAGCTCACCACCCGTGACACTCCAGCATCCATTCAGTCGTTTCTTCGTTTGTCTCACGAGTGTCACCATCTCACACACACGCTTCATGGCGAAATCCAAGAGACCTCCTTCAGCGGCTGACAAGAGGTGATTATCTTTGCTCTTCAGAAGTCACGCTTCCTCGGCTCCCTATCTCCCCAGCTGGGCTAGAAGCCGGGCTGGCTCTCTGGCCAGCCCCTTGGAGCATCAGCCCCTGGGCGGGAGCAGAAGCCCCAGCTGCCCACGCTCTCACACATAAGAAGTTTTTTTTCTGAATCCACTTTGCTTCTCCCCGCCTTATCAGGAGAAGGGAATGTTTGTGATTATGTCTGGCGAAAACTAGTGCTGGGGGAATAGCCAGGAGTCGGCAGCCTGGCTTTGCTGCAGATAAGCGCCAGGAGTTGTACTGATTCACCAGTGTTTATCCAAGTTATTCCAACTTCTACAGTGAGCGAAGCGGAGCTGCAAATCTCTTGAGCCCCCGACTTCCTCCAGAGGTTTGTGGTTGGTCTGGAAATGCCGCAAGAGAAACCCAGTCTTGGCTAAAACCAAAAATCCGTATAAAAATATTCTTCATCTTGCTACAAAACTCACTCCACAGTTCCGAAGGAGCGGAGATGCTGGTTGGAGGACCCCGGCGTGCTAACATTGGCTTTGTTTGTGTGGATAAGGGAAGCAGCAATAGATATTGAGAAAATGCAGAAGAGGGAAGGCAGAAAACTGTGAAAACCGAGCATTTTGAACCTTAGCTGACTTATAGGAGCAAATTCAGAAGGGAAGAACCTCAGGCTTGCCAAACTGCCTGAGACATCTGGGCCAATATCCCGACTCCAGTTATATTCAAAACCAGGTGCTCCTAAGGAAGGAGAAACTGCCTGCTGGGGAATTTGCTTACTAATTTACTTTATTAGCGGTTGTCTTCCAATATGTTTTATAACTTTCCCCAAACTCTTGTTTTTGAAACTGCACTAATATCATTGTGAATATTCCCATGGCTTTGAGGAACGTCCCATTTTACCCTGAACCTCTCTCATCTGCAGGCATCAGAAGCCTCATGTTTATGTGCAATGTGTGGAGAAGCCGTTCCTCTCGTTACATTCACAAGTTATGACTCAACTTCACCGAGTAGCTGTGCAACATCCAGGGTGTTCCTGCGTTAGGAGACACAGCAGCAGAAGCTCTGTGATGATCTGGTTTCTGTACAGCCCTGATAGTCCTGTCTACTTCCATAACATCTCTAGTTTTTTTATCTCTGCTGTAAAGCAAGTCCCAGTATCTTCTTCCCCGACATATTTTCCTGGGCTGTAATCTCTCTTCCTGCTGCTAATCACACTTCGGATTCCAGGGCTTCCTTTTGGGATAGGGTCCCCGCTGGATACAAGCAGCAGCTTTACGCTCTTGACCGGATTATTCTCCTCTCAAGGGCGCTGAAAGGAGCAATCCAACGGGCTGCGCAAGTCCAGCAGCCCTTTCTTGGCACTGAGTTGTTGGTACTATCTGCCTGATAGCTTCCCTTTCGCCCTAAGAAATACACTTTGGCCCCAAAGCTTTCCTGCTGGGGCTACGGGAGAGCAGAGTGCCAAGCCAGAGTAGCAAAACCCTCAGCACTGATAAAATTACAAGCTAAAAGTGTGCTTTCCCCTTTGGTAGCCTTGCTCCATTCATAAATGGCTTGAAGGAGACCTTAGAGATTACTACTTTTTTTGTAGCAAAGGTAACTTGTTTTAAGGCCAGCTCTGTGTCCTCCCAGCAGCTTGGGTCAGGAATACGGTTTTTCCACTTGTGGATGAGATGTGCAACCATCGATGTGAGATTGGATCAAAATAGAGCTGCCTTACTTTATCAAAGAACCATAGAATTGCCCAGGTTGGAAGGGACCTTTCAGATCATCTAGTTCAACCATCAACCCATCACTGACCAAAACTATCATTAAACCGTATCTCCAGCCCAGCGTATCCCCCTCTGTCTACTGGGATGAACGACCCAGCAAGAAGGTGATTTCAAGAAGGAAAAGCATGTCCAGCAGTTGTGTGAGATGTGCACTGCTGCCATGTTCCCTTAAAGCAGCCCAGTTGTGTGCAGACAAATCCTGTGCTAATAAAGGTTTGGGAAGGGAATGATGGGCAGAGGGACTGCTTGCATGCTGCTTGCTTTTTAAACAGATTTTGACTTTGTCCAAAGGTGAATGTGAGATCCCTTCTCCCCTGAATCCCCCCTCTCCTGTATTTCTTTCTTTTTTATTTTACTGCTTTAGGGGATATATATATTTTTTTTTCTGAAAACTGAAATAGAAAACCTGAAACTTTTTATTTAAAACACTTTTTGAAGACCACACTCATTTTTTTCTTTCCCTTTCCAGGAGTCTTCTCGAAAATCAGAAGAGGGGAAGAGGACTGCAAAATTTTTTTACAAAACCAACTGATATTTTTATCAAAAAATAATTGACTTTTCCCTCTAGATCCTGTGGAACATTTCAAAGAGAGCAGGAGGAGCAGAGATGGGGGAGCTCTGAAATCTTTTCTAATCATTCAGGAAAGGAATGAGCAGGTCCCAGATCGCCTCATCCCTGCACGAGTTACCCCTGACCTGAACACTCACCCATCAAATGGGTAGCGCAGGGATGGGGGGCGCAGACCCCGCCAAAGCTGAGTGGCCTCATTTGCAAATCACTGCAAAACTTAACCCTCGCCTTCCGGGGTCACCTACCAGAAACACAGGAATAAGGAAAAGAAAATCATTTGCAGGGGAAGATGGAATAGAGCATACAAAATGCTTAAATTCAAGCAGAGTTTTGCAGTAAGGAAGTCAACGGAGTCGAGGTGCTGGAGGAGAGAAGGGGGCGGCAGAAAATGTGTGTGTCACCCACCCATTGTGTCTGGCTCTGCCGGATGGGGGGGGAAAGGCTGCCCTTGGGCACCGTGGGGACCGCCACTGCTTTAAAGTCCCGGTTAAAGGTAACCGTGTCACCACCTGCTTGATTTCCCCGGGGCGTAAAATGATACGCAACCACCGCAGATTATTTCCATCTGCTGGGGCTGCGGGGAGCAGGAGGCCTTTATGTTCTATTTACAAGCCTGTGAACTGGGGGGGAACCAAGAGGCCGGAGAAGTTCCCCATGAATGGAGACGTTGCGTTGAGTTACAGCTTGTTCCCAGACAGCTCCGTGTCCATTCTCACAAAGACTGAAGTGTGTTATGGGGTTGTTGTTTTTTTTTTTTGCCCAGAAAGTTTTTCCTATCAGAAAATGTGGTTTCAAGTGAAAGCAATATTTGTGGGGAGGCAAGAGGGACCTGGCCATCATGACAGATGTTTTTCAATATTCCAGGGAGATGAAATGAAGCAAAAAGAAAACTTGCCTCTACTTGAGCTTTGGAGCAAAATAAAGTTATTTTGTTTCAAAACATTCATTTGAGATGGAAAAAGCTGCTCTCATCAACTTTGCTGTTGTTTTTTTAATCTTTGTGGAGAATGCCTCAAAAAAATGCTGTTTGCATATTCCTAATTTAATTCTCCTGAAATTCTTTGCCTTTAAAATGGTTTAGCAATTTGGTCTTCTGGTTTTGTTCAAACAGGAAGCAAATTGTAAAGCAATTACATTTCCTGCAGCCGAGCCAGTCTTCCTCTTGGCCACCACCAGCAGGACATGGAGGTGGGTGGCCCAGGCCAAGCCAGTGACTTGAAGAAGAGCCTCCAGGCCAAGCTCTGCTGAGGATCTTCTCTGCTCTGGTCTCCAGTTTTTAGCCCTCAGACAGACAAGCTAAGAAACTTATGCTTATATTCTTAATTTATTCTTAGTTTCATATAGAGGGTTCAAGACAGCCCAGTTCCAAAGGCCTCATGGTCCGTAGCTCTGCCTCTTTTCCACAATAGGAACCAAACTCAACTTCAAGCCCATATCCAGTCCCAAGCTTCATTTCAGAGCTCTTTGGAATTGGAGGTTTGGGTTAGACCCTGAATCTAATTTGTAGCCTCCGCCTCCTTCATCAGAAATGCCTGCACGTCCCTGCAGCCCCGAGGCATCCTCTCCCTTCTGGTGCCAGCTAGGAAATCAAACTCAGACCCAGCCCCTGTCAGGGCTTTGGGGATGATGAATGGGATCACTATGTGAAATGTGAAAAAGAGAGGGATCTGGGCTCATTGAGGCTGACAGGCGGAGCGGAGCGAGCACCCGGAGGATGTGAGAAGGGCCCTTGGTAACAGGAAGAGCTCTGTCACCTTCATGCCCAGCTGGAGAAAGAAAAGCTGCTGGAGCAGGTGATGGAGAGGGGAGAGCAGCTGGTGGCCACCATGGGCAAGCTGGGGCTTCTTGGAAGAGAGCTCAGTCCAGCTTCGGTGGGACAAGGACCCATTTCCCATGGGAGAGCTGCACCTGGGAGGAGAGGTGGAGCTCACCCAGCTGAGAGGGATTCACCCACAGGCACAAAGTAACTCCCACCTTTGCTTCTGCCCTTTTCCAAACATGTGATGAAGCCTCAAAGCTCATCGTGCAACTCAGCAGAGCAGGACCCTGGTCTTTTTCTGGGCTCTGTGGGGTGGAGCTGCTTATGCTGCCAGCTCCGATGCTGATGACAAGTGCCAACAGTGTCACTGGTGACAACCCTGCCTTTTCCTAGCCATGCACTGGTCTGGATGGCCTGTGTCCCTTACAAATCCCCCTGCTTGGGAACCTCTGCCCTTGGGCTATGCACAGCCTATCTGTCTGCATCCACATCTCCATCTGTGTCTTCATCGCTTGGGGAGGAGATGCTGCCTCTGGACCTTCAATACAAAGGCTTGGAAAGATGGAGTGAAGGAATGAAGAAGAAAGCAGCTTCTGGAAAGGTATTTTTCCCTCTGCCTGCTTGGCTTGAGTGGTTTGGACATCTGTCCTGTGCCGTGGGAGCATCTGTGGGGGCAGATGCGAGGATTTGGTGCTCTGTGGTCTTGCTTGGTGTGGTTGGTCAGGGGGAACCCACTCTCCTCCAAATCTGTGTTACCCCTGGGAGTAAAACCCAAACCATTTGTGTCTCCCAGCTTGCATGGCCCACCATCACCTGGATTATCCAGATGAGGTGTATCCTTAAACAGAGAATCCTTAAAATCAGTCCACATCCTGTTGTATCTCCTTCTCTTACCCCAAACCCTTTGAGCACCAGTGTGAAATCCATTCCAGTAGCAGTTCCCAGCACGTTATTTTGCTGTAGCTCCAAGGGGTATCAGCCAACCACCAGAAACTGTGGCTTGTTTTCACCTGCTCCTTCCTCAAGCAGAATAAAAGGAGAAAAGGATTGCTCTGACAGAAGCAGGCAGCGAAAACGGACGTGGAGCTGGAAGTTAATTGTCAAGTTAATTGTCAGCCTCTCGCAGCTCAGCGCAGTCTGGTTTTGAAAGCATTTATAGAAATCCAATTAGGTGTTGGCTGTGGAATTTTTATTGATAAATAACTTAGCAGAGCAACGCAAACTGGGGAGAAAGGAGGGCAATGGGGGGGTTATTCCTACAGAAAAGAAGCCGGGGGTGAGGGGGGAAATCTTAAAGTCGTGATTGATTTTTAGGCTTTCAAAACTACTCCCAGGTGAATTTCACTAGTAAACCCTGCCCTGGCAACAAGCCACGAGCAATAAAAGCAGACTCCAGAAAAAGAAAGAGATGCACAGATGCAAGCTTTACGCAGCACGTTCAGAGGGAACCTGCTGCCCTGTGCAGTCGGTTATTCATTTCACAGGTCCCTGGACACAGGATTTCTTCCTGGAGGGCAGCAGAGCCTGGTACCTCTCAGCTGAGAGCCCGATGCCCTGTCCCTCATTTTGTATGCTCTTAAACATCTTCCAACCACTATAGCTGAAATCTGACCCCCATTTTAATTCTGAATTTTGCAGTTTAGTTTCGGTGAAGATGCTGAGGTCGGTAGGAACTCTGGGAACACAGGGATCATATGGTCATCTCTGGGCCAGCGATGGAAATCCCTGTGTGGGGAAGGAAAGAAAGTCTTCTGGAAAGGCAAAGACAAGGGTTTCAGCATAAAAGGTAGTCAGGCTGCCTAAGAGGAGGAAAAGAAAGACATCAAATGAAATTAGCAACCAGAAGGAAAAAGCAAATTTAACCCTCATAATTTTACTGGTAAAATTATAGACTATATTAAACTATGTTAAAATATTAACCTATATTAAACTATTATTAAAATTGCAGTATATATTACAGACTATAATTTTATAGTAAATCAAAGGTCACAGAAGATGTGTTTCCTTTTTGGAAACTGGCATTTTGGAAAGTGAAACCTTTGGCCAAAACAAATCATCAATAACGTTTATGTCTAGAAAAACTGCATCGGACCATCTTTCCCTTTCATCTTTGATTTGCAGTATTTCTTTTTTTTCTGCTTGTTTATTTTTTTGCTTTTGTTCCATTTCAGAATGGAGAAAAAAAAAAAAAAAAAAAAAAAAAAAAAAAGGAAAGAAGCCGGAAAATCTGGCTTCTGCACACCTGTGCCATAAGAGAAGGTGTGGAGTGGTTGAAGTCTATGGCCACTTTGAGTCCATTTCAGAGGCAGTTCCTTGGGTAAAAACCCCGGCACACAGCTCCCTGAGAATATTTATTTCCATTCCTTATTGCTTCAGCCCTAGGAGACATCATTCAGACAAAAGATAGGGTGTCTTTTTACGTGAAGGAGTAGACCTTGCTGAGATCAATTTGCATGAAAGACTTAGCAGATTGGATGATCGCTGGGAATTGATCCAGATCTGGGGAGTCTGCAGATGAATGCTGGAAATCTTTCAAATGCATCTAGACTTTTTTCCCCGCTTCCCCTTCTGGTCTGACTGGTGGGAGCTGAAGAATGACCTCCTTTGCAGTATTTCTGCATTTCTTCTTTCATATCTGGCACGCAGACAGAAACTAAGTAGTGCATGAAAATTAAAAGTAAAAAAAAATAAATAACAAAGTTTTCTCAGGTTCAAGGTCTGGATTTAGTCTGAACCAGAACTGGGTCATGCCCTGGGCTATTTGCATCCAAGTTTTAGCCTTGAATTCATTTGGCATTGGGGCAAAGGTCTGGGCTGGTTTGAGCACTGCATTTGCATTTACTCTAATGACATTCTCCCAGCCTCACTGGCCTCGTTAATTCTGAATGTGACATTGTGTCATCCGTGAACTGACATAAAACAGGGAAACCCTTCTCAATGGGCAGTAACCACAGAGAAAAGAGGGCTTGGATTTCGTGTGCTGATAGGAACATGGGGGTCTCTGTATCTGAAGCACTCACGAGTCGCTCCCAAGCCCCCTTTTCTTTAATTTCACCCCTCGAAGTGCTGTGTAGTGAGAAGGCTGGAGCCCCTCTGCTGGGAGGACAGGCTGAGAGAGTTGGGGGGCTTCAGCCTGGAGAAGAGAAGGCTCCGGGGAGACCTTAGAGCCCCTTCCAGTCCCTAAAGGGGGCTCGAGGAGAGATGGGGAGGGATTCTTGATCAGGGAGGGGAGCAACAGTATGAGGGGTAATGGTTTTAAACTGAAAGAGGGGAGATTTAGATTAGATCTTAGGAAGAAATTCTTTGCTGTGAGGGTGGTGAGAGCCTGGCCCAGGTTGCCCAGAGAAGCTGTGGCTGCCCCATCCCTGGAGGGGTTCAAGGGCAGGCTGGATGGAGCTTTGATCAACCTGGTGTGGTGGGAGGTGTCCCTGCCCAGGGCAGGGGGTGGCACTGGGGGGGCTTTAAGGTCCCTTCCAACTCTAACCATTCTATGAAGAAAAGGATACTGAGGACTAACCAAGCAGGAAATATTCTGTCTTCTCTCACTGCTATTTACCCTTTTCTACCTCCTTCTTTTATCAGAAGAAAAAAATTGCTGAGAAGGATTTTATCCATCAAAATGAGCAGGGGAAAAAAAAAAAGTGAAAAATTTTAAAAACTGGTTTTGTGCTTTTAAAAGACACCCACAGAATTTTCTTGTCTGCATAAATGGGCCTCTTCTGCTTAAAATATTCATATGGGCTTTAACATTCTCACATTAAGACATTTATCCTCCTAATCCTGTTCTGAGGCACTCCCTGACTGGGGGTACCATCCTCACGTTGGGGTGCTCTGGCTTGCACAGCCGGTGGAGCACTTCTGCGATGGGAGGCTCAGGGCTTTATCGCTCTCCCCTCCCTGAGTGCAGATGGGTTTCGACTTCTGTTTAGAGTTCTTATTCTGCAGCAATAAGCATCCTCCTTCCCTGGGAGGAGCTGCGTTTCTGAGCACGGGGGAAAGCAGAGAGCCTAACGCAGCTCATACATCATCTCTGGTCCTGGAGGCAAGTCGAAGGCATTTGTATGAGGGTACTGGCTCCTCAGGTTTGTAATGATTCCTGACAGGCCGGCAGTGAAATATTTTCCAGAGTGGGAGTACAGATGTGGGGTGATGTGGATCTTATTTCTCACACAGCCCCAATCATGTAAATATGTGGATTGAAATACACCAGGTGATGAAGAGCAGATTTACCCAAATAGGAGGCTTCCAAGAGGTTTGCCAGTAAGGAAAGCAAGTCTAATAAAAGTGATAGACATAACAGAACGAAGCTGGCTACACATCAGCCACAGGCAAAGTGACCCTTCACTCTCCCTCTGTAAAGTATCTTGTGGTCTTTCTGGATGAACCATCTCTATGGAGTAGCATAAAGCCCCTCTGACCCATGTGAAGGTATTGGGGTTGTTCCAGTTTGCAACAGTTGAGGACCAGGCCATTATCATCCTCACAAGTAAAGGACCTTCTGTGAATGACCAGCCCTGAAGACACACTCTGCCCTAGTGTGAGCAGTTACACGTGCCTGATGGCCACATTAGAGAGGGATATTAAAATGACTTGAGCCTCAGGAACAATCATTTGAGGAAAGGAAGGAGGTTGGTGGTGAAGGGACACATTCATCAAAGGAGGAACAAAGCCCTCCAGTCATTCAGCCTTGACAAACAGTAAATGGTAAGTTCAGGAAGATCTGAGAGTGTGGATGAAAAGGAGCTGGAAAGACAGTGACTTTTTGGTAGGTGAGTTAGGAAACCTAGTTGAGGGATGAGATAATTGATTTGGACTGAGCTGAACTTTAATGGAACAGTGAAAAAAGAGGACAAAAATGGATTATCAACAAAGAATCATTTGTTTTGTCTTACTGATTCAATTAACTTTTAGACTTTCCTTTAAAAGGAAAAATCAAAGCATTTTAAGTTTAAAAAGGCAAACCGAAATAAGGAAGCGCTTTTGAAGCTTGGTTGGTGGTTTGTTTTTTTTTTTCCAGCTGAAACTGCTGACTGGATCCAGCCGAGCATGTGGCTCATTTCAACCCCCCCGTGCTTTGGTGGGGTTCATTCAGAAAAAGAAAAAACGGCCACCCTGCAGCACCGAGGGACAGATGTGGGGTGGCTGTTGCCAACACGTAGTGACCCCAGAGGAGAAGAAATCACAGGCAGCGACTGGGGGGTGACACAGAGGAGCCCTGGCTGTTACACAGCACGTCCCAGCCCACTTGGCAGCATCTCTGCGACAGCAGGTTTGTGAGTATGTGTTACACGCTACAATTCTCTCTCTCCAGCTCCTTCTCTCCTCCTTTCTCTGCAGAGCAGCCTGCAGTCCAAAATGGAAGGAGAATGTCAGGGAGATTAAGGGCTTTCAGAGCAATTGGGGTGATCCTTTCATGAAGAAAGGAATAAGGAAGGCGATAGGAAGCAATGCTATTTAGCACACAAGTGGGGCAGAGCAGAGCTGGAAGCAAAATAAAGTCTGCTCAGCATCCATTTGGTCTGGCTGAATGGAGATTGTACCTGAATCTGGTTCTGCTGGTGGGAACTTCATTAAGGTCGGCCAAAATATTGCAATAACTCAGTAGTTCTCTGCTCACATAGAGTCCTGCTTAGTAGATGGTGCTTGCTCCTTATACACAAACTGTCTCAGAGCCTAATTAGTCAGTTTGCTAGCAATTCAGTGCATGTGGGTTTGTAAAACAATGGCCTCCTATAATATCTGATTACTTCTAAACTAGCTGAGCCTTTCCCCAAAAATATTCTTGCATGGATAACACAGTTCTTCAAATGCCTTATCAGCTAGAGCCTGACTGAGAAAGGCAGTGTCCCTCGGGTAATTCTGGTGTTTTCTACCCCATTTCATCCACAACTGCAAGGAAAAGCAATGATGGAGAATGGGAGGTCAACTGAAGAGCCCTTCCCGCAACAGGGAGCTATTTGCTGTTAGCTGACATGATGCTCTCCCCTTCTTCTGCAGCAAGACCTGGGGGTGATTTGCAGGTCCCCAGACCCACTCAAAAACTATGTGAGGCACTGACCGACTGGCATGGATGAGATACGGCTGCCTATTCCAAGTGAGCCATGTTCACTTCACTTTTCCCAAGGGGAAGGTGCTGCCAAAATCAATCTGTTTCCTCAAAAGGCCTGGAGCTTCACACAAGTCCATTTCCCAGGGAGAAGAAGCGTTGATTTCCAGCAGATTCTGGGGCGTTCACAGCCTCCTCTGGGCTCCCACTCCTAGGGCTCAACGTTCTCAGATTTCTCTGCGGTGCCATTTCTTGATTAATACTGTGGGTAGCACTAGTAAAGGGTCTATTTACATGCCAAGCTCAATAACAGATTTAATAAAATTCCCTGTGCTTTCTCACTGGAGCACCCGGGGTTCTATTTTATCGGCCGGTGAGGTTGCTGGTTGCCTTTTACGCATGCCTTTTATACACATGTACAATGGGTTATATGTATGACCATATACACATACAAATACAGGTGTATATGCATTTATGGATCCACATATGGCTCTTACATGCATTTTTCTTTGGAAAAATTTTTGGCATGATGATGGCTTCCTGTTTCTTTCCAATTGAGTGGGCAGCAAGTGTTGAAGCACGTGCTGGCCTTGCTTAAATTTACATACATACGTGCCAATTCCAGAGCAATAAACTCGGACCTGCTTCTCGATCTGCTTTGTTTTCTTAACATTCCCAGCACGCCAGCTGGCTGGATCAAGACCAAACTGAACTGAAGCTACGAGGTGACTTGAAAACCAAAGAGTTCAGTTCATGTGCCATCTGCAACCTGCTTGGCTCTTTGCTTTCCCACTTCTTCCTCATCATCTCCCACTTATAGAGTAGCACCTCTACATTTTCTGGACCCTTCACACTCTCACTGCTGCGTGGGTTGTGTCTATGCAAGGGAGGAGATGGATGCGGACTTTTGGGTGGCTCCTTATCCCAGGTCGGGTATTGGAGGGAGATGCCTGTTGCAAGAAACTGAGGTACCTGTGCTGAAATCTGCACAGGAACATGGACCCAACCAGGAACAACCACCAGCACCTGGAAAACAGATGTAAATCTTGCAATTGGTACTCTCTGTAGACAGTACAATGGAAGAGGAGTTCCAGATTTCCCAGACCTCCACCTATTGCAGTGGGAGACTTCCATTTTCACTGCTCATTGTTCTTCTCATCACAGAATCACATGGGTTTGGAAGGGATCTCTGGAGATCATCCAGTCCAGCGCCCCCCTGCCAGAGCAGGTCCACCCAGAGCAGGTCCCACAGGAACGTGTCCAGGTGGGTTTGAGTGTCTCCAGAGAAGGAGACTCCATCACCTCCCTGGGCAGCCTCTGCCAGGGCTCTGCCACCCTCAAAGGAAAGAAGTTCCTCCTTGTGTTTAGCTGGAACTTCCTATGTTCAAGTTTGTGCCCATTTCCTCTTGTCCTGTCACTGGGCACCACTGAAAAAAGACTGGCCCCATCCTCCTGACACCCACCCTTTAAGTATTTATAGGTGTTGATCAGATCCCCCCTCAGCCTTCTCTTCTGTGGACTAAAAAGACCCAAGTCCCTCAGCGTTTCATGAAAGTCCGACCTCAGGGAATTCCTCACCTGTTGGATTTTTATTTTTTATATATATTTTTTTTACATGTCTAAGACGCTGCTCTCCTTGGGCTGCTGTGTCCTCTGCTCTGCAGCACTTAGTCCAGGCTCTCTGAGTGAAAGCAAAGAGAAGGGCCAGTCTCCATTTTTGTTCCCAGGACCTGATCCTGAGCCTTTCATTTCCCTACCAGTTTGAATCTGGGCCCCTTCTGGTGTGGCAGCACTTGCCAGCAGGTGACAGTCCAAATAAATTTTAGTAGAAGAGCAGCCAAGCAAAATGTTGTAAAGTTGTTCTTTTTTTTTTTTTTTTTTTTTTCTGCTTGGGAAAAAAAAAATAAATTGTAAATATTCCCTGGCTTTTAGCGAGCAGGAAATGGACTGTCCCCAGCTGATGGCTTGTGCTGAGTGGGTCAGTTCCTGACTCGTTTCAAACTCAGCAGCCACCTCATAACATAAGCATTTGGGTAGCTCTTTAAAGGGAAAGAGAGGTGTTGTTCCAGCCCGCTGGATATAAGGAAGGGAGACTTTAAGAGCTTAATAACTGTGTGGTGGCTCAGCAAAAGGAGGAGTCTGATCAGCTCTCCTTGACCTGCCAGCCACCTGAACTGATTGCCACTCCTGCAGCACCACAGCTTTCCCAGCATCACCTCCCACTGACAGGGACCGGTCCAGAAGGAGCCGTTGGGCAAACCTGCTGTGGGAGACATTGCTTGGATCATAGCTCCAAGCCACCCACTTTAAAGCAGAGTGGATTGGATTCTACCAAAGGCAGATTTGGTGATTTATCCCCGTAGAGCTATGAGGGATCGGCAAAAACCTTGCCAGAAAGTCCCTGGCTGCTCCTACCCAGTTCTGGGCCAGCTTCCAGGAGAAGACATCTCTGAGGGGAGTACAGGCTTCCGCTGCCCTGCAGCACTGGGAGGCGCTGGTCGCTGAAGGGGTCACACAACACTTCATTTCTAGAGGAATTTTCCTAAATGGCTTCCTTAAACAATTATTTAAAGTGATTTCCTCATGCAAGTTTGGACAACACATTAGAAAACCAGATCCCGTCTTCTCTGGAAACTCTCATGAGCAGAGCAAGTGAGGGTAATTAGAAGTGATGAGGCAACACAGAGAGATGTTTAGCAACTAACTCACCCTTTTGCTGAAGATGCAGCCTCTGAGAGAAATAGGGTGAGAGCAAAGTGCTCTTGTCCATCCTGGATGGTTGTGCTTGTCCACCTGAGCAAATGTCATCCCCTCAGAAGTGAGTCTTCCCTAACTGGGATCCAGCAGCACCCGCCTAGAAATTCCTCCTTTCTAGATCAAAATGCTTCCTTATTTAAAAAAAAACGACACCACCAAAACAAAACAAACAACAACAACAAAAAAAAAAAACCAAACAACAACACAACAGCAATAAAAAATCCCACCACAAAAAGCCACACCCACCCTCCACCCCCCACCCCCAATCTTCCACGCACTGGGATATTTTGCTGCACAATCTACCCAGGAAGTGTCAGGACTGAGCACTGCTACTAATCATACAATCATAGAATGGTTCAGGTTGGAAGGGACCTGAAAGACCATCCAGTGCCACCCCCTGCCCTGGGCAAAGACACCTCCCACCAGACCAGGTTGCTCCAAGCCCCCTCCAACCTGGCCTTGAACCCCTCCAGGGATGGGGCAGCCACAGCTTCTCTGGGCAACCTGGGCCAGGCTCTCACCACCCTCACAGCAGAGAACTTCTTCCTGAGATCTAATCTAAATCTCCCCTCTTTCAATTTAAAACCATTACCCCTCATCCTATGGCTCCCCTCCCTGATCCAGAGTCCCTCCCCATCTCTCCTCGAGCCCCTTGAGGGACTGGAAGGGGTTCTAAGGTCTTCCCAGAGCCTTCTCTTCTCCAGGCTGAACCCCCCCAACTCTCTCAGCCTGTCCTCACAGCAGAGGGGCTCCAGCCCTCACAGCATCTCCATGCCCTCCTCTGGCCCCATCCCATCAGGTCCATGTCCTTCCTGTGCTGAGGACTCCAGAGCTGGACACAGTGCTCCAGGTGGGTCTCACCAGAGGGGATTAGAGGGCTTGAATCCCCCCCCTTGCCCTGCTGACCACTGCTGCAATGGAGCATGGCAGCACACATCTGACCCACAGATAACAGGGACATCTCTCTGTTTGGGAAACAGAGATTCCATCTCTAATGGTTTGGTTTGTTACTCATTATGGTGTATTAGAATGGGTATTGTCTCAGCCTTCTCTTCATTTCACTCTGCAGGTCCCAAAGGTTGCTCCTCTGTAGGACATCTGCCAAAGTCTGAGCAACTGGGGCTGCAGGACGAAAGCTACCAATAATCTAATTTAATTCCTCTGAAGGCCAATGTTCAAAGAGTTAGGACGCACAGGTCCTGAGTAACCAGTAAAATGAAGCGATGAAAAGTCCAAGGGGAGGATACTGGGCCAAGTTCTAGTGTTGGTTATACAGTATAAATCCAAAGTAAGTCCACAGACTTTGTTCCCCATGTCATTAAATCCACATACCTGAAACTATTTAGTCCCTCTCGTTTTTGAAGCTTATTTCTAGATGGATAAAATGACTTGCAGTCATTTGGACCTGATTCTGCTTTTACAGAGTCTGGTGTGTAAGATGGTGTGGAGATGCTCTTCCCTATTTCTAACACGGACAAGACTTGGAATCTGAGATTTTGCCTTTTTCCTCTGATTAACATCTCTCCACTCTTTCAGTTCACTCCAAATATTGTGCTGGCAGGAGAACGTCGCACCTTTCCCCTCCTCTCCTGAATTTCCTACCTTTTTCTCTGATGATGCTGAGGCAGTACTCCGCACCCCGCACAGCTGCTCAAGTGGAAAAAAAAAAAAGAAAGAAACAAGCTGCAGAGGTTTAATATGAAACAGGCAGAATGACCAAAAATACCACATTTATAGATTCATATCTTGAGCCTAATTCAAATCCATTGCAGAACAGCCCCCAAAGGGAAATGTACGTAAAAGACTCGTCCAGGTTGGCTGCTGCACATGCTGCTTTCCATGGTTTTCAGGCACTGATGCTCCCAAAGCATCATTTTGGGCATCCTCACACCTTCATCTTCTGACTACTGCTGCCAGGGACGGAGCCCAGCAGCACCGCAGGGACTCACCCTCAGTGTTTCAGTACGGAAAAATTCTCCCTCTGTTCCTCCTAAGCTCTTCTCTCCCAAGCCATGGTCCTGAGAGCCTGTTAGAAGTGGTTAAAATAAAAAATAAAAATCTCTTTTTCCTGAGAACTGCTGATGTTTTGCCATTTGTTTCCATTACTAATTGGCTCAGGGGAAGTCAGAATATCATAACTTCTTGCAGCAAGACCATTTCCACAAAAATTATTTGATTTGGGAATATATATTTAATTTCAAAAAGATAAAAACATCTACCTTTGATGTTACTCTGCTGCATTATATTATTAGATCATATTTGAAATAGTGAAGTCAAAACAAGCCATTTTACCTTATCAGGACTACAGGTTTCAATATTATGAAAATGAGACAATTGAGCACCATTGAGAGAGAACGAAAAAGTCACCTCAGAGCCTTTGGACTTTCCCACTGAAGTTTAACCAGCCTGGCCACGTTCCCACTGAATGTTTGGATTCCAAGAAAATCAGATCTGTTTGTTAGAGAAAAGGCAAGAATAATCCTCCCTCCCCTCTCCCTGCTACCTGCCCTCCCACGGATGGTGGGTTTGGGGTGAGCCTGTGCAGACCCCCAGAATAAGGACATGTAGGTGCCGTGGGGCAGAAGTGGAGGAGTGGGGTGGGCCCTAGGGGTGATTTCTTCATGAGGAGCCTGTGCTTCATATGAAGGTTGGGAAGTCCTCCAAGAGGGAGGAGGTTCTTGAGAGCAGCAGAGGAAGAAATAATGCTGGCAGGGTTTGGGGTTGTTAATTTCCTGATCAATACCCAAGGGTGATTCCCCGGTTAAACTGGAGAGTGGCAAAAAAAATAATGAATAGCAGCTAAGTGATAACTCGTCAGAAGATTTAGAGGTGATCAAGAATGTTCTGCCCGAGTGCTTGTGCAATTAAAAATAGCTTTTATGAAACTGAAGTTTTTCAGGGGAAGTTTGCAGAAATTTTTTGTGCTATCTGCTGGGGTAAAAATCATAATGGAAAGATTTCAGATTAAATGGGCCTGCTCAGTGCCTGTCCAAGTTCCCAGACTCGCCTTCGTACTCTCAGTATATTTCATGAGTTAGGTGCTGTGGAGAAACTACAAACCTCATGAAACACCTTTGGCTGACATGTTCCGGTAAGTCATAGATGGCCACAAGAACGATGTGGCACAGGAGCTGCAGACCAGCCTGGAAAACCCAGGATGGGGTGGACTGCTGGAACTACAGCTCCTGAGTCAGTCTGACACACAGGCGGATCTAACTCTCCACCAATTTGAGCAGAACAACTGATTTTGTCATTTCCTGATTGAATCCTTTCCAAAGCATCCATTCCATTAGAAAACATGATATTCAGACTTTTTGCTGTCCTGCTTTGGAATAATAAAAAAAAAAAAAAAAAAAAAAAATCAGAGTATTGGGAATCTTTCCCTCTTTCCTGGATAAAAGTCGAATTTTCAAGAGCTCTGGGTGCCGGGCAGAGGAGTGTCTGAGCACAGCATGTGAACTACACGCTTCCAGTGTAGTTCTCTCAGGTGTTCCATCCTCTGTCTGTCCCTGTCACCGAGCGCTGGTCCCTTTGTGGCTCTCAAAGAGAGGCAGAAAAGGAGTGGAAACGTTTGTGCCATTTGCTTCTGCGCTCTGTGAGGGTTTTCTGAAGAGCATCCAGGTCGCTTGTTGCAGTCAACTACCCTTTATTCCCTGACGTTCAGGGAAAACAGGCATTTGAGATATATTCATGTCACGAGCATCCATGTGGCTTTTATGCCAAGGCTGAAGGCCAGATGGCACCCTGAGATAAACTGCTGTAAACCATGAGCATTTCACCAGCCCCGCAGCACAGAGCGAGCAGAATCAGGCTCCCTCCCACCCAAGGCACAGTACTGCTGGGGATGTGGCCGGGGACTTCCATTTGTTTGCAATTAGGAGCTGGCACTGGGAAAGCCCTGAAGTCACCGTGGTCTCTGGGCAACAGATAAAGCTCTTGTCTTTGCACAGGCAAAAAGGCAGAGCCAAACCAACACAGAGTGTCTGAGCGCTGGGGAGCCTGATGAAAGGCAATAAAGAATGTCCGAAGTCAGCAACAAATAATATGGCAGCAGGAAAGAGGATTCTTAAAGCAGTTAGAAGTGAGGAAGGAGGGAGGGGAAGTGGAGGGGAGGGAGAGGAGGAGCCAGGATGGCTGGGTGCCCAAAGCAGTGATGCACGGGGTGAAGACTGCTGAGACTCACATGGGAGAAGGCCACAGAGCATCCCTCTCCGGGCGTTATCTCTTGTAACTGAATGGCTGGGAAGCCTCGTTTCTCCTTGTCACCTCTCCATTATCTTTTTACGTTGCTCCACCCTTCCAAGGAACTGAAATACTTTCTGTTAAGCGAATCTTGCACATGGTGAGGGTGAACTTAGATCATCTGCACTTCTTTGCTTGCTTGACAAAGCCATCCTGTGGCTGCTGTGATGCTTCTCCGACACCCAGAGAAGAGATACAGACTTGCATTCCTTGCGACATCTATATTCAATTAAAAGCCCAGCAGAGCAGATCTTCACCCACAAAATCTACCAGGTAGGGACTTGTTTTTATCATTCTGTGTCTGTGCAACTCCTGCACGGTGGGGCCTTGTCCCAGTGATAATAATGATGGACAGAGAGAAAAATCAGCTTGGGAGATGGGATGCAAGAGTAGGGGAGCGCAGGCTCGTGCAAGAGACACATTCTGGAAATGTCCCTGCAATCTCCCCCCTTTCTTGGCATGACCAGACCTCTGCTCTGGAGATCCCAAGGGGAAAGGGAGGGTACCAGCCCCTCAGTAACAGGGCTGGGGTGGTCTCCTTAGCAGGCAATAAGGCAGATAGAAGAAACAGTGAGACAACCAGGCTAAGGAAAGCCCTGAAAGTTGCTATGAGGACCTGCATTTTGTATGTGGGCACAATGAAGTCCTCCAGCTGCTTTTGTGGCTGTAGATCTGGCATTACAGGGTTTGATTCCTGTTCGCATTCAGAGTATTTATATTTTGAAAGAAAGAAGTATTTCCTCTCCTTTTTCCTCCTCCTTTTCCAAGTATTTTGTGCAGAACTGTTTTACTCGTGCTCTGCCCTGTGGGAAGGCTCTAATTTAGAAAACATGGACCAGGCTACGCAATGGGGCTTGGCATTTGCTCATGTAAGTAGTCTTCCCTTGGCTTAGGAATTGTACAGTGCAGCCTAAAGTTATTTTAAGTGTCTCTCTGATGCCCAGAGGCAATCAGATAGCATGTGCTCGATGCTAAACTTATATATTGATTTTATGTATTGCTGCAGTACTGTGTATGGAAAGACGTGGCGATTTGGGTTTCGTTACATGCTCTGAACCACATCCAGAGAGTCCTTCCTTCAGATTTGCTGTTTTTACAGGCAACGTACAAACACATTTCACCACAGCCAAAATCTTCCAGGCACTGCAATAAATCACGCGGCGTGCTGGGCAGCTGGAAGTGATTGCAGATCTTTGGGGTGGAAGAATCACACACATTTCAGAGATTTAAGTCAGCTACAGCAGCATTTTAAACCTCTCTCTCCTTCTGTTCTTAGGTTGCGTTCTTCCACCTCTCAACAGGCTGTGTTGGACTTCACCCTCCCTTCAAGCTGTGGCGGTCTGGCTGGGGTTTGCCAAATCACAGGATCACAGAGTTGGAGGGGTTGGGAGGGACCTCTGGAGATCATCCAGTCCAATCCCCTGCCAGAGCAGGTCCACCCAGAGCAGGTTACACAGGAACATGTCCAGGTGGGTTTTGACTGTATCCGGAGAAGGTGACTCCACACCCTCTCTGGGCAGCCTCTTCCAGGGCTCTGCCACCCTCAAAGTCAAGAAGTTTTTCCTCATGTTGAGATGGAACTTCCTGTGTTTCAGTTTGTGTCTGTTGTCCCTTGTCCTGTCACTGGACACCATTGAGAAGAGCCTGGCCCCTTCCTCTTGACATCTACCTTTTAGATATTGATGAACGTTGATGAGGCCCCCTCTCAGTCTTCTCCAGGCTAAACAGACCCAGGTCCCTCAGCCTTTCCTCATCAGAGAGGTGCTCCAGTTCCCTGATCATCTTAGTAGCCTCTGCTAAACTTTTTCCAGTAGTTCCCTGTCCTTCAAGGAACTGGGATGCCCAGAACTGGACACAGCACAGAAATCCTAAAGCATTCTCTTGGTTCTGCCAGCAAGGGTCAGGAAGCAGGAAGGATGCCTTGAGCTTTGGCAATTGGGGTTGAGAGGAAAGAGGAGGTCCTCAAAGAGCCAGAGGAGAGAATGAAGGACAAATAAGTGTTGGGGCAAAAAGGGACAAGGGAAGGAACTCAGGAAGAAAAAGATCACCAGTGTGAACACTCCTGCTCTATATGAGCAGACCCCCCTCCCAGAGTCAGGGGGTGCGTGGACCAGGGACAGGGCTGGAGCCTTTCCTTGCTGCTGTGCCTCTGCCCCTCCAGCTGGAGGGCAACCTTCGTGATCAGAAATAGAGGTCTTTTACCCCATGTCTGTCTCCTGTGTAACAGCAGGAGCCACCCTCAGCCTCGGTCCAAGCGGTGCTGGGGTGGCTGATGATGTTCTGGTGTGATTAATTACAGACCTGCTGAGGAATGCTCCCTTGGAACCGGGGCTTTCTGCATCTGGATTTCTGAAGCCAGAGGGATCATTAGCTCATCTCGTCTGACCCGATTGGTAACAGAGGCAAGAGAACTTCACCCCGTGTCCCCTGAGAGCCCAGTGAGCTCTGTGTGGCTAACACCATGGCATCCAGCCGCTATCTGAAAACATAAGAAGGATTGGGGCTTTCCCCCATTCTCTTGGGGAACACGTTCCAAAGGCTAATCAGTTCCACACTTAGAAATCTGGTTTTAGTTTGAATTTCTCTGGCTTGAGCTTCTAGAACTTTTTTTTTTTTTGCATTGTTGGGGCTTTTTTGTTTGTTTGTTTCATTTTGCCTTTGCTAGTCTCAAAACCAAACATATTTGGTTTGTCTGAGGGACTCTTGGGGTGACTTGAGAGCAAATATCTTTATCAAATGGGGAGATGCTCACCAGAAGCTGGGACTGACCCTCGTCGTGTGGCATCGCAGCAGCTCCTTAGGCAACATCCTCAGTGGTAACACCCTCCGTGGCAGCAATCCCAGCTGGTCCCAAGAAGCGGGAGCACTTCCCATGCTGTCTTCTGACCTCTACCACACCAGGGCCTAATAAATCCAGCCCATAATCAGCATCAGGATGGCTGAGGCCACGGATGCAGCTGATTCCCCTCAGCTTGCTAATATTGGAAAGCTGCCTGTGAAGAGAGCCAGATGGGCTAATGAGGTGGGTTCACCTCTAACTCCTAGGCAGTTCATGGATACCTTGCCAGGATGCTTGGAAGTAAGAACCTGGGGAAGAACCAAAGAACCAGAACTTTCACGTTCAAGCGAAAAAAACTGACGAAAGGCACAGCAAAGTGCTCCAAAGAACATGTTTTTTTTTTCTTAATATTAATGTGTAATTTTGTAGCTAATTACTCCCAATGCATTTCCTGGTGGCCTGGGAACCTCTCACTGGCCATCTGCACTTAGTTATTTACCTGCTCAGTTTTTCATAATCTCTTAATAAATCATTCCTGGATTTGCAAAGGGCTCATCAGTCACTGAGTTTCCTTTTTTTGGCACGTCTTTTGCTTTGCGTCAATTTGGCCAAGAAATATTTATTGAATAAGAAGCTCTGTAAGGCTCAAGCACTGTTTCATTGTTATATTAAATTATCCCCTAATACAAGTTAGTTAAACTGAAAGAGGGGAGATTTAGATTAGATATTAGGAAGAGGAGATATTAGGAGGAGAGGGTGGCGAGAGCCTGGCCCAGGTTGCCCAGAGAAGCTGTGGCTGCCCCATCCCTGGAGGGGTTCAAGGCCAGGCTGGATGGGGCTTGGAGCAACCTGGTCTGGTTGGGGGTGTCCCTGCCCAGGGCAGGGGGTGGAACTGGATGATCTTTAAGGTCCCTTCCAACCCAAACCGTTCTATGGTTCTAAGTGGGATTCACTTGTGTTGTGGCAGTGGATGAGCAGAGGACTGGCATGCTGGAGCAGGGCAGCTGTGGAGGGAGCAGGGTGACCTGAGGAAACACCTTCCCCCTCCTATGGGGACTCAGAGATGGGGGAAGGCACTAACAAAAGCCAGTTTCCAGCTCATGGTTTTGAAACTCATGGCAAATTCCCTACAGCATCATCCAAGTTAAGATAAAACCTGCAGGATCTCTGGACAGTCCCACAAGCTTCTCAAACCCTTCCCCACCTTCAACCTGAGGGCTGACCCTGCTGTGCCCTGGGAAAACCAGCCCCAGGGTGGGTGACATTCAAAACATCTGCTCTTGGGTCAAACACATCCCTCAACGGTCTTCAGAGAAACCCTCATCCCTTCCCCAGCAGAGATGACGAGGGCGTCCCTGCTGCTGGAGCAAAACCAGCTCACAGTTTTCAGTTCCACTGAAGCCAACCTGATGCAGGAGGTTCACTGTTGGGGGAAAAAAAAATAAATTAAAAAGAAGTCTTGGCTTGTGTTTAGGGAGCAAATGGTTAATCTTCTCCTTTGAAGATGACACATTTCAATCCATGAGGCTGCCATAACCCACGGGCACTTTGCCCTGGGCTTCCTGCAGAGAGCCTCAGCTACATGGAAGCACCCTTGAAACTGGACACATCTGAATGGGGTTTTTTTTTCTGATGTGAAGCTTTTAGCTGTTTGTATGTGTGGAAAACAGATGAGAAGCAAGGGATCATTTCATTTAGATAGAAATTTTTATTAAGAAAATTTGAAGTGCATACACATTTATGGGAGAACTTACAATGATATAAAAGTGTTTCTTTTCAAAATACTCTATGAAAGGAGTAATTTCAAAAGCATAATATAACTCCTCCATAAAAGCTGCCTTGCAGGAACACAAATACAAAACCCTTTTCACATTATTTGGGAAGATACTTCTTTTTACTCAATAAAAATATAAAGTACAGTATTTACCACATTCTGACAATACTGAGTTCTTAAGGAGTGGAAGATGGGAGGTTCATGCAGCCCTTTCATGATGATACGTTTTCCTTCTCTGTGGCCACCAGAATTTCATGTTTGCAGACGAGCCTTGTCTTGGTGGGATGTTGGTAAACAAAAAAAAAAATCAGGTTTCAGGTGGTGAGTTCTCAGAAACCTCTGGTTACTATAAATCACATCACTCCAAACGAGTTGCCAAAGAAAAGAAGGACCCTCTAGATGCTAAGAAAGGGAAAATAGCAACAAAAACTTCTATAGGAACTGCATTTTCAGTGAAATGTGTATATTTAACTTCGAATATAGCCTTCATTGCAAAATGAGCAGTCACCTTTGCTCAAACACCTTAGTTAAAAACACATCAGAAAGTCACCCTTCATCCTTCCTCAGGCAGAATTCAGATACGATATTCATACATACAAGTATAAAGATAGCATAAATAAAAGAATTGGCACAGCAATAAATACCATCTATTCTTTAAAAAAAAAAGAAAAAAATAAAATCCAACCTTAGGCTTCAACAGCTGCACTTTGAAAATACCACACGTGACCATTTCACATTTAGGGAAGCTGCTTTTTCAGCACCAGTTCAGTGTTACCTCTTTTCCCTCCTCCTCCGCAGGTGTGGTCCCTACATCACTCCCATCTCTCCAGGCTTCCTGTCCCTGATTTGGTCTTTGGTCAACAGTTAAAAGGCAGAAAGGAAAAATCAAACACTCTCCCGGAGGGGGTTTCTGCTCGGTGTGCAGCGGAGGAGCGGCGGGCGATGCACAGGACACCGCAGTGATTGATTTCTCTAACGCAAAGAGCACGGATGCTCTCCCTGCTGCATCAGGCAAATAACGCCAGGCAGAGAGCAATGCTTCCCACTCAAGGTTGACATTTTGGGTCTCAAGCAAGAGAAAGCTTTTATCAGGTTCTCACTCAAGCCTTCGGTTACTCACGACCAGGTCCGTGCCACCACGTTCACCCTGCTCTCAGCCTTGCCCAGGCAAGGGAGGGACACGGTGCTGGCCCCCCAGAGCAGCCCGTGCCCCGAGTGGTCTCAGCTACTCGAGTAGTGAATTGTCACCAGCACAGCGGTGTCAGGGCCTGAGTCTCAAGAAATGCCAGAGGCAGGTGGCCCACAAGGCACCCAGAGAACCACCAGCAGGCTGTAGGTGTTCCCCCAGGGAGCCCCTTGCCTTCCTGCTGCGACTCATGCATTTCTCCCAGAAGCAAATGCCCTTCCTTTAGCACGCTCTACCCCTGCAACACTCACTGGTTTGCCCTCATGCCATGGTTTCACTGGAAAGCCTACATCTTCCCTAATAAAAAAAAATCTTTTTGGCCCCTATCATCAATAGCAAGATATGCTGTTGAATCAAAACCAGAGGATTATTTAACTCTCTGTTTACTCCAACAGGAACGGACCAGCCAAGCTGTCCTTGGATGGGGAGCGTGTGTGAAGGATGCACCTTCCCTGAAGGTGAGAAGAACAAGCTCCATATCTGTGCCAGAATTAATTGTATCAAATAATTGTGTCAAAACCAAGATTCTTCCACGCTTTCCCCCAGGTCATTCTTGGCTTTGACACTCAGGTGTTGTCTTCTGGCAAACCACTCTGCATGTGTGCGGACAGGAGATGGATCCTAGGATATAAAGTACTGTCCAGGGAAGACACATGAAACTAGTTTTCTTATAAAAGTTCTTTCTCTCTTTACCGTCACCACCAGAGAATCTGATCCTGCTCACACTGAACTCAACACTCCAACTCTCACCAAGTACAGTGGTACCAGACCTTTCAAAAATGGAGATAGATACAATATATTTAAAGCACCAGGTTGGTAATAACAACAACAGAAGGAATGTCAAAATCACAGACACACATACATTTTAGGCACAGCAGTTGGTTTCCACTTTAAAGCAGATGAGGTGATGTGGTCCCAGCTGAAACACTCTCTGTAATAACATTGTTTTGCAGAGAGAAAAATACTTATAAGGTTTTTACCTGAATCCACACAGAAATATGGTAATCCCTGGCTAGTCAAAGCGCCTCTTTGGCACTAAAAGATGCCGGCCACAAAAAGGAGTGCTCAGTGAAACACCCCTCTGGATGTCCCCGACACAGGCTGCAGGGAAGAGGGCAGATGCTTTTTGAAGCAACCCGCTCAAAAAACCAAAATACAATCTTACAACATATTTTTGTTAACAATAGACACACAGATACATACAAACACAAGCGTTGTGCTGCACAAACGTGCTTCCCCCCTGGACCCCAGCTTAATGTGATTATCTCAGTGTCTTTCCATACACTTCATCGCAAAGATACTGCATCTACTGGTGAGAATCGGGAGAAAAAAATTTCTGGCTGAGAGAGGGGATTGGTGCAAGAAGTGGTACCCCTCTCCAGGTGGAAGGAAATTCCAGGGGCTTTCCTGTTCACCAGCAAACAGGGCCATGGCCACTGGTGAACAGTGAGTGTTGGCCTTCACTTCCACACCCCAGAAACACCACTCCTTCCACAAACTGGGCAGACCCTCTCTTGCCCCAGGCATCTCTTTTCTCCAAAGATATGGTCAGACATCCTCTTCTAGGTAGCTCCAGAGCCATCAAAGTTGTTACTGCCCTCAGGTAGGTGTAACTGTTCAGTAGATGAGGCTACAGCATTGTTGGTGAAGGGTCCCGTGAATGCATCTCCACCTACTTCAGTGCAAAGATAACCAGGGGAGCTGAAGCCACCTCCTGTGGAAGGGTGGGAAGAGACACCCGGTGCGTGGCAGCGTATCTGACTCCTCCAGCAATTTGCAACACCATCGCCTGGTTAGACCTTTAACAACCCATTGCTTTTCGTGCTAAAATTCGTCATCAGAAACGCAGGAACATAGGAAATGCCAGGTGACATCAGATCAGTGTTGTGGCTCCTAAACACACACAACTACTCCAAACCAAGGACCAGCACCTTGCAGTACCAGCCGTGCATTGACACAGCTGCTCAGAGCTGTCAGCAAGGTCTCTGATCTTCAGAGAAGGGCTTTAGCCCCGTGGCCCTGAGTTTAATCCCTCACCCCAAACACCTATAAATGACACCCGTGGCAATACTCTTCACTTTCGTCAATGTCTGATGCCTTTTAGCCTTCCTATGTTCTTGGCCTCAACGACTTCTGGAGGCAAGGAGGTCCTCCACTACCTACACAACATCATTGCACGGTACAGTCCATGTCCTTCTAGGTTTAAAACTCCAGGAGACTTGCATGAACCAAAAGAAAGTTAAATAAAGCAAGACCTCTACATAGCAAAGGAAATAAAATATTATATAATAACATAAGGTTAGTTTAAATTCATATCTGCCCTCAGTGCTAGGTAATAAACCAACCTGTATAAAAACATATTTTTCTCAAATAGTTACATCTTACTATATAAAAATAGCACTGTGAAAGCAAGCCAATCTATCTGTGCAAAAAAAAAAAAAAACCAAAAAAAAAAAGCAAACCCATCAGAAAAACACCTTTGGAAATGCATGAAGCGTTGCTTTTGTGCTGCATGGTAACAGTGAAATGTATTCCTTCCCTACTACTGGTTATCTGCTCTCTGGGTCCTACAGTAAGAAATCCTGTAGACGGCTTACAATGCTTGCCTCTTACATCTTGAACCTCCTGTTGATGAAGAACAGAGTGAAACACTATTAAGGTTTGTTTCAGTCGCAAAAAGCTTTGACATCAGGCCTAGTCAAACAGCATATCTGCCTCTGGGCTAACCCAAAGGCATTTCTTTCGCAGCTCCTACAACCAGTCTTTGCCAAACATTTTTTGGGGGGGGAAGTTCTCCACAAGGAGCTACTGGGAGCCAGCAGGGCAAACCCAGCAATGGGAGTTATTTTGGGCAGGTTGTGCTCGTCACAGTTAGTAAGGTGTTCGGAGCTAACGTAGGAGGAAAGCTGGCTAGGAAGCTAATTCTGGGCTTGAAAGCCAGAAGAAAGAGTTATCGGTGGGCAAAGAGACTTGGGGGGAGAAAAAAAAAAACAAAAACAAAACAGCAGGGAAAGGAGGGATTAATCATTGGTGAGCAGCCCCAGTAGAGGAGCAAGTGCCATTGGGAATGTCTCCTCTACCTGCCCCTACACCACAGCTCTGCTGGAGAGCAGGGACTGCAGATCCATGGGGTGCCAGGTCTCTGTGAGGATGGAGGAACACAAGAGGGCAGCCCATGCTCTGCTCTTGTTGATGTTCAGCTCCCACCATAGGGTGGCTGGAGAACAGAGGTCCCCAAGTCTGCTGCCCAGCCAGGAACCATCCCCGTGGCCTCCCTGCTCTGGGAGCAGGTCACAGCTCATGGTGACCAGTGGCCCAGTGAAGGTGGGTGACGGGGAGGGTGATGCAGTAAAGGCAGGGGTGGGGAGCTCAGGGTAGGAGACGAGTCTCCCATGCTCAGGGTGAGCATGGCACCCAGGAGGAACGATGGGTTAGACATCACAGCAAAGTGCAAAGGTTTTGTGTGCAGGGTTCACTCAGAACAAGGAGCAAGTCTGGGCTGGTGGTCTCCAGGTTTTGTCTGGTTGCCCCCTACTCCTGCTCCAGGCTGATCGACCTTTTATAAATCTAGATGAGGTCACTAAGGCTGAGTTACAAGTGTCAGAGGGTAAACACCAGGTATTCAAAAGCCCTGATGTCCCAGCATGTCTTGTCTAGCCTACAGGATCAGAACAAACAACTCTGCTGGACCACTGACTGTGGGACCACAGCTGGAGACAGTGGTGACTACTCCCAGTGTAGGCAGCCTTGGCAAACTCATCCAGGCATAAAGAGGATGACTAAGCCACCAGCAAAATTCCTCTCTGAAGACAGTTTTCCCAACATCCTACACCGGTAACCCTACTTCTTTCAGTGCAGAAAGGCAGGACACACTGCTCTGGTGGGAAAAAAAACAACTGGGACATCCAGAGCATTGGCTTATGGAACATATGGGACTTCCCTAGCATCTCCCATAGGAGAGATGTCAACCAGTCACCAATGCACCAAATCATGTTGTCACCCCCACAGTGCTGCATTTGTCATTAAAAAACACCAGTGATGAATTCACAGCTGTTATTTGCAGTTAAACTCTTGTCAGTTTGGTACTGGAAGAATATGGCCACCAAAAAAAATAGGGTTCTCAAACATTTACCCTGCTCTTGACTTTGGCTTTGCTTCGGGGGATTATTTTGGTCTCTTTGGGTGTCCATTTTCCATCTGCAAAATGGGAACATTTTCCCACCTGTCATGGCCAAACGTTCCCCCTGTTTTAAGAGTTTTTATCTATATAAAGCCCCTCTTCAGGAAGGGTACGGATGTTATGCTCCACAAATATGGGGGAAAAATGGAGATCTGTATGAGCTAATGTATTTGCCCAAGGTCATATAGGATGGTCAGTGGAAGAGCAGGGACCTGAGGTACCCCAGCTCAGAAACTAATGCCTCCTACCATTCTTTCTCCCTGGAGACTTTAGTGGTGTTGCACGGGAAGGGCAGAGTGGGCCCCGTTTCTTCTGTTGCTTTTTTTTATGAGTGCGATGACGTGGTCTAAATTAAAAGAAAGATACAAAAAAGACTGCCATGAATTATTCATATACAAAGGCCTGTTTTCACAATCATTCTACGGTCCCTTCACATCTGGCTGGCGGGGTGCAAACAACGAGAACATCTCCTTTTCTATACCCTCTGCCTCAGAGGAACAGTTGGCAGATGAAAGTGCCCTGGTGACAGGACATTTGCAAATTCTGAGGCCATAACAACTCTTTTCCCCAAAACACCGAAGCCTCCCCCAAAAAAACCTGCCAGAACTTGTTAGCCAGGAGCCTCACCGGCCACGCTGTACCCCTTGAGGTACAATGAAAGCAGAGGTGGGAATGGATTTCTGGCTTCCCACCCAGCATTCCTACTGCCATCAACAAGAACTGGTGGCCGTTCCATGGGATCTGCGGGCATTCAGTACCTTAAAACAAGGCAGTGAAGACATTGGCTTACATTGTCCCTCACTGCGTGGGGTTTTCACCCAGCACACACTTGGTGGAGTACCAGGAGGTAGTCATTTTGGCATCTAGTACTTCAGCCCTTATTTATTATTTAGATGAGGTCAGAAATTAGGAATTAGGGTTTACTAGGACTCTGGAGGGAGGCAGCAGCAGGGCTTGGCTCCTACCACAGCCAGCCCCTAGAAATTGGGAGTTACTTTTTCTTTCTCCCAGTGGGCTCAAGGGAAGGGTTTTTCCTATTTGACTTAGTTCTGAGGTGGGACTAGGTTTTAGTGACAACGGAACAAGCAATTATATTCTGCAAGGGATTGGTTTTGCATATCCTCACATGAAGGGAGAAGGGAAAGGCAGTCAACGTGCTGTAAACGATGCCTGGGATTGCCTGGAAGTGATAAAGGATTTGTTAGCTATTTCGAGGAAGGACTGATTTGCCCCTTGTCTATAAAAATGGATGAATGTGGAATGATGTTGGCCGCAGCAGCTGCACAATGATTTTTTTTTAAAGCCAGTTACGGAATTGTGTTTCCTGACAGCCTGAATGCATTTCACTGATGTCTCATGAGTGTGTACATTACATGGAGATGTGATGAACATAAAGCGATAATAAAAGACTAAGCGGAATTAGTGAGCAAAATAATTCCCTCCTAAAAAACCATCCCTGGTTTCACAATTAACTGCTTTGGACCACTATATTCTACGAACTTTTCCTTGCCCTCAGCTGCAGATTATAACACAGAACATAGTCTTACATTGAAGCACTGGTATAGATTAAGATGTCTTGACACTTTGGATATTACTTAAGCAATTACAAGAGCCCTTTCTACAAAACGTATTGATTTTATTCCAGAAAAATAAATTCCCATGTACAATTGGGTTTTCATAACATGAAACAATTAGCCATTTTATTGCTAGTGCATATAGAGTAATGTCACATTTCATACAATTTCAGTACAAGTGAAAAAATAGAATATATGGCTGATTGAAATTGATAGCTACATTAACATTTATAGTTCTATATAGATTTATTTTACAAGCTGTTAGTAGTTTAAGAGGGCTATCGGTGTTTTAAACTACCAACATTCATATGGCTCCAATTCAAATATATGAATTGTTTGATGCACTATAAATATATTCCAAAGTACATTTCATTGAAGAAGTCAAAGCTGTGCACTAAAATATATCAAAAACATGCCTTGTGAAAATGCTACAGACAGAGCCCTGACTGTCTGTGGAGCATGAAAATGCCACTGGTGCTAGCATTACTAGTTGGAAAATGAAAATAATGCCATGATTACAGGATTAGGTGGTGGAGATATATGCTTTCTGTCATCTTATGTCATAGAACTGGGACCAAACTCTCTTCTATTACTCAATGCAAACCAAGATGAAACCCAACAAATTAACAGAATTGCTTCTGGATTAGCGTTAGGGTAAACAAAACCCCAGGATCTGGCTGGAGATCTGGCATGAGCTTACTGGTTTCAGTAGAGCTGGCCCCAAATCTTCACCAGGGGAGACGAGAGCAGAACGTGTTCCAGCTGAGCTGTTCCCCTAAGTCAGGCAGGCAGGATCTGAGCACATCATCATTTGCCCAACCCTACCAATTTCTTAAGTGCCTCCTAAATTTCAGGTCTTATGAAGAGCACCAAGGGCTTCACTGAGGATGACAGCAAACAGGAACTTAGGCAGGGGCTTGAGAATTTTCCCAAATTGGAAAACAAATCAGCCCAAGCCCCTGGGATAGTCAGCATGGGCCACATCCTACTCTTAGGTTGAGTTGGGCCTAAATTCAAAGCCATCCTGACAGCATTAACCTGGATTATCTCTGCAGAGAACTCACCCAGAGGACAAGAGGGCTGAGTGATGGCAGCAAAGAAGGCACTAAGCATCGGATGAGATGGGAAGAGCTGTCAGGGCTGGAATCACAGTCAGTTTGTTAGCTAGCCTTCCTTCCCTCCTCCTCCTCCTCACTCTGGGCCCAGTGGGGTCCCAAAAGGACCATGTGGAGGAATCTCTCTACCTCCGGCAGCATTTCTCCCCTTGGTTATAGTAAAAATACAGGGGAACAATGACTTTTTCTCTTTAATTGTACCCCTCGTTTGGCAGATGCATTTGCAAAGAGAACAATGGAGGGCCTTCAGCTACCTGTATTGCCCTACATCTGCCCTGGGGCCATACTTGTCCCCACATTCCTCCAAGAATGCACTGCTTTTGCAAATGACTGGATTCCAGCCCTGCCTTTACCCTATAGATGCAGGGGAGGGGGCAAGGTTACAGCGGTTACTGAGGGGTGGGAATGTGGTGGTGAGGGTGGGGGGATACTGAGTGCACAGGTAGACTTGTTGGCCAAAATGCCACCACTGGATCAATCTGGATCAATCACAGGGGCCTGGGCAAGAAAGGAAATGCTTTGTACCATCATTTGTCTCATCTTCCACCCCAGGAAGGCTGGATCTCTCCATTGCAACTCTGCACAGATATATTCTCTGTGCTGCTCAACATAAAATCAAACTGAGATAGCGTGTCTCCAAACTCAGGTTAGCCATGATCACCAGGCTTTCAAGGGGCGATGGATTTAGAAATAGATTTAAATAGTCTTAATTTGCCAAGTATGGCTGGTTTTCCCCTGGCCTGGTTTTGGGAGAGCCTTATTCATGGCAGCAGATCTCGCCTTGGCCAATATTAACAGCTCTCCATGCTGGCCAGCAGAGAAACAATTTTTTTAGCCCCAAGACCTCCTGGGCCTCAGCTGCCTGTGCAAACAGACCCCATTGTAACATGGAAAAGGGGCTCCCAAACTATATAGGTTTTGAAGTAACTGTAGTTTGGCTTGGGGAAGGGGGGACATAAAGGAAGCATTTTCCTTGGGAGAACGGCTTTTTTTTTTTAAAACAAAAAAGGATGAGTTGGGGACCCCAGAACAGATTCATTAGGATTTTGCCTCAAACCCTGGCAAAACTCTTAGTTTAACATTTGGATATACTAGAAGCTGTTGTTTTAATTCAGACTAGGTCAACTCCAAACCCATCTTCAAAACAAGATCTGATTCCACGAGTACTTTGTCCACATGGTAAAAGCCAGCCCTTAACGTTCTACCCTTCAATAACTCAGGATGTTTTAGCTGTTAAGTCCATTTGTCTCTTGCCTTACTTGTTTAAAGCTTTCTCCAGATATTCCTGGATCCACTTTAACTTGGGATCGATGCACACTTGCTTGCTGTTGCTCTTGAGCCTTGCACTGCCAAAGGAGAAAAGTCAGAGTGAGTTTGGTGTCCGATGTTCCTCAGCCCATCCCCAGATGCCTTGATGCACAGATGCACAGAGGTTTGAGATTCCACTATGGACAATACCTAAGCAGTCAGTGCTTCTCTCGGTTAACCCATGAAGCTATTATAAATATCCCTCAGTTCAAAGCACTGATCAAATTTGTTCCCTCTGATGTTTATTCTTGCAGTCTGTCCTGGTACGTGTGTGGGGGGTGGGACAGATACAGAATTTAAATCTAAGGTTTTCCAACTCCTATGTGGGCTGCTAGAGTTCAGGGCTGGGAAAAGCTAAATTTCATCTGGAAATAGCGGTGTGGTAAATCTAGGTCATTTTTGGCAAGGAAGTAATTAAGAACAGCTTTCAGATTCAACTGAAAATTGAAGTTTCATATGTTTTGAGGACAGAGACTAAACCATATTTCTTGGAGGTTCTGAAAAGGTTCTCCACTTGTTAAACTGGAGTTTCATTATGTTTTGAGGACACAAACCATCTCTCTTGGATGTCCTGAAAGGGTTTGGTCACTCGTTTGCTTTTTGTTTTTACACAAGACTGAATGAACAGGGTGCAGGCAGGAAGACAACTGGAGGCACCATAGTGCCAGAGGCAAGTTTTTCCCCCCTGTATTCCCTCAGCACTGGAAACAAAAACAGAAACCTCCTGAGGGGTTTCTCCTGGAGGTCCAAGCTGCATTTTTCAAACCAGGCTGTTCAGCTAATCTCAATTCCCTGTGAATTTGGCATTTGGGCTCTCTGCATCTTTCCTATTTGTATGAAAGTACAAATAACTTTCCACCCTCATCAGCAGGTCTCACCCTCCAGGGATCGCGGAGCCTCTTGAGGGTGCCGTGATCTCCCAGGTCCCCCAGAACACCCTGCCTCTGCCCCAGCTGCTCAGAAATCTCCCCTTAAAACAGCCTGCCCGCCACGCAAAAGCGGCAAGAACAGCAATTTCATGGAGACGCCCGTAGGAATAAGTTCAGGACGTGTTTTAAGGCACGCTGCTGGGCGGGAGCCAACACGTCCCCTTGCTTTGTACAACGAAATCTGCAGGACATAAAACTGTGGCGTAAGAAGTAACAGGTCAAAAAGGCCCCTTGGCCTGCAGTTATGCAACAGCGCAGTCGTAACATAAACACATGGAAGATCCAGCCTTGTGAGCCCTTGTGCCAATAGGGAGATGAATGGGCCTAATTCATATTTCCCTTCTCGCGGTGCCAAGCTGGAGAGCTTCCAGCGGAGCGATACCAGCAGAGGGCAAGAATGGATTTGCTGATGTTAGCAATGCCTGGGAACTCTGGGGCTGGCCTCACAGGGGACAGAACCAAAAGCACACGTAAAGAGCCTCCAGGAACACGCAATGCAATTCCTCTCACCTAATATTAAAGATACTGATTTTTTTTTTTTTTTTTTTAAAAAACATTTATTTCTGAGCCCGTCAGCCCCTGCTCCTCACACAGTCATGGCAGGGACCTAGGAAATGGTATGAAGTGTTAATCTGCACTGGTTTAGGTGTCTACTTTAGGATGCAATTATTTGCATGCTAAAAAATGTCTATTTTCCTAGCAGGGAATTTAGGATGGGCTTTGTAGAAAAAGACACTGACAGAGGAGATTTCTGGATTTGGAAAGGTGACTTCCCGCAGAACCAAAGAAAAAAGCCTGCCCTTGAGCTTTTTGTTCCCGTACAATTCCCCTCAATCATAAAGGGAATGTACTGGTGCAAAAAAATACAAAGATCTTTCTCTGAAACAACATGATTTCACTGAGATTCTCTGCTCCTGAAAACGGTAGCTTTTAAGTTTTTCACACCTTCACTGTGTAACGCGTATTCACTAAATTCAGGGTATGGTTAAAACCACCAAAATGAGAAATTGATGTGTTAGTTTTGATTCCATTTCAGCTTCTGTTTCCATAAAGACCCAGTTTGAACCCATGATGTTTCAGGAGAATTTGGAGGTAAGTTTTTAAGTACCTTAACTTTTAAAGTGACGAAAAAGTTGATGAACTATAGGTTCATGTGTTCTGTGTGCCACTAAATCACATTGCAAACACACACATTTGGGTCAAGAATGGACAAGAACATTCGTTTGTGTTTCTGCGGGGTTTTTGTGCTCTTATCTCCCTCTAACGACTATGATCCCACGTTAATTAAGAGAGAAATGTACACTTTATCCTGTCTTAAATGCCTGTCATTTTCTTGAAACTACTCCAGAAAATTCCAAATCCCCTACAAAGCCCTAGTGCTGGGACCCTTATGACATGCACTGACAGTCCCAGAGCACAAATCCATACACTACTGAGTTTTGGATGCTTGCCTCCAAAATTGTTTATAGGTAGGGATCAGGGTTAGTCGCAGCTGGTTTTGCCATTTTTGTGAAAGGAAACTATTTCTCAGCTGAGGCTTACATTTTTCTCACTGTCCCCCACCAAATCCTAAGGCAGAAGCACACATGAGAAAACATGTATGGTCTACCCAGAGTGGTTTAAAAAAAGAAAAAAAAAAACAACACATGAATAAAAACTAGTTTGTGAATGGATTCATGCTCTTCAGTATATCTGTAGGTTCCTGAGAAATCTCATGAAGCCACATCAATTTTCTGAGTGCAGAAATGTTTTAGATGACAACTAATAGACTTCTAGAGCATCTCAGTTGCAACTGGAAGAGCTCGACACGGATCGAAGACAGAAACTACTGATGGGGAACCCTGTCTAGTCACTGAGAGCTTCTTACAGAGGTCACCAGATGGTGGTGGCAGCAGCTCCCTTGCAATGAAAAGATGAATGGCGATTTCCTTCTTTCGAAGATTTTGAATTTTGAGGGGGGGAGGGGTGTGACCCATGAGCAAACGAACAAAACAGACCTTCCTAAAAACACACACAGACACACGCAAATCTACAACCCCATTTTTTCCTGAAAATCAGTGTTTCTTTTTCAGCAAAAAATGAAGCTATTTTTTTCCACTGGGAGCCCATCATCTGCCCTGCTGTGAGCTGTGATTTATCAGAGTCGGTCACTGCCTGGTGTGTCCACATGTTTTGGATCTGTACCTCCTGAGGTGGCTACACGAAATCCAGGAGTTCCTTTTGCTTGCTCCTGTCTACGGAGAAGCGGAGCATTAGAAGACTCAGAACACTGTAAAGCCTTTTCCCCCCTCGGTGTGAAGCTCCACATCCAAGGCAACGGATGGCCCGTCTCAAATTCCTGCTCACATACCCATGGGATCACACTCTCACAGGGAGATCACAGAGGTAAAACACAGCTGGGAAACATCCAGCTGGACTCTTCGTGTGGGGTAAAGATGGCTCCAGCTGTACCTGCCCCACGGGGTGAAGAGATGAATTGGAGACCATGGCACAAGACACGGACCAAATTGCAGCCCCCGAAGCATGAACCAGCTCTGTCCGCGACCCTCCTTTTTGACACACCTGAGATTTGCTGAAAAGAGAAGAGAGACTTACACAATCTGAAGCGAGCAGTTGGGGGTGGAGAGGATTTTGAGGTGCTTGATGTTGGCTCTTGCCACGTTGCTCTCGTAGAATCGACAGGGGCATCGGTACGTCAGGCTGACGGGTTTCTCTGCGGGACACGGAGTGGGGGAAGAGAGAAAGGACACGTTACTCCCTCTTGCTCCTGGTCAGAAGCACAGACACACAGAGCAGAAACTCCCTCCGAATATGCAGGTGAAAAAGGAAAAAAAAAAAAGAAAAAAGGCAATAGAAAAGCTGAAGCTTTGGGAGAGCATTTGCCCACAGCTCAGAGCACAATCCTTTCACCCCAGTACCCGGCCTTTCAACCCCGGTGCGTGGGATTTCAGAAGACAAAAAAGAAGAGGGAGAGAAAAACGGAGATAAGTAAAGAAGAGGAGATTAGAATAAGGAGCCGCTCCATTGTGCGGGGATGCTCCTGGTAATTAGACA
>QJSC01020463.1:1658796-1688484 GCA_003697955.1 Calidris pygmaea | reverse complement strand
ATCAGGGACCACCAGACTGGATGAGAGTTTTGTCACTGGCATCGCTAGGGACAGAATTAAGTTTAAATCCCCCGCCCCCCCCCCAGGCTAAAAATCAGCAAAGAATATACACGTAGAACTGAGAAACGCAGCCTGGCTCTCACCGCAGCCTCTGATGCTGATTTCTCCACGGAAAAACTTAATTACTGGCAACCAAGCGCATCATAAGTAAGGTCCTCACTCCGTGTGTGAGCTTTAAAGCCCCACGCACACCAAAATACAAACCCAGAAGCTGTGCCTCGAAGTCTAGAAGGCGCTGCCTAGCATCTTAAACCCTTTCCCTCTATCGGAGCAGTTTTCAGCCTCTGGGAGGAATTAAATTCATACCCTTAACCCATAAGGTCTGGCTCACGCTTGTAGATGGTCAGATCTGTACCTGACAGGGCTTTAGATGCCACATGACAATCTGCAGCCCTGCTTATTTAGTCACATAGGAGGACTCCCAGCGTACAAACCCAGCTCCCTTCAAGGCAGATGGAGAGCTAAAGAGCGGGGAAAAGCTTGGAATCCCGTCTAGGAAGGTGAGAAAAGAGACAGCTTTTCAAAGTGCAGCTGATCTGCACATACTGCACACTTACCAGTGACTGTCTCCAGCACATATAATCACAGACAAGATGCTGAAATTACCCTGTCCTCAGGAGGGAAATGCCTTCCCCCCCCCCTCCAAGTGCCTCCACCAAGAGATGAGCCAGAATCAGACCCGACGGGGGAACAGGGAGGAATTCATCAGTGGGAGCATCAGTGGGAGCAGAGCTCCTCCAGATTCCCACCAGGACCTGGACTCTAAGTTAATAGAATTGGGGGACTCTAGAAAGAGTCTTATGCCAGACCAAGCAGTGACATCATCTCCAAGTTAATAAATGGGAGGAGAAGCTCCCATCTGCAGGGGGAGGAGGAAGGGGAGCTGCAGGGTGAACCTCCCAAACATGCACTAGACTGACCAGTGCCAACGTGGAAGGGAGGGAGAAAGGTGCTGGGATTTCCCACTGCAAATCTGCGCCCGCTGACAGCTACACATCAGTGACCTCGGACTGGAAAAGGAGGCTGAAACTGAATGCAGTCGTACAACAACACCGAGCACAAGTGGAAGTGTCTCTACAAGCTTATACCAACCAAATTTAAGCAAGCTTTCCCCCAAGCAACACGCAAGAGAGGAACTGTTCAGGTCTAAGGTTTGAGAGCGCAATCCTGTCCTCACTGGGACTGGGAGAAGGACTTTCGATCCCATCCCGCTCACAATCAGGAGCAGAGAAAGTTTAACCATGTCCACTCGTCCCAAAATCTGTTTCCTGCCCAGGAAAGTGCAGTCAGCACAGCAAGGAAGAGGGGAAGCTCCAGCATTCGGTGTTCTTCTGTCACCCCAGTGCAAGGGGGAATCACAGCTCCCCTCCCAGCACAAGAATCCCTTTGGTGCTTCTGTGTTCCCTCGCTCGGGGACCTGCAACAGGCACTGAGCACCCAGGAGAGACAGGAGAGACACCAGGTCACCTCTGAGCATCACTGACGGGGAAACAGCACCTCCTGCCACTGCCCCTCCAGCTCCGACAGCTTGGCCGTGGCCCTCCCTGCTCTCAGCAAGGCTGGAAACCAGGGAAAACCAGTGCACGTGGCATTTCCCAACACACGAACCCCTGTCATCCTGAAGGAGGAGGGGGAAAGGGCCACAACCGGGGGATGGAAAATCTCCGGTCTCACCCCGCGGCTGACAAACACATCTTCCTTATCTCATTTCAAAATTCAAAACAAATTGTTCCTTGCACGGTACAGCTGATTTAGCCAATTATTCTGCAGGTTTGCACTGCAGAAGTGAATGCGCCCTGGGTTCTCTGATGTCTAATAAACACTGAGCACAAACCGAAGCCACTCTCTTGGTAGGACAAATCAGTACAGTTCGTTACTTGCACTGTTACATGGAAACAGCAATTTTCATGAAACAGATCATACACAAAGCTTTTGAGACCTTTATCTGGCACATTTAGTTAAAATGGTTGAATACAATCAAAAGTCACAGAAAAGCCAGACACAGCTCAGACATCTCAATGTCATTCTCTCTGTCTTATTTCCTTGGACTAAAATAAAAACAAAACACCTCTTTTAGTCTCAACTAGAAGGGTTCTTGGTTTGTTGGTGAGCGGTTTTTTAAATAATAAATAGTTACACCGTCTTCTGCCTCAAAGCTGATTTTTGCCGGCTCTGAACACCCGCTTCTGCTGGCATATTGTCTCTAGAGACAAAGCACCCACAAAATCTCCCTCGCAGAGGGACTTATCAAGGTCGGACAGTGCCTATTTCACCCCACAGGAGTCTGCCTTGTCTCATCCGCTCTGGAACCGGCCAGTAAGAGAACAAGCAAGTTGCCAGTAACTTGGTATGTGGGCTGGGGAGCTCTGGGCACTCAAACGGAGGAGGAGGCTGTACCCAGGCAAGCAGGCTGGTCACAAACAGAGAAAATATTTGACAGCAGCATCATTTTACTCCTGTTCATCCAAAGGTGCATTTGCCAATATCAGGAGAGGGCTGGCAACTTTTTAAGACTAGAGCAGCTCCGTCTCCCTGGGGAGCGAGGCTGTGACAGGCAGGTACACCTTTACCAGGGGGGCTGGGAAGGGCTCAGAGTTCCCTTTCCCTCCAGGATAAGGTAGTCCTGCAAACCCTGACACGGATCAGCATTGAGAGCACTACATACATGCAAAGAAGTAGGGGAAAAAACCCTTCATCCTTATCACTACAAGCCGATGGGGTCTTTCTCCTTATGCTAGTTTTTCTCCAACCCTTTTAAGCCATTTCCTTACACAAGTAGCCAGGTCCCGGACAGGCTGAAGATGCCCACTGCCTTATGCTGCCGGCTAAGGAGCTCTGCCAGCCAGGGAGCAAAGCGAGGGGGGCTCTGCCAGCCCCCGACCCTGCGCTAAGCGGGAAGGCGAGGAGATGGGGACTCCCTGAACCCCCGGTTGTCCCTGGTCCCCCACTCTCCGCGCCTCCCCTCGGGGTTGCAGCCCCGGTAGGGGCCGGCAGCCCTCCCCCAGCTGGCCCCAGACCCACACTGGAGGGCGAGGGGAGCCCCCTCTGGGTAGCCGGGCACCGGTCCCCCTGTCCCCGGGGTTTGCCTTCGCCGCCTGCTCCTCCCAGCCCGCAGCCCCGGGACGGCGGGTCCCGGCGGGGGCCAGAGCCCACCCGGCCGGGTCCGTTCGCTCCGTGGTGGCTTTTTAAAGTGTCCTTCGCCGTGGTTTGCTGCTGGGACAGTACTGTGGAAAGGCGTCGGGCGAAATTACCGGGAGCAATTATCTCTCCCAAGCTATACAAAGAGGGCACCGGAGGGCATCCTCTGCCGACCCGGGGTGGAGAACACCCAAGTTTCGGTCGCCGGGATGGGAGAAGGAGATAGAAGCGAAGGATTGAAAAGGGACGCTCGTTACCCCGCCAGCAAGCTTTCGATGAGGGGACAAAAGGTGACAAATCTCAGCCGCAGGAGGAGCCCCCGGGAGATGCCCGGAGGCTGCGGGCAGGACCCCCCCGCCCCGACATCCAGCCACGCGTGGGGAAGGCGGCTGCCCCCCTCGGTCCCCGCCGCCCCCCGGGCTCCCCGCGGGATGCGGGGCTTGTCCGCACCCGGCGGCTCCTACGGCGAGCGGTTGGCGAGCAAACCGGCCGGTTGCCACCGCCGCCGGGCTCCCGGGGGGGGACAAGCGGGACCCGGCGTGGGGCGGTGAGACGGCGCTGCGGGCAGGACAGCCGCCGCGTCGCTTGCCTTGGCGACAAATGCTTGCCGGCTGCCAGCCCGCATTGCCCCAGACCTCTCGTCACCGCAACCCCCGCATGCACACACCCCCCCCCCCCCCNGGGGTGCGGTGAATTCCTGCCGAGCAGACGGCTTTGGCTCAGCTCTGCCCCGATCCAGGGGCGACAGACCACGACAGGGGACAGAAGAGCAACCGAACAACCGTCTGTTTCTCATTTCTTCTAAGGGTTTTTTTGGGTTTGTTTTTTTTTTGTTGTTTTTTTTTTTTTTTTTTAAAGGGGAAACCGATATGCATATTTTTGCAACCAAACCGCCTCCCCGCAGCCCGAGCGCTGTCGCAAGGCTTCCCCCAGCCGATCTCAATCTGGGACAAGCTTGGCAAGGAGGACCGCTTTGACCAGCCTTCTTTTGCAAAAAGCCAGCGAGGGAGGGAGGGAGGGAAGGAGGGAGAGCCTGCCCCGCTCCCAGCTCACCCCAGCTACCGCCCGGGGCTCGCCAGACACGCACATCTGAGCCACGGCCAGTAGCCACAGCCGGGAGAGCGGGCGAGCTGCGGGAAGAAGCGGGGGGGGGGGGATGTCGGCGGGACCCCGGAGCCGGGGGTAGGAGCGGGGCGAGGGGGCAAAGGGAGAGCGGCGGCGAGCACTTACCCTCCGAGAGGGAGACGATGGCCAAGGCGAAGGCGAGCAGAGCCAGGGCTCGGAGGTCCATGCTGGGGGCGACTGGTGGGGCGCGGGGCAAGCGCTGGAGTGCTCGTCCCGGCTGCTCTGGCTTCTCTGCTGGAGTCCCCTCCTCCCCTCCCTCTATAGAGGGGCCGGGACCGCCGGGGCTGGGGGAGGGGAGGCAGGGGGGAGTAGCTAGCCTATGATTTATTGCCCGTGGCATGTTATTACATCCTTCCTCTGCTAAAAATGCTTGGAAAGGAACCAAAAAAGAGCGAGGGCTCCTCTCTTCGCTCCGGCAGCCTGCCCCCAAGCAAAGCGCTTGCCCCTGCAGCCCCGCCACCCGGACCCCCCCACCGTGGGGCGGCAGCGGCGGTGCTCTTCCCCCCCCCCAACATCACCCCCTCCCCCCGGGGGTCCCACCCGCAACGCGGCCCGGAGCCGGGATCACGGTCACCCCATCCAGCCCTGGCCGGGGTGGGGGGAGAAAGTTTTGTCGCCAAAGTATGCCAATGCCCGGTCCCTTCTGGGCACAGCCGCCCCGCTGCTCTGGAACCAGAGCTGGGGCAGCTGTGGGGGACAAAGCACCCCGTAACGCCTCGGCATCCCCACCGGGAAGAGGAGAAAAATCCCCCCTTCAATCCCGTGGGAGCAAATCTCATTGACACCGGCCCCCCCCGGGCATCAGATCCAGCGCCCCGTACGGAGCATCTTCCCATAAATTTGGCTGGAGGATTTTAAGGGAGGAAAAGCGAGAGAGGGGGAGGCTTTTCTGTTTCGCCTCCGCAGGCTTGGCTCGAAACGCCACCCTTTCCCCCTGTTCGCTGAGCCCAGCTGTACATTTTGCTGCCACATTTCGCCTCCTTTGTATTGCAGATGCCGCCGGGCTCCCTGGCACCTCGGCTGAAAGCCCCGGTAGCCCTGCAGAGCCGGGAGGTCTAAGGGGTGCCGCTTACCCTCAGCTATTACAGCATTGTCAAGTATAATTGACTTAAGCATGTCCTCGCTGTCTGCAGTCCAAGCCCACGGGGCCCTGTTTGTTGCCATTCAATACTTTAAATAAACATCGAGGCTTTGATTGAATTTGGACCCCTCGGCTGCATTTAAAACAGGCGCCCTCGGTGAGGTTGGGACCGGGAGCGGGGGGAGGTGGAGGGAGGGGGTGGGTGAAGCTAATCCTGGTCTGGAGGTGTTTAAAGGACAGGTCCAGGGTGCCACCAAAGACAAGAGCGCGGTCCTGTCCCTTTGTACCCTGGGCGACTTCAAATTCTCCCAGCCACGGGAACAGGGGCCCAAATCCTGCACCTGCGGCTGTTTCACCCGGGGGAGCTTGTTTCTGATGGTGGTGGGGGGGAACACTGACACCAACACCGGGCCACGAATTGGCCCCCTCCCTGACACACGCAGGTGAAGCGGATTCTCACATCCAGCTGCCCTAAATCTAGTTATTTCTGTTATTTCTGTTTCTTTTGTCCCTATTTACCCATTTGTGTAGGCTGATCTTGCTCTGCCCCCTTTCTTTTAGGTCAGCTAGCGCAGCAGCGCAGGAATACTGAGGCACTGGAAGGGCCAATAATTGTAATTAGCGCTGTAAGCCTGGCTACAGCCGGGGTGACAGCTGTGACATCCTGCAGGGGATGGGAGAAGCGAATCCCCGTCCCACCGCCAGCGCTGCCGGGGGTGCTGCGGCTGGCACACGGGGGTGGCCACACCGCCCTTGGCGTGAAAGAGGGATAGTGTGTCCTTCTGTCGCTACGGGCACCCGGAAAAACAGTCCGAGGGTCTAACCGGAGAGGATGCGAAGTGAGATCGGAGTTAAACCCGAGTAGCAGCCTCCCCCCCCCCCGCCCCCCCAACCTCGGCATCCTCAGACGGGGTTGTAAATGAAGGGGGAAACCGGCCGGATCCCATGAAATGTCTGGAGAGACCTTCCGAGCCGACTGGAGGAGATGCAGGATGCAGCCAGGAGGGCTCTCCCGACACCTCTGGGTGAGGGAGTGCAGCCGGCTGCAAAGAGGGCTCTCACCCTCCTCCTCCTCCTCTTCCTCCTCTTCCTCCTCCTCCCGGCGGGAGGATGCCCCTCCTCGGCCTCCCTTCCCCTCGGCCACAGCCCCCTCTGCGTGGGAGACCCAGCCTCCCCAGGAGAAGGGTGTAGGAGGACGGGGGGACCCCGCACCCGGCAGCGTCCCTCTGTCGCCTCCCCGACCCTCCCCAGCAGCGACCGGCGGGGCCGGCTCCGCTCCGGCCCGGCAGCGGCGCGGTGCGGCGGCGGGGAGATGCCTCCCGGCCCGGGAAAGGGGGGGACCCGGCGGGGAGGGGGGGGTCCCGGGGTTCGGCTGGTGGCGGGGTGTCACCTCCCGGCCCGGGAAAGGGGGGAGCCCGGCGGGGAGAGGGGGGGTCCCGGGGTTCGGCTGGTGGTGGGGTGTCACCTCCCGGCCCGGGAAAGGGGGGAGCCCGGCGGGGAGAGGGGGGGTCCCGTGGCTGGGCAAAGTCCCCAGGGAGCTTCGCACCGGAGGCAAAGCGACCCCGCGGTGCTGGACCCCCCCCCTCTTCGAGGGCTGCCGGGTGAACCCCTTGTATTTTGCGCTGTTTCCCTCCTCCCCACGCACGCACACCCCCATAGGTATGTTCTCTAGGATAGAAACCAGCGGGTTATTTCGCCGGGGTACTTCTACGGGGCCAGCCCAGCCGGCTCCCTGCCCAGAATTTCCCCCGGTGGCCATCGAGAGGGGCTGCGGGGCGAGCGAAGGGTGGGAGACCGGACCCACAACCCGCCCTGCACCGTGGGGCTGCCGTCCTCTTCCCTCTGCTGGGATGAAGAATTATTTAGACAGTAACACAGCTCATCTGAACCCCCAGCAATTTTTAAGAAGTGCGATTATTATTATTATTGGTATTATTTTCTGTCAAGAACAAATTGCTGCCTGCGGTCCAACGGTCCTGAGCTTAAGATTTAAACAGCAACAAAATAACAAAGCAAATCAAAAGATTTAAACAGCAACAAAATAACAAAGCAAATCAAAAGAAGGAGAAAACCCTCAACCCGGGGTGTGGGTGCCTGTGTCTTATGGTCTGGCCCCCCGAATCTAGAATTACGAACTCATGGAAATCTGAACCAATTGTACGTTTAAAGGCAAGTGGGATGACTGGGCAAGTGTTAAACTCCATGAAAAGTTCGTTTCAGCTTAATGTTAACTCCCAGAGAATCATCCAGTGTTTATCTGAATGCTCAAAAAAATCCAGCCTGCACCCCCTCGATGAGCTGGGTGGCTGATTCCCCCCCCCCCGGCCCCCAGCAACCAGCTGCAGCCAGAACGCCTTAATAGCCAGTACATTTAATCTTTTATCTGAATGCTAACAAAGAAAGGGTGAATTCAGAAACCTTAAACAGACCTACTGTTGATTTCTACACAGCTTGAGACAGCCTTTTTTAATAACACAATATTCCAAATTTTTAGTGTGTTTGTATCAAATTACATTTCCTCTTAAACGGGGAGATGGCAACTTTTTTGTTGCTAAGAAATTTTGCCTGGCATAACCCAGCAATGAAATCATTAATATCTGAAGTTGTTTTAAATCCCCACAGATTATGACTGAAGTAAGCCATTTCTGGCCAATACAACACAACTCCTTATTATTAAGAAACTTTTTTTGTGAGTTAAGAATTAAATTAAATGTCCTCAGCTTGGGAAAATAGTACCCCTGTTTAATCTTGTTCTCGCTAATACTATTTGACTGTGATCTTCATTAATATTTCCTGGACTACTTATCTGTAATAAAACGCACCACTTTTTGGACAGCCACAGCGTTCACGCAGAATCTATGTTTAAGTGGAATTAAGACTCACAGTGCACCTCAGCATTCTGGAGTAAAATACATTGCAAACCAAGCATATTAATACCAGGAAATTCAGTTATCTAGAGTTAAGGATAATTAGACTTCGAAGTCTATATGTATTAGGCTGTGGGACTGCACAACTAAGATACCAAATCGACCTAATTTCTGCCTTGTAACACCATCCATTAGCCCACACGACAATGACTACAGCAGCTAAATATCTCTGTCTCTAGATGCAGCTCTTTTTTTTTTTTTTTTCAAAATATGTTTTTTTAAGCTTGCTTAAACTGCTTATTTCCACATAATGTTGTGGTGGGAAGAAAATGAAAGTAGCAAAAATGTTAATATCAACATTAACTGTTGCAGGGTATTTTTAGGGTGAAGAGTTAAGAGAGATTTTAAAGAGATTTTGAGTGTTCCAATATTTTTATGTATTTATATTCTTTTGTAACTTTACTCTGAAATTCTCTGATATATTATACTTTTAAAAAAAACCCAAAATAAAGGCATCCATATAAAGTTCTTATTTCTTCCGTTACTGACTACGTGCCCTTAGATTTACCTCCATCTTTCTGTCATTCTTGTTTTGCTAAAGAAATCTTTTTTTAATATCATCTTACTCTTGTGACATCCCTACATACTTTTTTTCTTTCCTGAGGCTCTTCCTCAGGTGAAAGCTTGAAGGCTTTGCAGTCTTGCTGCACACCCATGCAGCAGCTAGAAGAGGACAACCCTAAAGGGGTTTGAAGATCATTCTTGATTCCTGTCTTTGACCTTGTTTCAAGTGCTATGACTGTTTTCCCTCCTTATTGCCATGTCAGGGTTCCAAGCTCATCCTTTTCATGTGTAGAGAACAGGACTTTTAGTTATTAAGTATTTTCAACAAAGCAGTATAAACTAAGAGAAGCCTCTTGTTGGATTTGTCTGCTCTGCCGAAGGAAAAAAAAAAAAAAATTTCCCCAAATAAGCAGGTTCCAGACAGAATTGCAAGAGGTCTGTTCTCATTACAGTTAAAATAGCCTCAAACCTTCGTGTACATGGAGATATCCATAATGTGCGTTGGCCCCGAAAGATTCCTTGGGGGGCAGAGGGAGAGATCAAATAGAGGTCAAGTGAGTAACTGTTTATAGATGGTTAACTAGAGTGACAGAGAACTGTGGTAGCTGCTTCTCTAGCAGCGTTTAAAGGTTTTTAGCTCACTTCCCTGGGAGTTTTGCTTGTGGTTTCCATGGACGTGAAATTGGCCCTTAAGGGCAGAATCCATCTCTCCTCTGATCCCAGCAGAGCACATCCCAAGTTGGTCTAACCTTTCGTGAAGAAACACAAAATGTGATCAGTTTTGCTTGGGTTTCAGTTTTGTGAGGAACATAGCTCTTGGCCCCACCGGGAGGAGTTTCCTGAAAGCTTGGGGGGAGGCAGAGCCAAGTTTGGTGTGTTCTGCCTCTCTCCCCCCGAGCACCGACGCCGTGGAGGGGATTTTATTCCAAAAGCACTTTATAACTGTGTGGCTTTGCTTGGGTTTCGCTTGGAGCGTTCAGGTTCATCGAGCTTCCAGGCCACTTGGAGGAACCTAGACCTCAACGATAAAGGTTGACTATTCCCAGCAAGAAGAGGCACCTGGGAGGTTTGGCCAGGGCCAAGCTCAGCTCTGCCTTTGGACTCTCTCCATGGGAAACCCATGCACGGGATACCAGAGCCTTCAGAACTGAACAGATTTGGGTCTACAGGGAAAAGGTCCAGCCCGACGGCCAGGTCAAAATGGTCAGAGGTCCTTACAGCACCCATCTCATTTCTTTCAGGCTTTCCTTTGGCTAATTGAATATGAGTCGCACGTCTCTTGGGATTTTTTTTAATATTATTATTTTCTTTTAATTTAAGATAGGCATGAATGAAACACCATAACCCAAATATCTATACACTTTGGGGATTTGCAGGCTCTGAAACATGCTTTCCAGCTGCCTTCTCCCTCTGCAAAGTCTGGGGGCCTCATGGTTTTGTCTATCATTAGCGGCTTGCGTGGGGTGCAGTAAGAGCAGATCTACACAGCAAAGCTGTTATTCCACTCCCATTTCAGGGGTTTCCTTTAGCCTGGCTGTAGCCTTGTCCTAAGGACCAAAATCTTATTTAGAATTCCCTCTTAGAGTTCATTTTCCGACTTTCTTTCCTCCCAAAGCAAAACGTAATTTGCACATTTCGCTCCGTGATGCGAATTAAGTAATTAGGGACGGGGCTTCAAGAAGCCCACTCTAAAAGTACATCCCCGATCCCGACTACAACCCAGGCGGAGAGAGGCAGAAGGCCGGGCCGTAACCCCCCCGCAAAGCCGGGGTACCCGCCCCCGGGCTGAAGGCGAGGGGAGGCAGCGGCCGGTTCGGTGTCTTGGGGGGCCCTCTAGTGACGGGAGACCGGGCACCGGCCGAGAGTCAAATCCCGTGAAAAAACTTTCCTCAACCTTCCTTTGTATTGCCCCCTCTGGGTTTTGAAAAAACTATTTTCTTTTTTTTTTTTTTCTTTTTTAAACTTCCTGTGGATATTCAGGAAGTTTCTGAAAATTCGATATTTTTTTTTTTTTTAACACGTTTTCATAATTGAAGAAGTGTTGCTTTGAAAAAGCCCTAATGCCAGTTAAAACCACTAATATAGCCATTTCTGGAAAGAGTAACCACACAGTTCTACATCACATCAAAGCCAAGAGCAGCAGGTAAGATAAAAATGAGCACAAAAATCCCCAAAACAATCAGGTGGGAGGCTTTGTCTGGGGGAAAGGAAGGACAGGATGCCTTGTGCCCAGAGCAGGCATTATTGCTGGGCAGCATGTACACGGAATACACGGAGGGCCGAGGAGGCAGATAATGTAAATTAAATCTAATTTGTATTTATAGATTTGTTCTCTGGGCAACAGGCAACAGTATTAACCCCACACTGAGGCGAGATCCAGCAAACAGCTTGTTTATGGTGATGGAAACATTTCATTTGCTGGAACTGTTCTGACATCCGTCATCTAAAGTTGCCAGATGGTAAAAATGTTTAGTTTGCCATAAACAACCATTAACATCACTTAACATACATGTCACTCACACGGCAAGGACATGTGTCCTACAGGACCAGACACAACAGGGATACAGGAGTTTAGGACATGCCAAATCCGATCATTTGCGTATTTTCTGGAGTTGTATTTTACTCAGAGCTTTATTGGATTTTATAACCAATAGCTGGTTGCGTAAACCAAGGTTTCCAAAGCCAGTTCCTAAGACTTTGCTCACTTAGAGGGAAATGCTCAGCCATAAATGAGTCCCTGAAGTTCACACCCGTGAGCTGCTGCTCCCCCAGGATGTCAGCAGAAACCCCAGCTCCTCTCTTCTCCTCTTTTGAGCAGGTCTAGCCTTGTGGCTGTAGCTACCCTCCCTAACTTCTGCCTCAGGATTGGGCTGCGAGTGTATAATTTGGAAGATTATCACCGTTCCTACTGAAACACAGAGAGAATGAGACCAGTTGGTGTTCCCCCAGTACCCTTCAACCTGATGGATCCCCAGCTGCTTATAAAACTTTAACTGTCCACAAAGAGCGTCAAAAAGTCATTCAGACCTGGAGAAGTACAGTAAAGTCATCTAGCCCCCTTTTTTTTTTCTTTTTCTCACAGTGCAGGACCATTTCTGATTGAAGATTTATTGCCATTGTGCTCAATCTGTGCTTCAAAGATTTTAGAGATTCAGCTTCTATTTCCTCTCTCAAGAGGCCCTTCTAGAGTCCGATACATCTTACCATCAGAAATCTTTTTTTCTTAATGTCTCTATTTTTAACTCCTCCCTCCTGGAGTGTCAAAATTCTACTTATATTAATTTACTACTTTATGATATTCATCTCCGGAGATGGTTTCTATTTCCTCTTTGACTCTCACAACCAAATGATAAATGCCCATGTTATTTCATTGCCCTGTATCATGAGTCCCCCAAATGCTGCTCTTCTTGTATCTCAGTCCACAAATAGGGACTCACATTTGCTGATGTGCAAATGGGTTTATATTTTTAAGCATTTGTGGCTTTGCTAGCTCACCAAAGGCAGTTTGGCATGCAAATTTCAACCTGGCAAAGAGCATATGGGTAAGGGATTCATCCAGACTGAATTTCATATCAAGAAGTTCAGCCATGATTTTAATTGACCAGACTGGGACACAGTTGTGCAAATTGTAAACAGTTTGACAAGAGCATGAGAGAAGGGCTTGTAACCTCAATTTTAGGAGTTGCTCAAAATTACTGACCTCAGAAAAATCAGTACTATGCGTCTGCAGGAACTGGTTGCTCAAGACTTACTTCATTAGTAAAAAACACCAAGACCTAAACAACAGGGAAATTTAGAGGAAGATTTGTCAGACAGTTTTGCATTTCTCCTCATTTACATTGGTAGCTCACATTTTCTGGAAGGAGACTTAGCTGTGTGTACGTAAACCCCTGCACCTTCTCTCCCATGAGAAATGCAAGAGTTGTCTCATTCCGTGACATATACCTTAAGCTGAGCTCTAAGAACAGCAGCCCCCCACAAAGGAGTAAAAGAGGTGTTTAAATTTGGCATACTCACCCCCTTCACACGTGCATACAATCAATTCCCCGACATCTGCAGCATAGTTAACTCACAGCTTTTTTTTTGGTGTGAGACAATTCAGCGTGTACACGAGGCACCAGCAGCGGATTCCAGGCTGAGGACCCAATCCCTGGCCCCGCTCTCGCTCCATAGAGCGAACGCAGCACAGAGGTGTCAACATCTGCCGGAGCTTCGCAGCTGGAAGTTCCCCCTGTGTGTGACAACGTGCCCAACACGCATCCACCCAGATCTCATCCCGCCCTGGTGCAGCTCCCTCGGTGGCATCTGGGGACAGGACCGGTGTTGGACCTGAGCTTGGTGTTCTACACAGAGGGAGGACTTCACCGACAGGGCACAACCAGCTAAAAGGCACTATGATATTTACAGATGCAAAGAATCCAGAGGAAGATGCATGAGAGCCATACAAAGGCCACACCATTTCAGATCAAAGGGCTATGTAACCCAGAACCCTTTCTCCAGCCATGGCCAGGAGCAGATGCTCAAGAGTGGAGGGCAGGCATGGCTGAGGCTTCCTGCAGCATGTCCTCTCGGCACGTGGCCAAGGGTCTGGGCTCAGCTCCAACAAGGATGTGGAGCTCCCAACTTCCCACTGATCCCACACCATTTGATTTTAGCAGGGAACCAAAAACTTCAGTAGAAATAAAGAACTGGAGGATGCAGACTCTACTTTTTTAAAAATTTTGCACCAGTCTCCCTGAAAAACAAAACAGCTCCATTCCTCCCCCACCCTTGATTATAAAGAGTCTTTTTCCAGCTCCTTCAACATCTGAAAAACTGCAAATGGAATTTATGGAATAGTAAATGTCTGCCCTGAAGATCAAGTCAAGCCTACCTGGAAATAAGAGTAACATTGACCCTTCCTCTTCCAGCAGGAGCTGACTGCAGTGCGATAAAATGCCTATCGATATCCTCATGGGAAAAGCCCAAAGGCATGGTGCCAGGACAGCATGCACCAGAAAGCCAGGGAATTCAGAGTAAAAAGAGGCCTTAGGCTTGAAGGATTGGTCCTAGCTAAATCCAGGAGGTTATAACACACTTTCTTCCCATGTCCAGCTGGCAGATTACGGCTAACTAGTTTTTCTTGTGAGGAAGAACAAAGTTAGTTAATTTCTTAGTGTGTATCCATGGACATAAATGTTATTTCCTCGCAATCCCCTTTCCCAGAACAACACCCCAGGAAGCATCCCCTGCTCCTGTGACTGGGAAGGAGGGGAAGGAACACGCCTGGACCAAGCCAGTCTGCACGAGAGGCCAGTATGTGATGTGCTGGCTCGTAAATGACACCGGAAGATTTTTCTCTGGATTTACAGCCTCGGCGGTTCCACAGGGGCTGTAGTTTTCCCTTTCACATTTCTTGGAGGTGTTGCATGCGCTCGCTCAAACAGGAGACCTGACATGGAAACAAAAGCCCTTCAGATCTCCCCCAGAAGGTAGATTTTTCCTCCCAGCAAGCCCCCTGACCAGGTGGACCGCCTGCAGCTGGGATGCAGGAGCAAGAGCAAGTTGTTTTAAAGGTCATAAAAACCCTTGGGCTTAGTTTTTGTTTGTGGGAGAAAAAGCCCAGGTGGCAGATGCTTCCCTGCGCTCCTCCCAACATGTGCCCGGGAGAGACAACCTGCCTGAGAGCTGTCTACAACACAGGTGAAGAAGACATCAGCTGGGCTGGCTGGATAAAGTATATCTTTACGTAGACATTGCTATGGAGTTCTTCATGGGGATGCCTTAGCACCTCGTAGACCTTAAGAAAGGGTGGGGGGGTCAGTTCCCCAAATGTAGGCTTCTGGTCATTGTAGGTCTGTGGGGTACCTGCCTGGCCTTTTATTCCTATTCTGGGCTTTTTATTCCTGTTTTAAGGAGGAGGAACCAGGGCGGAGCATTATTCTGGACAACGGCTGCAAGAGCTTCCTCTCCTTCGGGATGCAGCAGCGTCTGGGAGACCAAACCTTGCTGGAGAAGATGCTGAATGCTGCCAGCTCCAGCTGACCTCGGTGCCTGGTGTGAACGTCCTGGCCTTTGGAAAACAGCTGCTGAAGGAGCGCTGCGGCACTGAGAGCTATTTATGGAATTTGGGATTACACAGAAAGTCTGTATTAGAGACAAGGCTCTCAAGCGGGGCGGTTTTCTGCCGTAGCTGCAGTGATCCCCAGCTACAATGGCTCCTTGTGAGAGCTGAGGGAGTCGGAGACATTGCCAGAGATAATTAATACTCTCTGTCTTCCATTTACCTACTCCAAGTCATGGAACTGGCCCCAAGCCCCCCATGAGGACCCAAGAGGAGCATCCATATAGCCCCTACCTGCTCTTGCATGCCCTGGACTGTCTGCTGCCTCTAACCCCTGTGAACACACAAAACACACATAGAGCACCACAAGCACCATTTATCTGCTCTGTACCTTCAGCTCTGCCTAAGCCCAGCTTGATTTTAGGAAGAAATTCTTTCCTGTGAGGGTGGTGAGAGCCTGGAAGAGGTTGCCCAGAGAAGCTGTGGCTGCCCCATCCCTGGAGGGGTTCAAGGCCAGGCTGGATGGGGCTTGGAGCAACCTGGTCTGGTGGGAGGTGTCCCTGCCCAGGGCAGGGGGTGGGACAGGATGGTCTTTAAGGTTCCTTCCAACCCAGACCATTCTAGGATTCTATGATTTTAGTTCCATGCTTGGGGCAGGTGGGTGAGGGATGCTGCAATGACCTGCACAGCCAATGGCACTGGGAAAATATCCTGGGTGTCTATGGGGAAGCCTAGAATTTCTGGCATGCACGTACGCAAGGCAGCAACACCATGAACAACAGCAGCTGAAGCACGTGGCATGGCATCTTCTGTCTCGATTGACACAGTGACATTTGCACTGGGAGCATTGATGGAGAAAATAAGGAACGATTTGGCTGATCTGTATCACCCCTGCTTTGCCGCCTGGGGCCTCAGGAGGAAATTGCTGGGAAGAGATCAGCGCTAAAAGGCAGCAAGCACGGTTCCAGGCATGGGGAGTTCAAGGCTATCAGATCCTTGGTGGCCTGGGACTGCTGCCTCTAGAAGGGTCAATACAGAAAGGATTAACTCGCTGGCAAAGGGCCCAGCGAATGTGGGGCTTCCTTCCAAAACCTCCCAGCCTGAAGGGCTTTATTCAGCCCTCACTCCAGATGCTACAAAACAAGAGGAACAGGAATTTCCCAAACATTTACTCTACCAGGGTTGGGAAGCTGGAAGAGAGAGGGAGAGCATCTTTCCCCATCAGGGAAAACAGCCCAGAGCAGCAAGTACCTGGTACTTGCACTGGGACCTGACTCAGAGATGTCACCTTCCCCAATTTCCCCTGCCTGCAAGACCAGAGGTTGCTCAGGGCACCGTCATCAGCTGGCCTTTGCATCCAGTCCCCCCATTTCTTATTTCTGTCACCTTCTATCCCCTTTCCCACCCCTCAGCCTGCCTCACTCATTTATAGCCTTGATTTCTGTATCATTTATACTCTTGATTTCTGTATATATATTTTTTTAAATTTTGGTCCTCCAGCTCTCTACTTCTTCCTGCCTTTCCCCCCGCTTTTTTCACCTTTTTTGTCCCACCCTGTCCCTGTTCCGCCTTTCCATTTCTCCATCCCTAGCCTGCCCTTCCCAGTTCCTCCACTCCTTTGGAAGAACCTACCAGACAAGTGGGCCCCATGTGGCCCGTTAGAGGTGTGTGGGCACTGCTATTGCCCTTGGTCACACAGAACCTTCATCCTTACAAGCAGCAGCCCAGGATGTCCCATGAGGTCCTTCCTGAGCTATGGCCCTGCATTCTGAAAGGAGGGCTCAGGAATATCCCACCAGACAGTTCTTTCAGCATCCCTGCACGGCTTTCAAACAACTCTAGCTCCTCTCTAACATTCTCTTAGAAAACATGTAATTTCTAAGAGCTATAAAGCTGTGAAGGTTACAAAGTACAGTGAGTTTGAGGACTCTGAGGTTACACAGTGCAGAGAAGGATCTTCTGGGCTGAGCCCAGGCCCTGTTATCACACAAATAACCCTCTGATTCTGCACCTCTTCTGTCCAGTCTGTTGGCAGACTCTTCCGAAGCCTGGCTGCTTAAATTGTTAAGGACTTTCACCTACTTGATACCTCAATTTATCCAGTTTATCCATTTATCCCTAATTTGTTCTTGCATGATACAGTCTATAGCATAATGAATCTCATCTGCCTCCTCTGCCAGGTTGATTGCTGCACAAGATGATCTTAAAGGTCCCTTCCAACCTAGACAATTCTATGATTCTATGATTAACAGACACAATTTTTTACTTGTCTTTTGGGGAGTTTTTGCAGATTTAGCGCTGACAAACTTTTTGGTGCTTGTACGTCCAGTGCAGTTAATACAGAAGTCACAAGCTATCAAAGACTATCAGCTATGGCCCCACCGTGCAGTCTTGAGTGTCATCCTTCATCCCTTTCCACTCCAGTGGGGTTATCTGGCTGGTGCTGTCTCACTCTGGAAGGTTACACTTCATTTAGACGCATGGAGTAAATTCTCAGCTCCACTGATACTCCATCTTCCAACGTCAGGGCTAAAAGGGCACAGAGCTGTTTATGTTGGTTTCAGGTTCAATCATGATGTAGGGTTTTGTGCAAGTGGAAGCACAGAATCAGAGCAGCTGGCAGAATTCAGGAAAAAAACTATAGGATTCCCTTCAGATCAAAGGCAGACACTTTCTTCTTCATTCCCACAACTGATGTTAAGGAACTCTGTTGTGTGCTTCAAGAAAAAAGAAGTCATGTTTTCACAGTTTCCTCCCCCAACTCTTCTCTTTTTTTCATTGGATCTGATTGAAAATGTCTCATCAAAGCTTTTTCAGTGGACATTTGAGCTCTTGATGAAGAGAAAAAAGGTCTTAGTGCCCTTGGAAACATTCAATTTTTCACTGAGTAAACAAACCAAATTATTTTTAGATAAGAAGGGAAGAGTCAGGGGGGGAAGAGCAGGAGGATACTGGGTCTCAGTGGAAAGGCAGCATGTTTTGTGTCAAAATGGAATATTTTTCAACAAGCTGTACAAGCTCATCAAATGTTCCTTAATTCCAGCTTTTGAAAATCTCCAATGTCAACCCAAAAAAGTGCTGAAAAAGAACGACTGGTGTCTGCTTGCCAGCCTGTTGACTCCGTTGCTCTTAGTTGTAGGACAGGCTTCTGAGTGGGAACTCGTGCCTGTGTCTGAAGTTGAGACACGTGCTTTCACCTGTGTTCCAGAGTTAAAGTTTTGTTTCCAGGAATCCCAGTTTAATCCCACTTCTTGCCATCGTATGGGGTGTTGTTAAATGGCCATTTGCCCATTACCTACCAGAGCAGGCACATGAAATATCAGGAGAAAGCTCCTTTCTCTTCAAAAAGCTCCCGATCTAAGGAGAAACCTCCCTCTTCTCACAGATGGCCAACAGTAGAATATTGCACCCAAAAGCTGAGAGCCCGTGTGGTGCCTAAACATGCCTCTTCCTCAAGCACCTGGGAATTATCCGGTGTGTGGATAATCTGTTTTCAGAAATAAGGGGTCCTGAGCCCTTATAAACAGACAGAATTGTCACAAGAGTGATCTGCAGATGAGCAGACTCAGCAGTGAGAAAATGCTTGAACCTACCTGAGCAACCCTGGCATCCATCAGCTGGGAGAACTTATGGTTGGCCTCTCAGATAGGGGAGATACGGATACATTCATGCTGGAGGAGCCCATTTACATCAAAAGTTGGGTATTTTGTATAAAAGCCACCCAGAGGATATGGGGGCCACCAAATCCCAGTGACCTGAATAAGACTGGTTCAGCAATCCCACTCTGGATTCGGTCTGATCCAGGTTGTGAAGAGAGAAATAACCTGGAGAACAAAGCCAGGTGAGATCTATATGTCATCCTCCCCCTCTGCTCTGCCCTGGTGAGGCTGCATCTGGAGCACTGTGTCCAGTTCTGGGCTCCCCAGTTCAAGAAGGACAGGGACACTGCTGGAGAGCGTACAGTGGAGGCTACGAAGATGATCAAGGGACTGGAGCACCTCTCTGCTGAGGAAAGGCTGAGGGACCTGTGTCTGTTTAGCCGGAAAAGAGAAGAATGACAGGGGATCTCATCGGTGCTGATCAATATCTAAAGGGCGGGTGGCAAGAGGATGGGGCCAGGCTCTTCTCAGTGGTGCCCGGGGACAGGACAAGGGGCAATGGACACAAGCTGGAACATGGAAAGTTCCATCTGAACATGAGAAAGAACTTTTCTGTGAGGGTGGCAGAGCCCTGGAACAGGTTGCCCGGAGAGGTGGTGGAATATCTGGAGATATTCCAAACCCACCTGGATGGGTTCGTGTCCAACCTGCTCTGGGTGACCCTGCTCTAGCAGGGGGTTGTGCTAGGTGATCTCCAGAGGTCCCTTCCAAGCCTGACCATTCTGTGTTTCTGTGAAACACAATGCAGGGCTGGTTCCAGGGCTTTGAGGCACCAAAGGGATTCTTGGAGGAGGTTCATTTTGATGTCGAGCTGCTCTCCTCGGCAAGAACCGGTGATGAATTTTGCACTGCTGAGTTATGCCGTCCTATGTGACTGTAGCTCTGTTTATTTTGAAATCTTGCTGTGGTGGAGGGAATTTACGAGCCAGCAATATTTCTACTTTATGGCACTTCCTTCATCCACATTCCTCTGTCTGGTCATTTACACGGGCCGGGCCCACGAGGAGAGGTCAGGGGGGCACCCGAGTGGTATCTAGAGGCTCAGAATGGAAACATGTTTTCTCACACGAAAATAAATAAGGGAGAAATGTTTCCATTGCAGAAGAGAAACAAAGGCTGGGATCACAGCAGAAGCCAACCAGGCAGCCCAGCCAAGGCAATTAACAGCACTTAACGACAGGCACACACTGTACATAACATGTCTATTCCAGCGACACCCCCTTTGGCTTGGGTGCATTTATGTTTGGTTGCTTTAAACAGTCAGCAGCTGAAATACAAAATACAGACAAAGTTGTATCTGAATCTGAAAGAACAACCAAGGAACTACCTGAGGGGCAGGGACGTGTCTCCCCTGAGCTGCATCTGACCATAAAACAGCAACTCCCCTTGGATCACAGCTGGGGATTTTACATTGGAAGGGACAACAGACAAAAAAAAAAAAAAAAATAAGTTCTCCAAACTGATTCCCCATTCCTGCCCTTCTCAGGACTCGAAGGAGCATCCCAGCTGGGAATAATGTTTATCCAGAGCTGCCCAAAATCTGTATCTCACCTAATTTCCTCATTTAAACGTCCACAGCAAAACGAGAAGGAGCTCTGTGAATTGTAAGCATATAAATGCCCAGTCAATTCCACCAAAATATCAAACAACCACCGAAGCCAAAGAGATCTACAAGATCAGCAGAGTCTTACTAACATGCCAGGTCACCCAAATGTGCATGAGATCAGCATCATAGAATCAGAGAATGGTTTGGGTTGAAAGGAGGCACAAAGACCATCGAGTTCCAACCCCTGCCCTGGCCCAACCAGCCCAGGTTGCTCAAAGCTCCATCCAGCCTGGCCTTGAACCCCTCCAGGGATGGGGCAGCCACAGCTTCTCTGGGCAACCTGGGCCAGGCTCTCACTACCCTCACAGCAAAGAAGTTATTCCTAATATCTAGTCTAAATTTCCTTTCTTTCAGTTTAAAACCATTACCTCTCATCCTATGGCTCCCCTGCCTGATCAAGAGTCCCTCCCCATCTGTCCTGGAGCCCCTTTAGGGACTGGAAGGGGCTCTAAGGTCTCCCCGGAGCCTTCTCTTCTCCAGGCTGAACACCCCCTAACTGTCTCAGCCCCCCCTCCCGGCAGAGGGGCTCCAGCCCTCCCAGCATCTCCTGTTCCAACAGGTTCATGTCCTTCTAATATTTGAGACTCCAAAGCTGGACACAGTACCCCAGGTGGTACTCCCTCTCCCCAGAGCGGAGCAGAGGGGCAGAATGCCCTCCCAAGGCTGGGGTAGTTCTGACTGGGCTCTGGTTTCCAGCTGGGCCAGCAAGGTGCCCTAGAGGGGGGTAAACCAAGAGGAAGATTTGTCCCCATCCCTCTCATCCAGCAGAGAGGACAGAGCTCTGCTGCTGTTATGTGGCTGCGTATATCCCCACTGCATATCTGACCCTCCACGCAGAGGACTTCCCTCCTCCACACACCACCTGCAGTGAAGGATCTCAGCCACCTTGGTACCTTCCACATATTTGTTATGAGTCCAGTTGGTCTTGCTTCTGCCTTCCCACCCCGAGGTGGCTGCATTTCTGCTTTAGATTAAGCAAGCAACTCCCCCACAGGCAGTTTGTTAAGTGTCCTGCAAGGACAGACAATACCTTAAGAAAGGCACAAAGCGCTGATTTATCTGAGGTTACTGGCTACAGCACGTGGTTTAAATCAGGTCCTGGCCCGTGACAGTGATATAAGGGAGAACCCCGCTTAATGGTAGTGGAGGGAGCACATCTCCCTTCCTTAATCACACACAGATTTCCAATAGGGTAGAGGCTGGACTGCCTATTTGTTCTTCATTATACAAACCATAAACACACGCTCGGATACACACAGCTCGTCCACTCTAATCATCTGTCAGGAATTCCAGATTCCTTCTCCGCAACCCAAAGACCTCCTTCATTATCGCATCCTTTCCTAAAAACGCATACAAGCTAACTTCTGTTCTCAGCCTATTCTCAGCTTTTTCCCAGCTGAACTGCAAAGATGGGGTTCCCCGGGAAGCTGGTTTGGAGGCCCTGTGTAGTCATCCTCACCCGGACAAGTGCAGCAGAGTCACTTGCAGAGATTTTAACATTCAGCGGGCCCAGTTCTGTGAAATCCTCTTCTACTCTGCTGCCAAAATAGCCCCCGTGAATGCTCCTCATGAGCTGCAGTGCAAAGCTGGCCAGATTAGCTTGTGCCACCCCCGAGCAGCAGCTTGGTGTTGCACTGAAAGGCATGAGGAGCACTCACCTAAACCTGGTTCACAGCTGAATTATCTCACGGTTGTGAGAGAAGCTCTTCTTACTGCAAGAGGCTCAATGACAAATGGTTGGACAACAGCGTTATCTTACGTCTTAACCACGCCATTTTAACAGCTAGGTCAAAGCCTAAATCAGATGGGACATTTCTAAAGGCATAAAGAGAATTAAGTGCCTGTTTCTCAGTGCCTCTCGGGAGGGGTTGGACACCTCATAGATATTTGTGGCTTTGAAGAGAGAATCCAAATGCCGGTCATTTGGGCCTGGCCTGAAATATCCTTGCTAAGTTTTTTTTGGCAAAGCCAATTCTGCCAGAAAGATTCAGAGAAAGCTTTTGAAATCCCATTTACCATCGGATGTAACTCAGACACGACATTTGTAATGTCACCAGAGAAGGGCTGCTGACACGAACCAAGAGCATTGGCAGCGACTTCCCTGGGACCAGGATTGGGTCCAGCTTTCACATTTCCTAGGCATTCTTTGCTAAACGTTACTTTACATAAAGAAGCGTTTGTTTGGACTCCAGATGTTCGAGTAACCCCCTGTCACATTCTGCCTGCATCCCAGCTCTCCCATCTGCGATCTGAAGTGTTGCAAGGGAAAAAGTGGAAGGATTTATTTTGATCTCCCTCCCATCTGTTCTACACTCCACCGACTCCCCTCTTGGTCTGTGTCGGTGTTTGGGAACGGGGCTAAGGCAGAGCGGGTGCAATTCCGCGCTGCTCGTACCCCTGCAAATCCAGAGGACAAGGGCATTCCCTCTGAACTCACCCTAGGCAATTATTTGCAGAGTTATTTGGGATAAACGGTTGCGATGCAGGAAATCAGCAAACCCCGTGCGGGCACTTGTTCGAGGGGGAGAACATCTGCTATGAAACACTTCAATTGTTAGCAGCGCTTAACAGATGGGCACTGCCGAGGCTAACGATTGTGAAATACGAACTTTACGACGTTTCTGAGCAACCCACAGTAAAGTTACTGCAGCACGTCCAGTGCTGACATCTCTTTATTTACTCACAGAAGGCTCTGAAGGCAGCCCTGACCTGCAAACCTTGGTTTACAGGATAGGAAATTTACAAACACTTCCCTTAATGACTCTGGTTATAACCCAATTTATAAAATAACCTGATTTGGGCCAGAATGGCCCCTGATCATCAATGGCAAAGGCTCCTTACAAGTGTCAAAACAGCTGTGTTTGCTGTGGGGAGGGATCTTCACCCTCTAATTCCTAAGAAATGCTCCTCTCCTCCAGGGCTTGCCTGCACCAGGATTCTCCATGGCTGATGGAGGCAAAGAATGATTCTCACCAGCTCGAAACCAGCCCAAAATGAGTGTCAGGAAAGCCTGTGTGGGTACCTAAGATGAATCCAGAGTTTGCACCAGCTTCCACAGTTCCGGTATTTATCTGACGCTGCTGGAGTGGGTGAAGATGCTCCTGAAGGCAGTTAAAGGTTCCTAATCCCAACACTTATTTCTGGAAGTATTTTGTGTTGCAGAATCCCAGCTGGAGGGAGCGGGATCACCAGCAAATGAAACAGGGAGGCTTGAATTCCAAATGGGTAAAAGGTATCCAAAAACCATAGGGAGGAAAGCAAAAGAAAACAAAAAAAACCCTCTCACTGTCCAAGAAATTCAGAATGACAAAAACCTTCTGCTTCCATCTTCGCTCTGGCTCGGCAGAAATGGGAAGCAGATCCAAGGCTGTGGGGTGTGTGGTTTTTTTATCCCTTTATATTGCAAGAAAAAATTCTCGGAGCACTTTGTCGGAAAGAAATCATTAACACAGGAAACAAGAATTAGCAGAGACTGCAATAATCCCCGCTACAAATGAGATGGACCCATTTTGCCTCCCAGCTGCATCACTGGAAAACCACCAAGGGAAGCTTTTTGGACACAAAGATTCTCCAGGGCCTGGTGCACAAACCCTGTCACAAAGATTGCAGGAAGTTGTCTGCGATGTAGCATTAACATTTTGGGGTTTGGGTTTTTTTTACAAGAGACCTGAAAATTTCCACGCCTGGTCCAGAGCAGAATCCCCTGATGCTCAGCTCTCCTATTCCTCCCCAGGCCTGGCTGCTGGACCAGCAGCCCAAGGTGATATCACCCTCTAAGCATGAAGTTTGGCATTGAAATGCCTTGTTCTTGCTCCTTTTGCTTGCCAGCACTATCCCTCAGCTCTAGTCAGGGCCTCTTATTTGCCTGAGAACTAAATTTAACCGAAATAGTAATAAAGATACTTTGCATGCTCATCTGACACTAAGGGAGAAGAATTAGTGGACAGATTATTGGCATGTGGAATGATGTCTTTTCAGACTTTCCGTAATACCACGGCTATTAAAGTAAAAGATCATTAATAACTCGCCATTTAGCTTGTTTTTGAAGGGTGGAAGAAGGACTGAGAATATACGGACGAGGAGAGTGAGGGGAAGAAGCTGGAAGCTTTAAGTCCTCCTGGCAGCAGGCGGGGAGACAAACCCCAGCTGTGCCTGGAGCACACTTTGATGTGTTTTCAAGGCGTTGCAATAGCACACTCGTTTCCAAGCGTATTTACTCACGGTGGTAGCCCCGGCCAGCTGGTGTGTCTGTCTGTGTGCTGGTCAGAGATCCAGCCTGGGAAAGATCCCCGGTCAGCAAAAAAGATGATGATGCTGGAACCGGGGCTGTGAAGAAGCCTGGCTGTTTCCCTCAAAGGGTGTTCTCCTGGTGAACGTGCAAGGGTTTGCCTTTAAATTTCTCTTTTATGACAGGGAAATCCGGCGTGGGTCTGAGGGATGCAACATGCTGCTGCTGCTTTTTCTTGCACTAGGAGAGAGGAGCATGAGAGCTGAGACACTGTGGGCTCTCTTAAGCACAAAATGACAATCTTCAGGTTTCTCTCTTTTTTACTATCATAAGAAAGACACTATCTCATCCCTGAAAATGGAACTGCCTACCAAAGGAGAGAGGTGTATAATAACAGCAAGTAGGAGACAGAGTTCAAGCTTCCTCCCTCCCGCCAAGTGAGGAATTAATTTTGGGAAAAGACCTCACAGAATCTTCCAAATTTTCCAACACCCTCCAAATCCCTGATACTGGACTTAAAAAGGCGGAACGAGTGAGGGCTGTGCAGAGCCTGGATTCTCAATGCCATCACCATATCACAACCAATTTAATTCACCCTGTTTCTCTGCTGCAGGATAATTAGTGCAAATGAGCTGCAGTGGGCCTGGCAGTGATCCCCAGCTGTCTTCAGTAATGAAGGGGAGCCTTTGGTCTCACTGGAGACCCAGGAAGGCACCCAAGAAGTTGCCACTCCATGAAGGTATACTTTGTGCCATAGCTCTTGAGGGAGCTATGGGGCTAATTAGAGGGGCTAATTGGTTGTCTTTGTGGACTCTCCTACACAATATTTAACGTTGTGCCAAGGCACAGGAAGATGTCGTAAAATCCTTTGACGCTGGGATGGGTGAAGGTGCTGGTTCTCACCTGAGAGATGCAACAATCTCTATTACATCCACCCTCTCCGCATCTTCCCCCACGCTCTGCCTGGACCGTCCTGATGCAGCCGAAAGCTGTGAACATATCCAAGGGGGTAACTCTTATTCCTGTAAGTGATTCAAGAGGAAAAGTGCTGGCTATGCCTCTTTAACAGCATTGAGAAGATTCTGCTTGATCAGGATCAGCCAGGTGACATCCCCCTGCGGCCTCTGTCATTGTGCCCGTAACACGGTGGTCTGGCTTCACTCGGCAAAGCAGAGAGCACCAAAGGGATTTGGAAATTGTCTGCTAAAGCCTCAGGTTCTCAGCAGGTGCCACCTGCCACGGTCAAAAAAAAAAGGCCACCTTGCTCCCCATCCGTTTTGATGCTTTTTTTAAATGCCACTGCTCTTCTACGGCAACCAGTGTCCCCACGGGTCGGAGGGGAAGAGCCCTGCAGTGGGAAGGGATGATGCTCTCTTTAAAACCCCCAATTCTACGAAAGACTCCCCTGGAAAAGAAGTTTTGCCTTTGGCTCAAGGTTCCCCCCGTGCCCGGAGGAGTCATCTCAGCAGACGGAGAGCACCCTGAAATAGAAATCAGGGGCACCGAGAGAGCGGCATTCGTCTGGCGGGCGGGAGCGGTGCTGCCGGGACGGCGGGCTCTTCCCTTGGACCATGAGAAGACGGCGCGTCCCACGGGAAACCACAGACCCGTAACCCTGGACGTGCGAGTCCTGGGCCTTCCAAAGGGGTTGTGACGGGGCAGACACATCTTCACAGCTTCTCTCCTGACGGCTGCCCCTTCATACCTCATTAGTCATGTTTATTCCGAGGTATGTGTTTTGGCTGTGTGGGAGAACGTGGGTTTTTTTCTTTACAGTTTTTTCTTTCTATAGAGTGATCGGAGTTCCCATTCCTCCTGTAGGCCAAATTCAAAGACTGGTGTACAAGACAAGTGTAAGATGGACTACTTATGCTTTCTTACCACCCAGGCAGATATGCAAAACACTCTAATTGCATACCTGGGGCAGAAACAACCACCATTTGAATTAGAAAACTTGTCCCTACAACCACCATTTCAATTAGAAAACTTGTCTCTGACTGCCATCTCTTCGCATACCTTTTTTTTTTTTTTTAACACTTTTTACTTCTCTGAGCCACTCAGGTGATGAATTACTGTAAGGTACGAAGGAGACCACTCTTACCCCTAAATTCACATACAATTCAGGACAAATCCAGAGGTGATTCAAAGGAGTCAAAGTGGAAGTAATAATGGAAGAGTCCGGAGTGACCCCCTCCCACATCATGTGCTGTCAGGAGCCTGGAGGAAGGTGTGACACATAGAATCAGAGAACGGTTTGGGTTGGAAGGGACCTGAAAGATCATTCAGTTCCAACCCCCCTGCCCTGGGCAGGGACACCTCCCACCACACCAGGTTGCTCCAAGCCCCATCCAGCCTGGCCTTGAACCCCTCCAGGGATGGGGCAGCCACAGCTTCTCTGGGCAACCTCTTCCAGTGTCTCACCACCCTCACAGGAAAGAGTTTCTTTCTAGTATCTAACATACAAACCTAAACTCCCTCTTCGACTTTTCTTTACCAATTATCTTTGTAAAACTGCTCAACAGACAAAATAAGACAATACTTTCTCATACAAAGGCTTTGCAATACCTATACTCCTGCCACAAACTATTGATGAAATTACTCACAATGGAATAATAATTTGATTTGCTGCCTTTGGTCACATCAAGACAAAATATCCTCACTATAAGGCTTCAATATTCCAGAAAAAGTTAAGTTCCTAGCCCTATAGAACTTTCAGGATTAAGTCAATTTTAATTGCTGTAGCTCTTTCTCGTGCCATCCAGAAGAATCCCTGCTGCTGAAAGTCAGGCAAATATCGTCTTCTGTATTTTTTTATTTTTATTGGGCTGCACAGGTTTGTGAGCAGTAATGCCCTTTATAGCTGTGCAGGTAAGAGAGGGTTAAACAAGTTTTATGTTCAGAGCACCTAAAAGGGTCAAGGGGTCACTTCCTTCACGTGTAACCATTTGACCAGGTGCAACTGAAGAATTTTCCCTTCCTCAAAAGCCTCAAGGTATAGACCATTTCCCAGAGGGGCATAATTAGATTTAATGGCCCAATATTCTTCGGATATGGCAAAAACTTTAAAATATTGAGCAGACAGTGGCTGGACAGGAGTGGAGCAATTTGCATGACAAATCCCACCATTGGCCCTACACTCGCTGTTACATGAATCATCATTGAGGATTAGAGAGGAAACAGAAAGGGAAATGCTCTGTCTGAATCCCACCGACGTGTGTGAGCTCAGCACTGATTTCAGCTAGTTATTTCTGCATCACCCTTACAAAGCAGCCACTCTTTCCCTTGGCACTTCGGTGACCCGATGCCCAGCAGTATATGATAAAAACCCACCAGCTTTCAGTGTCCTGGAACCCCCTCTTCTATCAGAAGCAGGCAACATCTTTAATGCATATTAGTGAATCCCTTTGCTTAGGAATAACTTGAGAAAAAAAACATCTCATATGATATATATTATTTTTTTGGTTCTTTATTATGGATACAGTAGACCTGAATTTTTTTCTGACTTAAAAAAAAATATTTCTCCATTTTGTTTCTATGTAGGGAAATGACATACACACCTCGCTGAAGCCAAAGGGAAAATTTCTCTTTTCTTCAGGAGGAACAGAATGGCACGCCATAAATACGAATTTTGGGTAAGAATTTCAAGCCAAAAGCACCAGCCCAGATGTTGAAAGTCTCCAGGAGACACTGTAGGGCCTAATGCACATTTTACAGTCCTAAATCCTGAATGGTGCTGAGGTGTTGTGGGCAGCCAGTACTTCCTAAACTCTGCTGAAAACAAGTAGAGCCAAAGCTCTGATGGAAGTTAACTGCTGGACAATGAAAGACCTACACCTCACTTAGCATGACGTTCAGCCAGCCAAAATCTAGATGCCTAAAAATGAGGCCTCCAGTAGAAGCATGTTTTGCTAAGCTGCCTGCGTCTGCTGCAGAAGGTGATTTATTTCCCCTGACTTCTGTCACCTTTCAGCCCCCTCAGTCTCCCTCTACATCCGTTGTGAGGATTAAGACAACCAGATCTAGTAGGAGCTTGAGTGTTACCTGCCTGGTTAGGGAAAAGGTGTCCCTCCGCTACCACCTTCCAAATGTTGCCCCTTTTCCATCTTAGAACTTCATGGCCATTTCCAGAACTGCTGGCACTATGATATCTGAAGACACTGGCCTTTAGACTCACACTGAAATTAGGGCAGACTTAGGTTTTGGCATATATTTTTGGTTTGGTTTTGTTGGCTTTTTATTAGCAGTGATTTAACTCAACACCTGAGAAACCCTGCATGAAAAGAAGGTCTTCATTAAAATTTCAACACCCTCACTGCTTCAATTTAGAGCCAGGGGAGCTCCCACTATGTCCGTAATTGTTTTTCCATAGTAAAACACGCTTTGCTGAGGGATAATTGATACGAGGCTTAAAATTCTAACACCAAAACACAAAAAAAAAGTTAATAACTTCTGTAAGTATTTGTTCAGGCCCCCGATTCCATCCTCTGGAGTCCCATCATGTTCTTCAGGGGTGGGCTAGTAAATTGTCTTCTTGGCTGCCTCCTTGGCCAAGTTCACCCACCCACGTCTCATGTTCCAAGGATTCTGATCCCACAGGTCTGTGTAACGACACCAGCTTCTCTCCTGCAAATACGCAACGAGGACACGATACCGTTTTCCTTCTGATGTTAGATCACAGGCACTTGAGTGGCCTCTGAGCTGATGCAGAGAAGCCATCAGGCATGCAGTCTGCATAGGTAGAGACGATTTAATGATATGTAAATGTGCATACGTATATACAGACCAGACTCTGACTATATCGGTTAAAAGCTGAAAAAATGCAAAGGTGTAAAATGACTACCTACCAGCATCACAGAATCACATGGGGTTGGAAGAGACCTCTGGAGATCATCTAGTCCAACCCCCTGCCAAAGCAGGTCCACCCAGAGCAGGTCCCACAGGAACGTGTCCAGGCGGGTTTGGAATGTCCCCGGAGGAGGAGGCCCCACCACCTCTCTGGGCAGCCTCTTCCAGGGCTCTGCCACCCTCACAGGAAAGAAGTTCCACCTAGACATGAGGAGGAACTTCTTATGTTCAAGTTTGTGCCCATTTCCTCTTGTCCTGTCACTGGGCACCACTGAAAAAAGACTGGCCCCATCCTCCTGACACCCACTCTTAAGTATTGATCAGATTCCCCCCTCAGTCTTCTCTAGACTAAAAAGACCCAAGTCCCTCAACCTTTCAAGCATCGCCAGCTGAAACTCTCTATAAATGCAGGATTTTGCTTGTTATGAGCAATTTTGCTCCTGGTTAGTCCATTCCTCAAAACTAAAAAAAA
>QJSC01020463.1:1595029-1658696 GCA_003697955.1 Calidris pygmaea | reverse complement strand
CAGCTTCCCTCATCCCAGGTGTCAAAAGAACAGATAAGAAGGGATAGAGAAAGAAAATTAGCAAAACAGCATGGCTATCAGGAGGAATTTGCTGATACTGCTCAGAGGAATAACCCCCTCCCTGCTCCAAATACATAAAACCAGACTGAAAAAAATACTACAAAAATATACAGTAGAAAAAACAACCTGGACTCAGCTCCCAAGGGTGGAGTGAGAGAGAATCCCAGGAAGACTTTGCTGTCTATCATCTCCAGGTTTCTCTGAAATTCAGGCTTTCCTGGGAGTGCTCATTCAAATTTATGCAAAGCTGAATTAAATAGCATTTGTCTACTACTGTGTATTCCACCATAAATTCCGTTCAGAATAAAATGAAAAGATATTTCTGGAGACTTATAAGACCTCATTAAATGAACAAAACCAAGTGGGACTTCCTTCCTGGATGTCTTTGTTTTGAGATTGTCCAAAGGCTCTTTCTTGACAGAGATTCCCCAGATTATTATTATCATTGTTGTTTCCTGTAATAAAAAAATTCCTCAAAAGCTAGTTTTGAACCAATGCTGAATCTGCACTTCTCCAGGCAGAGAGCCCTTCCCCAAGATCCCTGGAGGCTGTTTACCACTGGTTTATGTTAGCCTGTCACTGGGAGATTGACTGAATGCCCAACTGTGTCCTCCTGCCAGAGATCAATGGCTTCCTCCAGAAAGAAGTAGCCCGGGGGGAAGAGGAATGCCTGGACCAAACAGCTTCCTGGTCTCCCATGCAGTTTATGGGTCTGATATTCTTCTCGCTTATCTCAGGGCAACACCAGGGTTCATCCCCATCCACAGTGAGTAGAGATATGCAAGATAGCGATGCTATCAGTGCAGAGGTCATCGGTTGCTTAAAAATCATGTAGATCTAGCTTTTTTTAGGCTTCCTCAACATTTTATTATCAGAAGAGAGTAAGGTAAAATAAGACAAGGAAGACTACAGCCTGACAGATTTCCTTATGCAGCAAGTGATGGGTGAACTTTACAAAATATACATGTCATTTGGTCTGGATCAATACCTGAAATACAGTGAAGTTTGCTTTTGTGCTACCCTGTATGAAAGAGATACCAACAACCCATAGAGTGACCCAAGAAATGCTGCTAAGGCAGGCAGGGGTCCAGAGCACACGAAACATGAGGAGACCCTGAAGGAACTGGGTTTTTCTAACATGGGGAAGAGGAGGCAAGAAAGGGGAGGAACTGATTGATTCTTTTACTCTCTGAAGGGTCTCGTGGTGAAGATGGAACCAGACTCTTTTCAGAGGTGCACAGCGAAAGGACAAGACACAATGGAAACAGATTGCGAAAAGGGTAATTCCAACTGTATGTATGGAAAACATCCATCACTGGGAGAGCAGTTATGTATTGGAACAAGCTGGCAAAAGATGACATGGAATATCCACCCCTGGAGATTTTCAAGAGCTTTCTTGAACAAGACCCTGAGTAACCCGATCAAATGCCGAAGGTGGGCCTTTGAGCAGACAGAGTAGATGAGCTCCAGAGGTACCTTCTGATCTAAATTGGTCTGTGATTCTATGATTGTATTTATACTGCTTGGACCTACTAACTCAGGCTGAAAAAGCTGTTGAAATCCACTGTATTTTTTTAGCGTGGCTTCTGGAGAACAGAGTTTGATCTGGATTCTAGAAACTGGCAAGCTTTATGCATGTGTTGATTTGCCTGTAGCTGCGTTCAACACATGATACAGGGTCAAGTACATTTATCGTAGCGTTTTGTTCTTCACTGAGTGAAGAACACCAGGAGAACTAACAAATTGTGATCCAAGCTCTCCAGCAGAAACCTTACAGGGGCTCAGAAAACATTCAAATTCACCTCAGATTTTAGATTAAGGTGCATACTGTATCTTTTTTCTTGTTGGGAGTGAATTTAAACTGGAGTAGTGGTCTTTCGTTTGGCTTCTCTTCCCATGCTGGCTTTAGCCCAGCACTCTTCCATTGCATCCAATGAGTTTATCACTGATAAACATGAGGATAAGCGGGAGGAGCATTTACAGACCTCTGCAAGAAAAACAAAGCAAGCTCTGGCTGCTTCTTCATGCTCATCTGACTCATCCTTGAGCTACCAGCCTTATCTCTCCCACTGCGGACAGCTGTATTACTGTTTTCTTCCTCCAGAAAGAGAGGGCAGGAGATGCAAAGGAAGAAACAGTGGGAGAGTGGTTCTTTGGGACCCATTCCTAGCTCAAAGTCTGTCCTATATATCCATCTGTGGTTAATTATAAAGTCACAGAAACTAGAAGAAAGAGGAAAAAAAAAAAAGTCAAAGAAATGTTTGTCTTCCATGACAATGGGGTAGATTGTTCCTATTGCTCTTTCCCCCCTGACCCCTTCTCTTATGCCCATTGACTTCTCCACTCCTTCATTCAGGGAAATCCCTTATGTTCTGCCTCGTGAGCCTGATACGTGCAGCAGGAAGGGAAACTAACTCAGATGTAAGACTAAATACACTCCAGGACAGAAAGGAGCAATTGCCTCAAACACAGCAGTAACCTGCATCCATTGCTTTTAACTAGAACTGAACCCCTAATCATATTTCTGTAAATCACGCGCCAGTTTCAACTTCTTAGAGATATCAGTGTAGAAAACCGGGTTTTTTTTTTCATAAACAACCCTGTTTTGGCTAGAGATTGCATGTTTCTTCCTCTACTCACTTGTGCCAGGCACCAGGAGAAGGTTAGAGTGACCTGCCTGAAGGATGGCTGCCCCTTCCCATCGCTCCAGCGATTGCTGCTCTGCACAGAGCATCGCTCTTCCGCTGCTGGAGCCTTCGGGGTGAAAAAGGAGATCACCAAAAAGCAGGAGGTCAAATAATGTGCTGGGGAAAACTGCTGGAATGAGTTTGGGCCATTATCTCTAAATACCACGTGTTTGGACATGCCCCCTGCAGAGCTGTGTCTCCGAATGGCACTGCCAGATGAGGCAGGACAACTGGGAACCACTTGGACCGACTTCAATGGGGCGGTGCTGGGTGACACCAGCTGAGGATGCGGCCTCACAATATTTGACATCTGCCCCTCTACGAAGGAGAAGGATTTCTTGGCAGATAGCCTACCTTCAATATTTTAAAAAATGAAAATAGCCTTTATTGCTTTTTAATTGGGACGAAGGAGGGAGTATGTTTTCTTTGGATCTTACTTCAAAGCAGATGATCAGCGTTGCTGAAAATAAAGAGCCTTGTTTAGGCCTCCTCTGATCTTACCCTCTAAGCAAAATAAACTCAGATAGAAGCACCCCCCCTCCACTTGTGCTCTCAGCGCAGGTCATTTCCCTTGCAGGTTTATTTGGAAAATAAAAAACGCCAGGCTTCTTTTTGCAGTTGCCCATTCTCAGAAGATACAGATACCAGCAGCCGTCTCCAACCTCTTTTGTCCTCACACAGTCAAAACAGAAAGACAACAGTCTAGAGCCCTTGTCTTCAAGCTGTTTCTTCCTACACCTTCACTGGTTATGAGAAACCACCTTGAAAGGCCACCAGCTAAATACAGGACAGGATATATGAAACCTCTCCTATGAATCCTACCCCCCCCCCAACCCAGTGCTTCTCCTGCCTGAAGGAGAAAAGAAATTAATTGATGGGGAGCCAAGAGTATTTCCTTTTCCTGACCTTCATATGCATGTCACCTTTATTTAAGGCAAGTAGATTGAAGATGGGAGATAATATTGTGTTGTAACACTGATAACGAGTTTTCAAATTTGTTTCCTCTTAGTTTTCGGTTTGTGTTTTGGTTTTTTTTTTTTTAAAACTAGAAATACAGCATTCCAGCTGAAAGAACTACTTCCAGCCCTTCTCCCTCCTCCTGAATATGGAAGATGGGTTCCTCCAGGGTATGTCGTGCCCCCTCCAAATTAAATTCAGGACCAAGTAACAGCATCCCAAAGGTACTACACAGTCGAGACACCATACAAGAATAACACGAGCACATCTGATGGCCAGAATGTTTGCTGTACTTCTGAAGAGCCATTTAACTGTTTGATGGGCAGGGTTGCTTCCCTGTAGCACGTGCTTTCTTTTTTCAGGTGACAGGGCAACATGCTTTGAGAGTCACCTGGATCCATCAAGTAAGGATGTGGGGGACTTAAGGATAAATTTCAACCTGACAGTCTGCCACAAGATGGGAATACTGGGCCTGGGATACACCCAGAAATGACCAGAAAATGTATGCACATGAGCACTTTCACAGTGAAGGAAAAAAAAAAACACTTGAGAACACCTCCTGTTGCAACGTGGTGAGCTCTGGGCATCGGTTTCTGTGTCACTACATACTTCACTTTAACAGACACCAAGGACCAAGTGTGTCAGAGAGCGCTAATTAACTTCTCAGCCTGGTACAGGGCATATTGTTATTTAACGTGTCCACACAGGGGCTGGGAATGTGTTACAACCATTTAGAAAATGTTCCTTATGCACATTTTTTAAATAATAAAGTTTCAAAACCTGAAAATACTTGGCTGGAAACCCTAACGGCTCCTTCAGGGGGGCCCTGCAGGACCTCCTGGAGCTGTATTTCGTGTGCTTCACACTCCCATTGTCCCCCAGGCACGGCCCTAGGTTGGGCTAGATCTCCTGGGGTGCAGGATCATCTCTCCTCTTGTTCTCTTCTCTGGCCTTAGGGGCGAAGCGAGAAGCGACAGATGACACATATCTTGAATTCCGTAAGGCTTATGACACTCTCCCGTGTGACATTTTCATAAAGAGCGAGGGGAAACACAGTCTAAATGAAACTTCAAGACTCAATGCCAAAATGAGGAAAAAAAAATAATTTAGAGAACAGTTATCAATTGCTTAGACTCTACCCTGGAAAGATATATTGAGAGGGATTACTCAAGGGTCCATTCTGGCTCTGGCACTACTCGTCGTTTCTGTTAATGATTTTGGCAATAGAATAGGGATTACCCTTTTAAAGTCCGAATATGATACCAGAGTAGTGAGATGGAGCAGAGGGAATAAAGGCTGGATGTTGTCCCTGCCCAGGGCAGGGGGGTTGGAACTCAATGATCTTTAAGGTCCCTTCCAACTCTAACCATTCTATGATTGTATTTAAGTTTAAAAACAACAAAAACACACCCAAAAAATCACCAAGAACTTCACTAATTGAACCAAATTATTAGAAAGAAATTTTGAGGATTGCCGGGTTGTGAGTCTGTATTGATAAAGACCGAATATTTTGCTTAGGCAGAACTAATCAACTGCACAAAAAATCAAGAGACGGTGAATGACCAAGAAGAGAACAGGTCTGCAGAAAGGTGCACCTCAGAGAGGTTTTGCTAGGTCCTGGACAGGCTTACATTCTTCAGATGAGGTCTTCTGTCCACAAGGAAGAGACAACTCAGTTACTGTATTATCAGTGGCCCATTTATGCTGTCAGCCAGCTCCCCGAGGAACAAATAAACCTAAGCCTCCCCTTCCATATAATTTTCCATAAAGACCCCATTCCTTCTATGCCTTCTTCCCAAGACACACGTACACTCCCTAAGAATAACTCTCCTTTGCAACAAGACTGACCCCCCGGTACTCATCGCCAGAGCTCCTAGGGTGATAATGAACCTGAGTTACAGCTCGGGTGGGCTGAAGGCACAGTCATTTGTTGCTTAAACCATTACACAAGGTGTTACTCTAATTACTCCTGGAGCCCACAGGGGGGTGAAGAGCAGCTCCCAGCCTAGTGCAAAACGGCAGCCCCTTGATTCCGAGATCAAATTAGCGATTGGGTGTAGAGCAGAAGGGAAACAGGCTGGGGGAGGTGGGGAGGGAGGACAACATGCTGGTGGGAAAGGAGCCCTTGCTTTTCCTGTCTTATCCAAGCACATCAGCCCTGGCCATGCAGCCCTGCTGGTCCCAGAAAGCTTCTCTTTACCCCCCTCCAGGCTTGAAGAGCTTCTATTTTTAGAAAAACCAGTGCCACGTGAAACTGTCTAAAGTAAAGGCAAAAAAGAAAAAAAAAAAAGAGACAAAAAAAAGAACAAACTTCGGTGGTTTGTAAGCAGTGCAAATCCAGGGTTATTCCTTCACTAATGGGGTTTGTCTGGTGTTATTGAGATCCAAGCCCAGGCCACCGGTTACAGGGAACACAATGGAATTTGAAGCCTAATTAACAAAAGAAATCCCTCCACCTGCCTTTAACCAGCACACGTGTTTCCAATTGGGCTCACAGCCACAAAGGGCTAAAATTGTGCTAAACAACTCTATTCCAGAACGCGTGGCAGAAAAACAACCTCCCGAGCCGTGAGCCAGATCCAGATGCTCAAGGGACCACAGGAATCAAAACAAGACCTCATTGAGGGACGTGGGTGAGGGGGAATGGGAAGGATAAAAAAAAAAAAGTTTAAGAGAAGACCTTAATACTCCACAGCCCGATTAGCTGTAAATGGCAGTCGTTACCAGGCTGGTAGTAAGATGCATTTCAAAGGAAAACCTACAGCAAATGTCCAGTAAACTAAGAATAGAGCCAAGTCAGCAACTTTTTGCCCCTCAAAAGGCAAAAGGCGTCTCTCGCTTTTGAGAAAGATAAAAAAAAAATAAAAATCTGCCAACCGTCTGCTTTTATCCTGGGGTTGTGGTGTGCTCAGCAGCGCTGTGTGTTGGCTGCCCCGGGTCTGGCTCTTCGGACAGACTTGGTGACAGATTCTAACAGCCCCGCTGATACCCGCTGTCACCCCGAATCAAAGGATTCACGGGAATCACTGCTGGGCTGGAGCTGCTCCACTTCTCTCGTTGAAATGCAAATGCCAGTTGCTAATTACAAGCTCTTTTCATCCTAAACCAGAACCTTTTAATCTCTCTCTGATAGCTCCTAGCAAGCTGCTGCTGGCATTTTTTTTTCTTATTTAGGAATGGTAACATCCCCACAAGACCCACGTTAAAAAAAAAAACAACAAAACAACAAAGTGCAAGGAGAATTCAGATGAAAGTTTTGGGTTCTGCTCTGTAAAAACTGCCATCCAGCCAGATGCAGCCCCAGCCCTGAAGCACCCCCAGGGACCTGCTGTCTCCTGGGGACAGGAGAATCAGCAATGCCCAAGAGAAATAATGATGCCTCGTGATGCCCTGGTGTAGCTTGGGGCACACCAATCAAATCAGCCTTGCTGCCAGTGGAATGCCTTAGGTTGAGGCTTCCAGAGTTTTCTAAGTTACTGATGAACCAGAACCTTATCAGCTCGCCCTGGCTCTCTGCTTTCCACCAGTAACACAGATCATGGGGAACCTCAGCCTCAGTGTTTTCAGGGACTTCCCGAATACTGGAGCAGCCACTTCCCTTTCAGACACAGCAGGGCCAGCTCTGGAGCTCACAGATTATGAGGATGCTACACTGTGCAGAAGCAGACAGCACATTCAAAAGTCCCTCTATGGCATGTGTTCAGTCAAATATCCTTTGCCTGAGACTGCTGTTCAGGGTCAGGGACCTTCAGGTGGCTCCTGAGGACCTCTCAGGTTGTGAAGAGGCTCTGGTTGTCAAGGTTCAGCATTACTGTTCTGCTGAAAGAAACATAATAGGCATCTGGGATTATAAAGGAGAAAAATGTGGTTAAGGGTCTTTGCTGCAGAAGCCTCCTTAACGGAGCATCGTTGGTGGGATCAAACCATCTCTGCTAAGGACCTCTTCCCAGTGGCACAAGCCTGGGAGGGTAACGCCAGTCCTGCCCCACTCTTTCTTGATCACTTGAATTTTTATCACTGGAACTTTCCCAGCTCTAATTTTTATTAAAAAATTACAATACGCTTTGCGGGTTTTAAGGTTGGTCTAAGTCTACTGGATTTAAACCTTGTGAAAAATCAGAAGCTGCAGCTTCTGATACCCCGTCACATATTTCTGGAAAGATGGAATTAGATTTCTGTAGAGATACGCACAATCCACACACTCAGACCCTGCAAACACGCGGCTGGGGAGGCTGCCAACCCACCGAACACATCTACTCCAAAGCCAAGAACAGGGGGAGCCAGGGGATGGAGAAAGGGTGGGTTTTGGCCTGGCCAAGTGCTTGAAAGTGACACTTGCTCCGTGATCTGCCAATTCTGCCGGGGGCAGGTTTGGGATGGAGCCCAGCTTCTCAATAACTTCACTCCATGCCAAGGAATCTCACGCGTGTTGTGCTGCTCATCAACCCAGCTGGGTCCTGCTGGCTCTTGGGTCCCTGCCCTCACCTCAAACCCATGACAGGAACGCAGGGGCTGCACCTACCAAACCTGCTTCCAAAGGGGAAGGTTTAATCCCTTCCAAAAGGGATTAGCAATTATTATAATTTGCATTATTTCTCCCTCCAATGGCTTTTCCCTGCCTGTCCAAAGAGACGGGGGCTTCCGAGCCTTGTTTCCTGCTGTAAGAGGAAAATGTGCCCCATGGCAGCGAGAAAGCAGGGATGTTAGTGATGGAGCCACCTTTAAAGAGCTGAACGTGATGCCCAGAGCGCTGGTTATTGGCACCTGCTTGGAAATCTAGAAGATGACCAGAGTTGTCCTCTTCCACAGAGGGAGAGGGAGCCATCAGACAGAGAAAGCAGGGCTGCTCTCCTGGAGTTTTCCTGGGAGAAGTAAGGTTTCTCTCTTGGAAACATCAGTAGTTAGTTTAAAAAAGAAAAACAAACGCTAGCCAAACAAAACCCAACCAAACAAAAACCCTAAAAGAAACCCCAGTGAGTTTGTTTTGTTTTCAAAAGTGACAGACTATTGGGATAATCTTCCTTGTTTCAAATTACACCAAGAAAATAAATATGTGTTTCAAACGTCTACGCTATTAGTATTAATTGAAATCTTCTCTGCAGCCCGCAGTGGGCAGAGCAGTTTATTGACTCTTGCTGGTGCGAAAGCTGCAGCGATGGAAGCGTCAGCCCAAAGTTCTCAATCCAAACAGACCTGACTCCTGCTTCACACACAAATCACGTTGAGGTACGAGTCTGCGTCTGGCTGGAAGGAGGAACAAATGACACTTGGGCAGGGAGAAGGAGACGGCTTTGAAAATTTTAGCCTGGGACTTTCAAAGCTATGGTGGGGCTTCGGATGCAGCATCCCATTAATTTTAACGACTGTCTAAATTCCCCAGTAGGCTTCGAATAACCTCAAAGTTAAATTCCTGTTATTTTGGGGGATATTTCCTTTACTTTGACCCAGCTTTGTCCTTTCTCAGTGAAAAGGAAGGGGTGAAAAGAGCGCTCTGTGCTTTCTGCTCTGCAGAGACTTCCCTGCCTGTTTGTGGTGGTCATTGTCACCGCTGTCTTCTCTCCCAAACACTCATCCCAAGCCCCCTGGACGCTATTTGTTTGCCACGTTGCTGACAGAGATTGTACAGATCGCTGGGGAGAGGACGGTAAATCATAACTATATGACAAGCTGCTTCTGACAGCAGGTCCCTCTTGTCCCGTTTGCTGGAACCTTTTTTGGACTTCGTTTTATGTGGGGTTTTTTTGTGGTCTGAAATATTCTATAAATCTCTTTGAACCTTGCAGAGCCTCCCTTTGTATCTCACTCACACAGTTCTGCGATTACCTATCGGACTGGGAAGGTCCAGAGCTGACATCTCACTTTTAGCCTGGCTACAGTCACTGCATCATTTCACTAACCAGCTCCTCATTAATTTTACCCATTAAATTTTTATGTAGGAAAAAAAAAATATTTGTGCATCTTCTAGAGCTGCTCAAAGAGCAGACACCTAAACCCTGGAGCTCAACACCTTTCCATCTGCAAAAACATCTTTATACTTCAGCTTATTTTAAAAAAGTTCTTCCTCAAAGAAATATAAACACATAAAAACATGAGAGCTCTGTGAGGGAAAGTGGTTACCAGGCAGAGACTTCAGCATTTTCACCGTAATTCAGCCTCTTTGTGCCCCAGTTTTCTCCTCCATGATACAGAAATAATAGCAGGGCTCATTTTCCTTGGTAAAAAAAAAAAACAAACCACCATCTTTTTGACAGATTTCTTGGCCAAGCTTTGGGTTCAGATCCTAAAGGAGCATTTGAGAAATATTGTTATCAATACTTGCATATACATGTCAGAACCATCAGTGAGCTAATTTCATTACACTATTTACTCCTTCGCAATCTTTGAAATAGATGAAACATATGGTTTACATACAGTTTCTTCACATCCTTGAAAGACGTGTGTAGTGTCAGTCATTTGAAAAAGTCTTATCAGATTCCATAATATTGAGCAGTACATTAGTAACATATGTGTTATATTTTTTCTTCTGTATTAACGACATAAGGAAATGCATGAACATAAAAATCTGAAGAATGGGAATAAGAGTCCCACAAGTTTAAAAATCCAAGGTAACCATGAAGCAATGAGTCTGAAGAACTAAAACTGACTGTTTGCAAAGAGCTTTCAATTGAAAATAGGAAGAACCTTGGAGAAAAGAAAAAAGGATTTAATTCCTGAATAAATACAGTTAGACACCAATTCACAGTGGCTTCTCTGTCCTTCCGTGCAGAGGGTTGACTTTTTAAATCACTCTAAAATAAAATAATACCCTAATTTAAATCTTCAAAGCTCCATGAAAATGGCACTTCTCATTTCAATTAAGACTACCACACACCTTGGTTTCCCTGGAAATTAATTGTTTTTCCAGCCAGATACTTTGTCAGGGTGAACACTGCCTAGGCTGTGAGGACATCTGATACACCAGCAGGTCAAATACATCCACAGAAGAGCAGAAACTTCCAACAGGGCTACCCAGAGCCAGAAGTCTTCTACAAGCGTCTGGATCACCTCAGTAGCAACTCCACTGCACAACTCTTTAGCTCAAGAGAAGAACTTAAATCCCCGAATTCTGTTTAAATCAATAAAAATACATATTCTCAGAGTTCTGCAATACACTTCCAAAGACTCACCTCTGAAAGCAGACACTGAAAAAGCAAACAAAAAACCAATCCACAGTTCTATAACCCAGCAAGTTTTTAGATGCGACATCACCCAAAACAAGGCTTTCCCTCTCCCCGTGCAATCAATAATCTAAAGCTGTCATCCCCGCATCTGAGATCTTAGAAATTTTAAATACATGAAAAAAATCACAGTGCAAAGTGAATTAAAGCAGTTATTCCATTTTAGCTACAGGTTGTGAGGTCATGGATAAAATAGCACTGTCTTCCATGGACTGATTCTTACGGGACTTGCTAAATTGTAAGAACCCGTGGACCTTTAGTCCATAAGAAGCTTGAGCTCTCAGAGAAGCAAACTTCACAACAGCGGTTTGTGAGCAGAGTTGAGCCCACGGCTAACGACCACTTGTGGCAGATGGCATTGACCTTTTGGCCATTAAACCAGCTCAGGGACCGCCATGTGCTTCTGGCAGGGGGCCCTGAAGGAGGAGAGAGACACCCCCAGACTGAAACTAATCATCTTTAAGATATTAATCCAAAGCTCTTGGCCAAAAAGTCCCGGGACTTGAGAGTCAAGAAGCCCAGAGAAGTCATTTAGAGAAAGAAACAAGTTCAAACATCTCATTCACTCTCCAGGGGTGGCCTGAGGCTACATCACCTAAACAAAAGGGAAGCATGGCTGGTGCGAATCCCTGTGACCTCCTCTAGCTTTTAAAAACTCTGTCTTCTAAAAGCCAAACCCTCAGATGTTCAGAACTCAGCCAGGATGTGCTGCCAGTCCATGATGAGTATGGGGAGGGCAGCAATGGGATCGTTTCTTGGTCTCACAGTTCCCCTCACTCCAGCTGGCAAAAAAGGAATAAAAGTTCCTTCCATGGTCATGATCCTTGATCAAGGACCACTAGTCCTGGTGTCCCGTTCCCAACGCCAGCCCCTCCCTGCAGCTCTATCCAAGTCCTAGTGCTTTGTTCTGCCCCACGTCCACAGCTGCAAACCAGGGGAATTCAGGTCCTGCCTTTCTCAGGCTCCGGGACCCACCAACCAAGGGATACTTCAGCACTTAACGAGCTGCCTTCTCCTTTGACAGGCATGTCTCCAGACAGGACAGTTTTGACTAGAGAAAAATATAGTCAACATGTGTTTCTGATTAGGATCCACCCCATTGTCCCAACGTATTCCCTGCATTGCTTTATGCCGTGTTACACGGGGTCAGCTTCTAGATCCACATGCAACGAAAGATAATTATCAATGACAGGACGCAAAGCCCCAGGGCAACACAGAAAGGGAGGCCCAAGCTGCTCCGATCAGATGTCCACGGTTGTCCAGCTGTTTGGATGTCACCTAGGTGACGCCCAAGTAACACATCAAGTTTCTGACGGTGCAGAGTTTTGTCTTTATCTCACTAAATTAATTGTTCTTCCTTTAATAACCAGCATAGCCAGAGGGTGAGGATGGCTACAAGGCATTTCCCAGAGATGTGTCCATGTTACCCCCACCTTGATGTTCAGAGCAAGCTGGTGGGCCAAGGAGTACACCAGACCCAAAGGTGCTCTGGGATATGGCAGGCGTTAATAAAATATGTGCTGTTACCAGGAAGCCACAATGGGGGAGCCTCTGCTGATGGATGGTGTGGGCTCTCTCATTTCCTGCAGAGAGTTCAGGCTCATATACTCCTTGTGGGAGAAGGAAGTAGCCACGGAGTCCTCGTCCTCCAGATAAGGCTGGGATCCCTCTCCCACTGAAACCACGGGCAGCTCAGCATTCAGAGATCATAGAATCACAGAATTGCCCAGGTTAGGCGGGACCTTTCAGATCATCCAGTCCAACCATCAACCCAACACTGACAAAACCCACCACTAGCCCATGTTAGGGTTAGATGTTGGGGTGCAACATTTTCTGCCCACATGGAGTACCCATCCCCACCATCTGCCTTGGCAGCAGTGTCTGGACCTGCTGTAGTAGGTTGGCTTTTTCCTCCTCATTTTACAGCGCATTGTCAGAGGTCTGCTGAGAGAGGCTGGCCCACACACAAGGGCTAAACTTCACCTAAAGCATTCATGGGCTGAGTTCTTCCTGAGAAAGGGGTATTGTGGAACTGCCCCCTTACTGCGGGCACATTCGTTAGCCCTAAGTGATCCAGGACAGCCTTGGTTCCACCTTAAGCTGTGCCAGATATGTGTTGCCTGAAAAAACCTGTGACCTGTAGCACACATGCCTTCTCAATTTCTATCCCACGGATGGGACATCTAAAGCATCAAACAATTCTGGGACTTGTTTGAGAGAGAGCAGAGAAGTGCACCCACCTTCCTAGACCTGTACCTCACCAGAGCTACCTCCACCAACCTCACGCACCAAAGCCAGAAGCCACAGGTGACCTGTAGAAATGGAAGTGCTAAAAAAACCAAAGCCAACCCATCCCAGAGCAGGAAAGGGCCAAGGACAGTTCTGCAAAACGACTTCAAAAGAGTCGGCGAGGCGGAGGAATTAGCACAAGGGACCGAAGCAGGTGATCTGACTCCAACCGGGGCGACAGGGCAGGCCAACCCCGCTCTCCGGCGAGGTTTTCCCTTTCCCTTCTGTGCCGCGGTGCTCAGCAGGCCCTGCATTTTGCAGGTGCACTCGGCTGAGACCCGTCCCAGCGCCCCCCATTCAGGGCGCACAAAAGCTTCTGCCTCCCCCCCTGTGCCCGATGTGTCACAACAGTGTCAGCCCATGTCACCGATCACAAGGGAACGACAAGGGGGCTTATTGCACAGCCCCCCCCGGCACGGCTCTGCCCCCTCCTTCCCCCCCAAGCTGCTGAAAGGAGGCTTGAAAACCACGTCTGAATGAAGCACTTCTGCAGGAAAGCGAAGACCCAACACAGGCTTTGTGTTTTAGCTCTGGCAATATTTTGCCAGAGTGTATTTGACTTGCTCAAAACGCAGCCGTTCCTCTAAGTTTCCCCAGGCTGAAAGGCTTCTTCTAGTCTTACACAAGCATGACCAGAATCATAATTTGGCCCATAGCCCTTTTTTTTTTTTTTTCCCCACCCCCCAGGACCAGCCAAGCTGCCTGCCCGACATCAGGCTGAAACACAGGGGCATTTGGATCTCCTGTAACCCACCACCTGGTAGCTGTTGAAATGATCCCATTTCCTTCCATTTACTACTTGCTTTTTTTTTTTATTATTATTATTTTATTTCATTTTTAAAGAACTCACTCATCCAGTAAGATTAGGTGGTTCAGAGAATTTCTTAGCAGTTTAAAAAAAACAAAAAAAAACGCTGCTAAAAATGCTAAAATGTTCTTGGCTGTGTCCTTGCCAAACGAAACCCAAACCTCACCAGTTTTCAACAACTCTCGATTCAATCCGATTGATACGAAATCAGACGGACAAGGACGCTTTGCTGGAGCCAGCCAGTTTTTCGCTGAGGGTAAATCACACCCGGCTCCCACCCGCAGCCACGCTCCCCCAGACTCTGCTCTGGAGCCCCACAGCCAAGAGCACACACACACACGTTATATCTCCCAGCAATGGTCCTTTTTTACAAAATCCTGGTTTCGTAACATCAGCTGCCTTCGGGAAAGAAAAGGCCATGCACTGAACATAAACAGTCTAAGGGCAACTTTAACCTGGGACTTAAGCTGTTTGAGGGAGGTTTTTTGCCTTTGTTCACAGAGAAAAAGATGACTGATGCAGTAATATAGTAATTTTAATTTGCTAATTGGTTAGGAAAGAGGCCAGGTTTTTTCTGAGGTATAACATATGACTCTCTAAAACATGCAATATGTTATATATCTCCTTGCCTACTTGGATTATACCTGAATATAGCCATTGCCTTTCGCATTAGATGAGGCACAGACACATTTTTCTCGGGGTAGACATGTCACCTACATGCAGATGCATGGGTGAGAGGAGGGGGGCTATAGGTGACACATAACAGAGAACTGGGGGGACACACAAGGTGCTGGGGAGTTGGGGTGGGAGAGACACTACCATCAGAGACGGGGTTCAGACGTGGCTGCTATGTCCCAAGGGACATCATGCTTATGAACAGAGCATCTCCAAGCCAATACCTGTCTCCTGCACATCCTCCACAAGCACCTTCTACCCCCCCAGCTCCATCCCCCCCAAACAAACAGACCAAGCAGGACCATTTGGATCAAAGCAAAACCCAGCCCATCCTCTGGGGCTCATCAGCCCCACACTGGGCAAGAACATCAGGATCCTGCTGTCTGCCATCACCACCCTGCCCAAAACAACCACAGCACAAACCCAAAGCCCCCCCTTCAGGAGGATGTACCTTGCCAGGAAGCCTTCACGAGTCCCCAGGTTGAGCAGATGAGGCAGATCTCAGCAGGAAGAGTTACCACATCCAGGGACATCCAGACGCAAGCAAGCAGACCAGAAGGGCCACGTGTTTGGGTCTGGGACAACCCCTCCCCACAGAGCCCCCCATGCTGAGGGCAGGGGAAGGTCTTCTGTCCCTTCCCACCACGTGTGTGGGCCAGAGCCCACTGAGGAGCCACACAGACACCACCCAGCAGCCTGAACAGCCAGCCAGCCATGTGCTGAAGGGCAATTAAATTCCTCATTAGCTGTAATTAGCCAGCACCTGACACCCCTTAACAGAAGCCCAGCAGCAGAGAGGCCTCTGCCTGGCAGGAGAGGGCCAGTGGGAAGCCAGTTTTTGTGGCTTGTTTTATTCTCCTGGGTTTTTTTCAGGCTCCTTGTGACCATGCTGGAGCCCCACCAGAGGCAGCACCTCACCAAGGTCAGCTGGGGACCCCCTCCCCTGATTTGGCAGTCTGTGGGTCAGACCTTCTCTGGAGAGAAGAGCCAGCAGCACCAGCTGCTCTGCTAATTGATCCAAGAACAGCTCATGTTAATTATCCCACCCCTCCTCCTTGGTGCTTCTGCCCTCTACAAAAGCACAAAATAAGGTCTACAAAAGCCTCTTTCCCTGCGTGAGATCTCTTGCCAACATTCTTACCCAGATGAAATCTTCAAGCAGCAGGAGCTTCACATCATACCCCCCAAGGCAGATAAATGGTTAACCTGGGCAGGGAGACTTGCCAACACTCTTATGTGGTCAGACATGTCATCCCTTGCACTGCTGGTCCTCAGAAAATCAAGTGGGTCAGGCAATATCAGCTTTCCAACTTCATGGCCAGAAGGGGTCCCTAAGAGGGCCACTGACCTTTTGGTTGCCTCAGCACGTGTGGGTGGCAAAGTGCTTTGTCTCTACAAGGCTGCTCACGTGTGTGGTCTAAAGGACCTTGATTATTTTCAAGGCTAAGTAACCCTGGGGATGAGGGAAACCAGCAGGCAGGGAACAATCAAAGAGAAGAGAGGAAAAACTTGCAAGTGCGCTCTCTTGGCCTTGCTTCAACTCGGTCTGGTGGGAGGTGTCCCTGGCCAGGGCAGGGGAGTTGGAATGGGATGATCTTTAAGGTCCCTTCCAACCCCAAGCATTCTATGGTTCACTTTGAACTGGGTTTTAAATTGGGCTTTGCTAACCAGGTGCGAGGCTGATGGTGTTCAGTCATCAGCCAATATTGCACTGTTCCTCCCCGTGATTTCCATCCCCTCACCTGGTGCTCTGAGGAGGAGGTGGCAGGGTGGTCAGGCACGTTGGGTGGCTGCCCCAGAACCACTTGGGCAGCGTTTGTTGAACAGTCGAGAAGACGGATGTTCACTCTGCTTTGTGCAGGGGAAAGGTTTTGGCTCCTCTTGAAAGCCTGTCCCATCAGCCGCCAACCTATTTATTGTACGTCCACATCCTTTGATTATTTCTTAAGCACCTGGCCTTCACTTGGCAGCTCACGAGCTTCCTACAAGCCTTAATGCATTTATCTTCGCAGATAAATGTGAGGGAAGGGAAGAGCTACTAACTCCCTGGGACAGAGCAGACCTTTTGATGCAGGTCTCTTAAATCCCAGGCTAGCCAGTAAATCCCTCCGGCATTTAGTGGTCTCCAACTGGTTCTTTAGGCCATCCATTATTTACAGTACATGCCTGGCTGTACAGTATTTCATTACCTCTGGAGGAGGATGGCAAACACAAAGAGCTGGGAATCCCCGTGTCGTCCTCAGCCCCAGAGGCACTGCAGGACTTCAGACTCTCCGGAGCTAATCCCATGCTCTTTTAGCTCATTTGTGGAGTTCCTCTTTACAAGAGGGGAAAGGATCAGTCAACGTGATGTACAGGTCCTGGATTTTCACTTTGTGACCGTCTTATTGAGCCTGCAAGCTGAATGCAGAGAAAAGCTTATAGAAAGGAACATACCATAAAAAAAAATAAAATAATAATGCCATTATTTCTAGCTCAAATTTAACCTCCAGCTGTGGTTCTTTCCATGACCCCACCAGAGTAAAAAGCCCTTCACAACTGGGTAAGCTCTTCCCGTGAAGGCACACACCAGTCTGAGCAAAGCTCCTCTTTATTTTCCTCTTGCTGCACTAAGTAGCCTGAGCTTTCCCATTCCCACACTGCAAGGCAATCACAAACTCTCAGATCATTTTTTGGAGTGTGTGACTTTCCACTGCATCCTCTCTAATTTTTCATTTTAAGTAAGCCCATTTTAAAATGTCCACAACAAAGGTTTGGAAGGGAGGGGGCAATATCTTTTATTAGCCTAAATGACATAGCTGGAGAAACCAGACAAGCCTTTGGTTACTGAAGACTTTTGCCTCCTTTTTTTCTTTTATGCTCCTTTTCTCCAGTATCCGTCTTGCTTAGAGCCTTAAACCACCTCATCTGCAGCAATTCCAGTGCCACCAAGAAAGCTCAGAAGTCTTAGAAAGGCTGGACATTTAATCTGTGCTGCATTATTATGAGGACTGCGCTGGCAGGGCTGGTTTGTTGTTGTAGGATAGCTCGCCAGTCACCAGGCAGCTCCTATTTCTTCAACATAAATCACCACTAGAACCATTTCTTTGAGTTCAAAACCAACAATGGAATACTTGAATTGCAATAAATTAGGTAGGTAGAGCAACACAGAGAATCACCAAAACCTACATTAAGTCGAGGGGGATACAGTAAATATTTTGGTAAGCTGTTGTCAGAGCACAAGGCAGCTACTTTTAAGCTGTATCTTTGATCTCTTGTCTGGTTACAGATAATGGGGGTGAGCTCCCTCAGCCTCTTCCTGATTTTTGGAAGTCTCTGGAAGCTAGGAATGGGATAAAACACCCTCTCACCTCCAGGCAGGTTTTGAGATGCAGCTGCCCAGGATGCAGAGCGGTGACCTGAGCTGAGACCCTGCAGTTCTCCTTCCCAGCAGCTGATGCAGTACCTGGGGAACAACCTGGTGCCAAAATATCGCATGTACAGAGGCAAAAGAAAAAAAAAAAAAAACAACACCATTTCAGGAAAGCATCACTCCTAAAGAGAAGGAGGCAGCCTGTAAATCTATCTAGCTCAGCCTCCCCTACAGCTGGGAAGGTCTCTCGCTTCGGATTCCCTCCATCCGTCTTTCCAGCGTCGGGCTGTCACTGCGGAGAGCTGCTGACAGACAGCCCCGATTCACACAGCCACGCAGGAAACCCCACAACCCATTATCACCGGGCAGGAATTCATCTTCCAGACAGGCATCCCTGCCTACCCCTTCAATACACTGAAGTCCCATCATCATCGTAGCTGCATCTTAATTATCTAGTTTAAAAAAAAAATTAAATAAATAAAATCTGAGAAAAAGTCTGCAGCAGCGTGAGGCACGCTCTTGTTCAATAGTGCTGGTGGCAGCTGGAGGCTGGGAATGGTTTGTTCTTCTCCTTGGAAAAAAAGAGACTTCAGAGAGGGTCATAAAGTTGCAATCAGAGCAGATCTGCCCCGTGGTCCTACTTGCCCATCAGCTTGTCCCCAAGAGCAGCCTGGATGAGATAACCCCCCAGGAGATCCCACCCCACCCAGTAATAAGGATTTCTCCACCTGCCCCCATAACCGTCCCAGTAGATTTGGATGAGTAGGTGCCCTGACACCAGTGTAAGGTCTGTATACGTATGGATAAATGCAAACTGCCATTTCTGTTCCTGCACAGCAGGGGAGAGAAGTTTTACCAGTACAAAAGCTGTCTCATTCTCAACATTTAAGCTGAGGTGATGGAACTACTTCGGGTTAAACAGAAAAGTACATCTTTACAGCATTTTACTGACCAAACTTTTATAAGGAGACCAGGACATAGAGAGCGGCCCAGGGAAAACCAAAGTCTGATAGTACAATGAATAAAAAAAAAATCATATTCTGGATCAACTATTTACATGCTGCCCCAAAACCCACATCCTCAGACCTGTTAAGGAAAGAATGTTTATTTTATGGTTAAAGAAAGATACCAGGAGATACAAAAAGCTATTTCAGACATTAAATGAAAGCATTCCTGAATGGTGAAAACCATTGTGTACAGAAAGGGCACAGAGAAGGAGCCTTTGAGAAACCTGAATAAGAAAATAAATCTCCCTTTATTTGCCTTGGAGAGTCTTTTTTTTTTTGATGTCAGCTCAACTTTTCTTTGAAACCTTCACAATCAAGTTGCGTCGTGCAAAAGGGAAACAGAGATGTTTATTTATCAGCAGAGAATCGCAAGCCAGTCCCTGCCCAGGGTGGTTTCTGTCCTTTTTACAGCCGCTGCGATGGCAAATACATCTCCCGACCCCGGGTAACGGCACTGCCCGGGATAAGGAGCCCCAGCAGCACTTTGCAAACCCCATCTGGATCTGGGGCGCCCAGAGGGACCACATGAAAATACTCACAGCAGCAAAGGGTGGAATGGCTTGAAATCGCATTTGTCATATTCTATTCTTCATGAATATAAAAATATCCTTTTTTTTTTTTTCCCCATTCTCTTCCCTGGGATGGTGGGAAAAATCACCATATTTCCTGAATGAGTAAGTGGAAAAAAAAGACCATTTGGAGTTACAAAATGGGCTTGTAATGCAAAGCTAAAAAGACAAGGTTTTCTCGTGTGCACTTTCAGTGCAAAAGCAGCCTTCCTGTTAAATTCCTTGGTAATTTCATAATGTAAAAGTAACCCAAGACAAAAGCACTGAAAAATACGTTAACTCCTTGACTATCAGGAGGCTACAGCCCATGACAGGGTCAGTATTTTCTCTTTTCAGCCCCTACCACTCTCATCACACGTGAGGCATGTGAAGAAACAAAGTCCCTGGGGTCTGAAGGCAGGAGAGCAGGGACCACGGGCTGGGAGGTTCGTGCTGCCAACACCTGGTGATGGGACAGGGGCTGGGATCTCCCACAACAAAGGGTCTCCAGTAGGAGCTGGAATTTGGGCTGGTTCCTAGAAAGATAAAAAAAAAGCAACAAACTTGAGCTGCTTGGTTACTGTGTTTGGATTTTCTTCTGCTGTGTCTTCTCTGGCAGCGGGTGTGTTTCGACATGTACTCATTAACTGGCCTCCCTCCTCCCAGGGACTAGAATGCCTGAATACATAATTTTTCTTTTTACACAGAAAATGTAATTTCCTATTGTCCCTGGTGCCAGCAATTCTTGTTAATGCTTTAAAGAGAGCCTTGCCTCTCTTGTACTGCGTTCTGCACCATCTCTCCACAGCTAATAGCTACATATATTACATGGGGAAACTCAACCAGGTGGTGGATGGAGGCCATCAAGTGAGTCTCCTGGCACCCAGAAGCTCTGAGCACTGCGCCTGGAGAAGCAAAGGGCACAGCCACAGACTGCAGTGAGAGCACGAAGCTGCAGCCCTTGGCCCTAAGAAGATGCTGCAGACCATGGGAGAGCAAATCCTGTCACCCCCGTAGGTGCCAGACCTCCTGAGACCAGATCTGAGGTGGTTTGAGACAAGATCCTCTGTGCTGAAGAGGTGCTTTCCTCCTGCCAGGAGGGATCCTCCTCCCGATCCATTTTTCCCACCATCACAAACCTTAATGACTTCAGCCAGTGTCTTGTTTTTGGTTTTCAGGAAACCAAGATGCCCAGGTTACAAACTCAAACCGTTTTACACAGGTGATGTCTGAAATTAAAACTAAATTCTCCCTTAAGATGATCTATTAATATTGATCCAGTCTCTGAGCAAATAAATTAATGTACCTCTACTATTTGGATGGCTAAATATTTCCAATTAAGAGCCTTATGAACAATGCATAGTACATTTGCTTTGGAGGGAGGCTAACGATTTAAAGCTCATGTTAGAAACATTATCTGCTGTCACTAATGTGATTTGCTGACTCGAGCGTTTATTTTTTCTGATTTTTTTCCCCCATTCCCACCAATTTTTCAATTAAAACTTAATCGCCTGCCTGCTCACTCCCTACAGAAGCGATAGGGAGATTATAAGCTATCATAAAGCCTTCTCTGGTCTCACATTTCTCTCTGGCAACACAGAGAAAAGGTCACTTCTAGCACTGGCCTACACACTAAGCCACACTTTTATTGCAGTCTTGTGGCTTAAGGGCTCGCTTTAGGAATGCGCGTTGGGTGCTGGATGGTGTGTTCAGGTCCTGCCTTCCTTTAGCTTTGCCTGAGTGTCTTCTAGTGAGCTGGGTTGCCATCTCGGCAGCAAAAATCAGGATCCAGCTCTTGGGTGACATACTGATAGAATCATAGAATGGTTCAGGTTGGAAGGGACCTGAAAGACCATCCAGTGCCACCCCCTGCCCTGGGCAGGGACACCTCCCACCAGACCAGGTTGCTCCAAGCCCCCTCCAACCTGGCCTTGAACCCCTCCAGGGATGGGGCAGCCACAGCTTCTCTGGGCAACCTGTTCCAGGCTCTCACCACCCTCACAGCAAAGAAGTTCTTCCCCAGATCTCAGCTCCATCTCCCCTCTTTCAGTTTAAAACAATTCCCCCTTATCCTGTGGCTCCCCTCCCTGATCCAGAGTCCCTCCCCATCTCTCCTGGAACCCCTTTAGGGACTGGAAGGGGCTCTAAGGTCTCCCCGGAGCCTTCTCTTCTCCAGGCTGAACACCCCTAACTCTCAGAAGAAGGTACTTTTGTACCTTCTTCTGACATGGGCATGTTGATCAGGTTTTATGGCTTATTTCCATACATTGAATCAAACTAAGGTCATTTGGAGATGAGCTAAGAGCCACAGACCTGTGTCCTGGCTCAGCAGCTGCCGAGCAGGGAGAAATTTTGGCAAAGATCATTACCTTGCTACTGAAAGCAGGATGAGTTTGGACATCACACCCCTTTGCCTGCTGGGGGACAGTAACAGCCCCGTGCCATCGCATTCATTTCCTTAAATAAGCCCGTAGCTCTAAAACGAGCAAGGACTTGCTTCAGCCTGTAACCAGAGCAGTGGCTGGAGGGAAGCTATAAAGGGAGTTTGTATACACGGGCAATGATAGCAGCGAGAGAAGAGATTAGATAAACAGAAGATCGTTTACAGCATCATGTGCCTCACAAGCCTCTCCTGGCAGGAGATGTATTACATCCACTCCAAAACAATTAGCTGGCCTGACAAGCAGGGAATATTCACTGGGGGGGTAGGTAGCAAGGGTGATTTGTCACTGGGACCCCTAGGCTATCAGGAGAGCAGAGGCCAGGGTTTTCCTGGCCTCTTTTATGGCCAGCTGTTTATTTTTAAGAATTAATTTATTCTTCCTGGTGGGCTTGGTGCAGTTTGCCACGCTGAAAGGGCTGTTGTGAGTGTCACATCCTTACGGGAAGAGCCAGGGAGAAAAATGGACTTGGTTTCCCTGGTTTAGTGAGTGGGGTGGAGGTCAGCAGCTCGGACCTGCGTTGTGCAGACAGAGGAACAGGGCCTGGAGACATCACAGCGATCTTCTGCACAGACATGTGGGGCACGAGCTGCCGTGCCCGTACAGGTTTTCATTCCCCCTGCATCTAAGAGGGAGCATAAAGACTCCCAAAACAAGATTTTTCACTTTGTACTGCTGTAAATGAAGAGAATTATTCACCTGCAAGGATTTCTACTCCCAAGGTGCTAAACGTGGGAATTGGCTTGAGGCTTCTCAACAGTATGGAGGGAAATTCCCCGTTTATCTGCATTTTTGGGGATGGTGAATTTTAGAGATGGTGGCCAGTGGGGCTTTGGGGCCCCAGGAGATATTTCAGGGGAGCTCTTTGCTCCTTCAGCTCTCACCTACTTCATACAACCCTAGAAGCATCCCTAGGGAACTCCTGCCGTTCTCACCAGTTGGAATAGTCACATACCTGGGATAATCCCACCAAAAAAAACAACTCCTCAAATGATACCGCAAAGGAACAAAGTGAGACACAGAGCCTGGTGAGTCTGCAGCACCCCGGAGAAGATGGTAGACCTTCTGACAGAGCCGTGGTGGCCTGGTGACCACTGCCCAGGCCCGGTGGCCACCACCCCAGGACCTTCCCATGGTCCTGTTTAGCTGCTGGCTACGTTGGGGGTGTGAGTGAGCCAGAATTACCTGAAGTACAGATTCACGAGTACATCTGCTCTGTATCTTTGTGAAAAAATATTGCTTGTCATCCCTTTTTACTGATAGTAGACTGATTTCATCCGGACCCTTTTGGCATTCCTGAGGATTGCCCAGATAGCCGGATGAAAAATGTTTGCAACCGCTTCCCATATCTGATTGCTTTTCCTCACTTTGGCCCGGTGCCTTCGAGCCCGTGGCATTGTGCCCATTTCTGTACTGGGAGGGTGGAGGATTGTTAAAAGGAGAGAAGTAAACAGCAGATAATGATAATAGAACCTTTCTGCCAGGTGGTGTTAGCAGTAGGAGCAGGCAGAGTCAAACAGTGTCTAGAGTTTCCATTTAATATAAAATAAATGGTTCTAGCCTCCACCTAATACTTTGCCCTCTAGGGTTTTAGGAATGCAGACTGTAAATCCCTGATCACCTTTAGCGCCTGTTATTCCCTGAGCCCAGAGTTTACATTACTCATCAACTGAGTGAACTAAAAACCCTTCTGAGAACTCCAGGCTTCTTGGCAAAAACCCTCCCTAGACCTCACCTGCCAAAGAGGCTGGTGCCGCTTCCTTCAAATAGTAGCCAGGCACCTTGGGTGAGCTCTGCCTCTCTTCCTTTGTAGGACACTCAAGGGAGCTATCACCTGGCAGAGATCACCTTAGTGAAGGGGTAACTATAATCGAAAAAAGATCATATGCAACATGCCTCTTCAAAATGGACTCGGGACTTGTCCATGGGCATGATGCCAGTCAATGAGGTAGCCATCCAGTGCAGCCACTAGTCCTGCCAATCTCTTCAGGCTTCCCATTGCCCTCTGAAGGACCTTGGCTAATAGATAGAGAGTGGAGAAGGCAAAATTTTGGCTAAGATGCGAAAATCTCACTGCTTGACTGAAGGGCTGCATTCCTGTAGAAGTGGATCCACTCAGCATTCCGGCAGAGGCACCTTTGAGAGATGTGTTTCCCATGTAAAGAAAATCAACAGGGACTGCAGTGCTTGCTGGTGACCTTTTAAAGCCCAATGGTATCCAACAGCAGTGTTGGAGGAGCACTGGTCCTCTCCTCCACCATGGAGGAGAGCATGAGCATCTGTCCCCGAGAAGGCGTCACCACACAGAGGAGTTTTATTTGGGAACCAGAAAGTCTCACTGTGGTTTGGGAAAGGATTTTCCTTCCCTGTCCTCATTCCAGAGCCACAGGCAATCTTTTGGAGAGACTGGACCCACGCCACAGCGTGCCTTGAGGGTTCAGTCTGCAACTTGTACTTGATTCTCATGAGGAAAGTTACCCCAATGTGGCCTGTGTCTGGTGTGCCGTAATCTTGAACTTCTTTATCCTAACAAAAATGGAAAGGTAGCCCTGTCTACGTGTTAAGTATCATGGAAAAAAATTCTAAACCTTATCTGCTTCACTAATCTCCCACCAGGCAATATTCTTCAAGAGTTAATGAAATAATGAGAGATAATCCATTAGTAGGTAAGAATCTTACATGGAGTTGCAGATGGATGGCTTTTTCTTTTATCCATGGACAAAAATCACTTTCAGCATTTATGATACAGAAGAAATATTGTCCATGACACCTCAATAGCAGATTTTGGAAGGACACTGTGAGGAGAGACTGGGCTTTCCACAGCGGCCTCCCACCTCCCTGCTGGGAGCTGAATGGATCAAATCTCTTTCCAAAAGCAATAAGCCATGTAATTGATCCCAAAGTTTAAAGATGCTTTCTAAGTCCAAGCAACTGGTTTCTTTTAATACCAGACAGAGCAGAAGATCCTGCTTTACTGGATCAGCAGAGTAGCTAGAGCAGAGGTTGCCTCTTTGCTAGATCAGGCTACATCCTGCAATGCCCCAACCAGAGCCGAGCTGGTTTTCACACACTGGGCTGCCTCCCTGGGTGGGAGATCCAAGAAACTACTAAAGGCGAGCAAGTCCTGTGCCCATGAAGAGCATAAAAATATTTGAGACACCAACTTGAAGGAAAATATCTCCTTTGGGGACCTGCATGCATGTTCCTTGGTGTGGGGATCCCATGGTTTTAGTTGGAAACCTGCTGCTTACACTCACCGATGCTCAACGACCTTGATTGACTATTGCACTATCTTAACGCTGTTATAGGAGTGGTCTCAGAGCGGGGTTTGCTGGATTTTACACATGTATGTTTATTCCATTTAACAAAATCCATTGAAAACATCTCGGCCACTTCTTGCATTTACAGCAGGACTAGTAAGTCAGAGAGCAAAGATACTCAATTAAGGCATTTAAAGGCACTTTAAAGGCTCAGTTTCTGAACGAATGCCTCCATCCCTCATTTCCTCCACGTTACAGATGCCAGCAGATGGAGGAGGAGACAGTGTGGTTCTGTTCCTCTCCCCTGAACTGCAGAGGAGGAACCCTACAGCATCCAGTACCCACTGGCGTTCCTGGGGCTGGAGGCTTCATGCCCGGGCCAACTGCATTGCTGGCAAGAGTGAAGGCAATGGAAGGACTAAAGCTTTATTTGTGAGGCTGCAAGGAAACAAAAACCACAGTGAAAGGAGATTTTAAAGGACGAAGACTGTTTGCTGCCCCAGGCAGAGTTTCTACAAAGACTTTTAAGCATCTGAGTCCTATTTTCTATAGGTGATCCAGATCTTAAAAATAGTAGCATCTGGGGAGTAACAAAATACATCCACTTATGGATCTGCAAAAGTTTGGGTCAGGAGTTCAGACCGTTGGAAAAGAAACCTTCTCCCTGGGAGGAAAAGGAAAACCCAGAGACTCCATTGATTTGGGGATAGAGGCTGGATTGTCCATATTTCTTTGGAGGATCATTCAGCCCTTTAATTTATACAGCCACACTTTACCACACGTGTCAGATGTACCTCCCTGGTAAACTCTTCTCCTTCCTGGCCTTTCAAGTGCAGGGTCTCACCTGCTTGGATGTCACAGGATGATGCTCACAGGAAAACAACCTGTGAAATGCCAAACAGATGTGAAAACGCATCAGAGGAAGAACGTATGGGTGGTACCTGTCTGTCATCACCCCTTTCACCATCCTGTCTCCTCCTCTGTCATCTGGTGCCCACCTCTGCCAGGCCACAGACAGGGAAGCCAGGTGAAATGGGAGGCAGAGCCCTGTTCAACGTGTCTGAGCTCTCCCCTGGTCTTTACCAGGCTGTGGGAAATTCACCTTCGCTTCACTGAACGCTTACTTTAAGGTGGAAAAGCAGGTTCCTAGTGAAGAGCGGGTCCACCTTAACAAAGATCATAAAGATATAAAATCTCAGAAGTCATTTGTACTTACATAGAAAGAGCACAGTCGCCACCACCGCCCCCGTGTGCAGCCAGTCTAAGACGTTCTTACCTTTATTCTCAGCTGCCCACGTTTTCTTTTTCATTTCTTTTTCTTTTTCCCAACCTGCCCTGAAAAATGTTAAACACTTTTAAACAAGCATGGGGTTTTTTTCAGAGGAAAATCCCTTTTTTTTTTTTTTTTTCCAAAACAGATGTTTTTCCTGTGAGATTTTTTTATAACGAGAAAGTTTGTCTGGCAAAATAAACGCAACCCTTACTATAGTGATTGTCAGAACTTTGTTAGATGGAAATATAAATGTAGCTAAAAACTAATAAGTAGTATATGACTAGTTTCTAGCTTAAAAAAAAAAAAAAATCCCTCCCCAAAAGTACAAGAACTTTGCAGCAGATCCCTAAGGACTTTGTAAAAATACACAGATACAGTCAAAGTTTCTCAGTAGAAGTTAAAAATAAGATCACTCTGAAACCAACCGAGTGACACCATCTTCAGTCTCTTTTAAGACGGGTTTTTTTCTCCTTCAACCATTTTTCTTACATGGTAAATTCCATTTTCTGTAAGTAATGGAATAGTTACATTAACCAAAAACTCTCCTGAAAACTTCCTAAATTATAGCATTTCCCTGCAAATGCTTTGAAAGTCTCTGATTTCCAGTGCTTTCAACATAAAGATGGGTTCTCTCCATCCTGTTCTTCAACGACACGGGGGAGAGAAAATGTGTTCTTCTTGAGAAGAGAGAGGACATGATTTGGAGCCCCAGCACCTCCATGGGAAGATGGTGGCTCCCAGCCCTTGTCTCCTTTGAAGATCTGACTGCTTTGGAACCCAGGATCCCCACCACACGTGGAGGCAGGGCACCACCAGTAAATTCTTTGGAAAAGCAGCGTATGGTCCCCTCTGCTGGGATCCTGCCCATCCTCTCACCCTCTCTCTGGGCAGGAGAAGCACAGGCCACCTCTCCACTGGCTGCCCAGGGAAACTTCTCCATTTCTACTTCCTCGCCACTACAATGCATAATTACAAGGCAGAAGCAAGGACTGTTGATAAAAATAAACAAAGCAAATTATCACCTAATAAGAATGGGCCGGGTATGATCTTAGTGTAGGGGAATTTGAGAAAGAAGCTTTACTTTAGGGAATAACGTGTGACCTTTCTCTTTTTCAAGAAAAAGAGGCTCTTGGCATTCTTGGGCTCGTAATTTGCCTGAAACCTGAGCCATGTTGATACGGATCTTTTAATTATTGTCCGCTGTTGACCTGGACCAGGCATTGTGAGAAGGCTTCAAATCAATCATCCCACAGCTTTGACTGAGTGCTCACCTGTTCAAAGGTTTGGTTTTGGTTGGTTTATTTTTTTGAAAACCTTGCAAGCGAGCAGAAAGCCAGAATATTTTCTACCACCAGGAAGCCCTTTTAAGCAGCCCTTGTAAGACCAAGGGAAATGCTTGTCTTGCTCTAAAAGCCCAGAATTAAATTCCCAGAGACAATAATAATTAAAACCAGAACAAAACAAATTAAAAAGAAAAAACAAACCCAAACAAAACCATGACTTGGTTGATTGCACTGGAATGAATTTGACCAACAGATGGCAGCTATGAAAAGTAAGATGGGTCACTTTTCCCAGCCGTGTAAACAGAATGAAAGCACTATAACCCATCTGCCATGTAACAATATCAGTCCTGCTCTTGAGACCAGTCATAATAAAAAAAAGCATCCTCAAGTCAATTGGTTTTGGCTTATATGCAGTAGAAAACGCTGTGCAGAAATATTCATCATGATGGTGTGGTGTTCCCTCATCAGCCTGCAACCTTCCAGCTTCCAGGGCACACAGGTTTTATTTCCTCTGTAGAAAAACCTCTGGAGACACAGAGGGTTGGGATAGAAATGAAGAAGAAGGTGTAAATGCAGGAATGGGCAGGGACTGCTCTGCCAGAAGGCACACAGAGGGATGGAAACATCCCAGGCATTATAAAAAAACACCAACATGCAAATGTCAAAGCCTCAGGAGGAGAAATAAAACGGTTCACCAGATTGCTTTGCTAGGGGCAGAGAGAGAAGCAACCCTGTCCTACAAGACAACGTAGGCACCCGGCCACCAAGTGTGTGTTGGGACATGGGCACACAAACCCCTCTTCCGAGTATGCCCAAGAAAACACCAACAAACACCCCCAAATGCCAGGGCAGAGCTCAACGTGGCCAGAAGGCAGAGTGGGGCTTGCAGATGAGATGGAAGTTTCACTTCTGGTGAAAGTCTCTATTCAGGTGACAATTTTTAATGGACAAAATGATAAATCTGTACAAGATGTGTTGAAGACCAGGCTGGACAGGGCTTGGAGCAACCTGGTCTGGTGGGAGGTGTCCCTGCCCAGGGCCGGGGGATGATCTTTAAGGTCCCTTCCACCCCAAACCATTCTATGATTCTATGCAGCATTCGCACTGTCAGGTGCCAAACAGGGAAGCGCAGAGATTTTTTAGAGGCTTTAAAACCAGCTAAAGGCTCTGAGTGGAGCCAGGAACCCGGTGGGGTGGGATGGCGTTGCCACGTGGGCTGTTTCTAGTGGAACCGAGGCAGAAGCTGTAAATGTCAGGAATTTGCCTGCCAAGGGCAGCATGGTCTGTCAGCAGAGCCTGCCAGCGGGACGGCTGGGACTGGGAGAGGCAGTTGGACACGGGATTGCTCACGGAATCCAAAGGATTTACCCTGGGTGATGTGGGCATCCCCGGCCAGCCAGGGGAGGAACAAAGGGCTTGGAAAAAGACGCGGAATTTGTAGGCAGAGGGCGAGAGCGCCGTGGCTACCCCGCTGACTGCTGCCAAGGGGTCTGCCAGCGCCTGGCCAGTGCCCCCGCACCTCTCACCTCCCCTGCAGCTCTGCCTGCACAGCGTCCCCTCCCCAGCCACCAAAACAGCTGGAACCAGGGCTGCTGACTCCGTGGATTTTGCAGCTCGTGTGAGATCGCTGTAAAAAGTCACAACTTTTCTTTTTTTTCTTTCCTCTCCCCGCCCCCCTTTTTTTTTTTTTTTTCTCTTTACTTTCTCTCCAGAGCAGCTTCACTTGGTGAGTCTGGATTTAATGAAGTTCCAGCAGCAGCCAAGCCGCTACCCAGGCTCGAGGAACACAGGTAACACACACTGTCCTGGTTCTCTGCCTCCCAAACCAGTTGGGATGTCACTAATAAAGGAGAAACCTCAAACTATGTCCTGACATCAGTGTCCCTCTGAGCTGTGCTTGCTTCTCTCTTTTCTTTCCCCCTCCGACAATCACATACATCCATTGGAATGGGTCCAGAGGAGGCCACGGAGATGCTGGGAGGGCTGGAGCCCCTCTGCTGTGAGGGGGGGCTGAGAGAGTTGGGGGGGTTCAGCCTGGAGAAGAGAAGGCTCCGGGGAGACCTTAGAGCCCCTTCCAGTCCCTAAAGGAGCTACAGGAGAGATGGGGAGGGACTCTGGATCAGGGAGGGGAGTGATCGGATGAGGGGTAACGGTTTTAAATTGAAAGAGGGGAGTGTAAGAAATGATTTAGCCTCAAACAGGGTTCCAATTAAAGTTGACAATCTATTAAACGAGTAAAGCCAAGCAACCAGCGCAGGACACTCCGGGAGTCTCTGCTCACCCAAGACGCACCACGGGCAGGTCCCGGTTTGGGTTTATATTTCCTCTGCTCATACATATTCATAGAAAGGTTGGCCTATGCTAATGAGCTCCAAGGATGGGCGTGTCTTCTTTGGCCATACCCTCCTCACCTTCTGGAATCTTCTCTGACTCCCACCCGCTGGTCGGTGGGGGAGGCAGTTTTTCTGGGCTCGCCCCCAGGACGCCCCCCGACCCCAGGCGTGCGCCCCACAGCCCCCTCCCGCTCAGCACCGTGGGGCCAGCGACACAAACTGGGTTCCTTAGGGGGTTTTTGCAAGAAATAGAAGCTCTAGACATACCGTCCTGCTTCTCCTGAGCCCACGGTTATACAAGGACACACAGAAGGGTTAAAGGGACTGACACGAATCAGGTGAACGCATTTCACAGGGAGGTTTAGATTAAATATTGGGAAGAACTTCTTTGCTGTGAGGGTGGTGAGAGCCTGGCCCAGGTTGCCCAGAGAAGCTGTGGCTGCCCCATCCCTGGAGGGGTTCAAGGCCAGGCTGGATGGGGCTTGGAGCAACCTGGTCTGGTGGGAGGTGTCCCTGCCCAGGGCAGGGGGTTGGAACTCGATCATCTTTAATGTCCCTTCCAACCCAAACCATTCTATGATTCTGTGTTCTATAGATTTTACAGACTTGGCCTGGGGACAAGAAAGAGCCCCGTTCCCTGTCCCACCACCTTGCAACACCATGGCGGTTCCTGGCACAAGTGACAGCAGAGAAGCCCACCCGTAAAATCCACAAGCTCCCTCGATCCCATCCACTGCAGGCAGTCAGGGTACATCAGGATTTCTCAGCTCTTTTTTCGGGCTGTAAACAGTCAGATCCCCCGTAGGCAACAGCTCTGCCCAGCCACGAGCTGGATTTTTACACACAAGGCGAGTATCTTCTCCCCTAAAAAGGCACCTCCAGTCCCTTCACTAATCTCCAGGCTTTCCCAGATGCTTTTGGTGGATGCAAGAGCTATTCACTGTTACAGAGTACACAGTTCTTTCTGTCCACACGATCCATAGGTTTTTTAAGTCCAGTAGGAAATGTTACAGTCAAATAATCTGGTGTCTGGCTGGAGAACATCATCCCCTGTGGAGGGGTGAGCCCATCCTTCTGCTGAGGAAAGCCGCATTTTAGAGACACACCTGGTCTTGATTTAAAGACTGCATGTGATAGAGAAGCCTGTACAGCCTCTAGTAAATTATTTCAGTAGTTAATTCTCTTCACTGTAAAAAAAAAATCTGCACCTTATTTCCACGCTGAATTGGTCTGGCTTCAGCTTCCAGTTCCTGGGATCTGCCTGGACCACACTTCCAAGAGAAGTGCTCTCATGTCCAGCTTTCTCCCTTGGTGGTTCATGTAAAACAGGATCCAGTCACCTCTAAAGCTCTGCTTGAAGTACATCTCGAAGGCTTTTTATAAAAGGCTTAACCCTCATATGGCCACATAGGCTGAGACAACCAGGAAAAAAAAAAAAAAGCAGGTGCCAAATCCGGGCCCAAAGACCAGTCCAGCCCAGTTTCTGACCACAGCCAGCCACAGGGATTTAAATAAAAATACAAACCTGAAGGGAGGCAGAGTGACCCTTGGCACGACACATCTCTCTCTCCAGCTTCGCTCCTCAGGGGTTTGCAGGGACCAAGCTGGAGTTCACGGTGAGGTTTATCAGCTGAGGCACGGGGTCACCCAGTTTGTGTTCGCACAGTTTCCAGTCTCCTTGGGCAGGGGCAGATCAAACTCACATCTACTCGTTAGCACTTCATAGGCCTGTCCTCAGACAGGCGTAACAAATGAGTAGGGCAGGTTTTCCAGGTACCAACTCACCCGCTTTTGATATCTCCTCATAGAAGTTGATCGGAGCCCTGCAACTTCTCACCCGGAGTCCCCAGTCACTTTCCCCTACGGTTTCCCGGCGCGGAGCGGGACCAGGACCACGGCTTGGTGCCCATCCACTCACACTTGTCCTAAATTAAACACAGGGAAAAGGCTTTTGGCTGCATTTTGGCCGTCTCCTGGACCCACGGCTCGGCATTTCTGGCTCAGTTTACACCGTCGCTACGAATGCCCTAAATTGACAGTATCTGGTTTACATTTACGGCAGTTTGTACAGCTCCTTTGGCCAGGTTTTTGCAAAATTTCCAGCGATGTCTGTAGCCAAATAAAAGAGAAAAAAAAAAATAAAAATCAGAGTACATTATTGTGCTTTTCCCTGACAAATATCACATGCTCCTCTTCTGTGTTTATTATTTCTACGATGGCACACCAGTCTTAGGCCAGGACCTTTTCTGTGCTCGATGCTGTACAGATGTGGGAAGAGAAAGCCCCCTCCTCACAAGGTTATGACTCACAGGTGAGGACAGAGTCCCCTGGGGCACTGCCACCTCCTAGAACGAAGCGTTGCTTCCTCCCACACATGAAGGTACAGGGCTCAGAGACCCCCAGCAAGTTTCAACCCTGCTGACTGACTGGCAAAACCATCATTTTATCAATTTGGCCAAATCTGAAGTGTACCAGGGGGGCAGGTGGTAAGTTCTCCCGCTGTCTGGCAGCTCGAGCGATGGGGGCCAAGGGTCTGCTTGATCCCAACAACAGCCCATCCTGGAGATCCCCCCGACCTCTTCTAGCTCAAGTTTAGAGAAGACATAAAGCTTTTTGTGGCCAGCTGGGGGATCTGCTGAGCACCTCCCAGCCAAAGCCACCACAGGGGAACTTCTGGCACCCAGCCCACGCTTCGTGTAACCCAGTAAGGATAGCTGGCAGGGGGGGTGGGCTGCAGGTCAACACCTGATTTCATGCTGGTAGCCCAGTGCCAACACTCAAACCGCGGCACAGAGCCAGAGGGCAGGCGTTGGCTCGGCATACTCCACTGACAACACCCAGAAGATCGCTGGAGCATAATGGGATACGGGAAGCAAACCGATTTTTAGTGTGATGCTGCTGGATTCAACTCCTCTTGACTTGTGCCCATCTGCTGTCACCACCGCCAGCAGAGCAGAAGACCACTGGCCACGATGCAAACTCCTGGGAGCGCTGATAGGAAGCCCCGAGCTTCCCACCAGCATTTTTGTGGTCTGGGATTTACTTGCAGGAATATTGGCGGGGAGCAGCTCCGTGTGGGGAATGGCAACGGCACGTCTTCCCATCTTTCATCCCCGCTCGTATTTCGGTATTTCCCTCCTTCGGCAGATTTCACCGGCCTGATAAGCAGGTCGACCAAGAAGTGGTGGAACGTTTTCCCAGCTGCAAAATGCAATCCAGCGATACGACTGTTTGTATTGTGTCAGTACCATTACTGCAGTATTGCTCGCTTGAAACACTGGAATTTCTGGGTGCCTTCTGCAGAAAGCTGTCAACAGGCAGCGCTCCCTCGTTATAAGCCCCTGGCACTTCACAAACACTGCAAAGCTGCATCCAGATGAAAACATGGGGCTAAGGATTCTCTGGTTGCCCAGAGAAGCTGTGGCTGCTCCATCCCTGGAGGGGTTCAAGGCCAGGTTGGATGGGCCTTGGAGCAACCTGGGCTGGTGGGAGGTGTCCCTGCCCAGGGCAGGGGGGTTGGAACTGGATGGTCTTTAATGTCCCTTCCAACTCAAGTCATTCTAGGATTCTCTGATTTTGCACAGTTTGCTGTTAGTTGCAAGCCCAGGGTGCGGCTCCCTTAACCCCAACTCTCATACCTGCTGCTTGCCAAGGTTTAGCAGACGGTGGCCAAGGCAGGACTGGCTCAGCCCCCTCTGCAGTTGGAATGGGCCACCCATGCCCAGTGCCTCCCCATGGAAAAACACCACAGAAATAAACACCATTCTGGTTTCTAAGAAAGCATAGCAAAAAAAATTGCAAGTTTCCAAACTGGCCTCCTCCCTCCTCTTTGTAAAGCGTGCACAAACCCTGGCTTTGTGAACTCCATAGTCTGTTAACACAGCAATTAATTACAACCCATGCAGGGCAACCACAAGTTAGCTTACAAAGGGATAGAGGTGTGAGTGACCAGGAAAACCTGCAGTTGTCAGGATTTTTTTTTTTTTTCTTCTGTAGGCAAGCCTGTTGCTCTGTCCCAAGCACAGAGATCCCCGGATGCTCACAGTGAGGGCGAAAAATCCCACTGCGTGCGGGAAAATCCCACTGTGCAGGAAAGTTCCTGCATGGAAAAATTGGGCAGAGCATCCTCTGAGGGTGGGATGCTCGGGGGAAGAGCCCTTCACTTGGCATCCTGAGCTACAGACACTCACTTCCATTTGGACAGATAAGGAGAGAAGGCTCCAGGAAAGGAAACCAAACATAAAGCAAGAACTCCACCAAACAGAAAGCTGCCAATTATCCAGCCCCACTGATCCTGCCCTGATGAGCCTCCAGCGGAGACTGTGGGACATTCTGGGGTGCAGGGATTGCAGCAGCTTTTTCATTGCCTTGGGTATCACCCGGGTGTCAGGTATTTCTCAGGAGCTCTCACAGCCTCTGTGCGCCGGCGCTCAGGAAAAACCCTGGGCTACTGTTTCCCCTCCCATCCTCTGACCGTCCAAGGCAAACGGCAGCTTGGGGAGGTCTCCCTCTTTCTCTCGAAACACGAATGTGTTGCAGCTGGGCAGCAGATTATTTTTTAAAATGAAAAATGGCTGTAATATAATCGTTTGCCAGAAAATCAATTTTCAGAAGCAACAGCTAATCTTTCTTTTAAAACACTCCCCCCCTTCAAATATTAGGCTCTTTTTTCTTTTTTTTTTTTTAAAGAACCATTTAAGGTTTTGATTGCAAAGCACACACAAACTCGAATGTCATCCAACACTAGAAATTTGGGAAGGGTCACAGCGTTTTCTAATGAAAACATATTTTTTGCAGGAACCGTCAACAAAAAGAGAACATTGAAATAATACTAATGGAAAAGAACATTGCAAACCCAATATCCTCAGCAGCTCAAGTCCAGCCAGCGCGTAGACAAGGGGATTCCAAAGCCAGGAGGCAAGTGGACTGGCTGCAGTGGGACCATGACTTCATAGCCCCACACACAGCAAGCCCTTCATCCCTCTTTGGTTCCGTACTAAACCCCATACCCTAACGAACTACACCAGATAACGAGCTACACTGGTCTCTCTACAGCTTCAGGAGGAAGCAGCTACAAGTTCATTAGGGCCCCCACAGCCATTGCCATGAGAGGACATTGATCTTTGGCAGGTCCCATGCTTCAGTCATCACAATCTTGACGCACACTGAAGTTTGCTGCTGCTACCATTTTTATTGCAATAGTCTGTTTAAAGGCAACGCTTTAAACCTGTATTTCCTCTAGACCTGGGGGAAAACCATCCTCTGGAACAGATTGATATGGCTTTGCTGTGTCAACTGCTTAGAGAGATGAAATTGGCCGCCTGGGCCACCCCAAGGGCTTTGCAGGTCCATGTTCAGCCCATGGCAAGCATCTCTACTTCCCCGTTCCCGCTGAGGCTGGTGGTGGGTAGGGAGCTCACAGTTCTGTCACCCAACGCAGCCGCACTGACACCCCCACAAGCAGCAGGAAGCACAGATGCTTCCCAAGATCTCAACGAAGACTTCCTAACGCTGTGAGCCACAGTCGCACTGCGGTGGCCACCGTTGGGGAGCCACCGCTCCTCACCGCAAGGGAAGGCCACGAGGAGGCTTCCGGAGAGAGGCCCAGCTGCCAGGCTGAGCATTAATTACTGCCACACCAGGTTTAAAAATAATTGCCCCGGGATGCAAGTGGCTGGCTTGCTTTTCTTCCCGGTCCACCACCTCCTGCAGCTGAAGGCCCTCAGGGTGGACCTCCTTCTGCAAGGAGGCTCCCAAAGAGCTTCCAGTGGAGGCTGAGCCTTGGAAAACAAATGCTCTGGAGACCCCCTGGTGCTACCGAAGAGCTAGAGGTGGAATGGGCAAGGGAAGGGGCACAAAGCGTCCCCATGTGCTTCTCCCCTCACCTCTGCAGTGGCCATGGGACTTGGGGGCGATCTGTCCCCTCCAGCAGCAGGTTCCTGAGGACACAGCCCAGTTCCCACCCCATTTCTCTTCCTCATCAACCCCTTGTTGTACTATGGGGATGCCATCAGCCATCTCCGCCTGACTCTGGTCACCAGCATCACCCCAAGCCCTCACCTCCCACCAGGGCCATAACACTCCCCACCCCATCCTCAGCTTTCCAGAAAAATAGCTGACATTCCTCAGCAGGACGAGCCTAAACCAGGCATGAATATGCGACCCTACAAATAAACAGACTCCCCCCCCCCGTTGTTTAGTCCTTTTAATATTTCAGTCAGCACAGGAAACTTCTGGTGGAGGGGACAGGCAATATGTCAGCGGGGGGAAACAGCCTGTGGGTCACGAGTTTAACAGGGAAAGCCCCTCCAGGAAGGAGGGAAAGAGCCTTTGCGTGTCCATTTCTTGTCCCTGCTGTTTTCTCTCTGTTAAACTCTGGCAGATATAAAATACCACTGAGGGCCAGGTCCGATCTCTCAATTTGAGTTGCTCAGTCTGGTCTTTTGCTGGCCACGTCTAAAAGTACAAACTGCCCGATTCTGGGAGACAGAAAAAATAAAAAAGGAGAAACAAATACTGACACACATTGCAATTTTAGATCAAATACCTTGGTTTTCTGCCCAGGCACCTGGTTGTTGTAAGATGCCTAACAAGAAGCATTTTTTTATTCTGTTTACATTCTGTGGTTAGATTTTTCTCTGTTTTTCCTTCATGGCTTTACCTCCCATGAGAGGGGAGGTAAAGAGACCTCCCCCCCATGAGAGAGACCTTTGGCTCCCAGGTCTCTGAACTGCAGCTACGGCCAAAACGTTTCTCGCCTGCTCTCATGGCGCCATCCCCTGTACGACAGAGCCACATGGGCCAAAGAGATGGCATCACCTCCTGTCAGCTGAGAGGGGGGACAAAGTAAAACCCTTACCATTAATTTCCCAGGGTAAGACGCGATGCCTTCTCCCCAGCTCATACAGCCCAGACGTCTAGTCCAAGAGAAAACCCTTCTCCACCACCTTCATTTCAGCAGAGGAAGGGTTTACTCACTCCCCATCCATCCCCCCCTGTCCTGGCCACTGACGGACCTTGGATCGCTGGCCCCAAAAGCAGGAGGGTGTTTTTTGGAGAACCCACTCTGGGTTCTCTCACACCCAAGCCATGTGCCTCCCACATCCCTGAGGCACATCTGTGATCTATTTCTTGCTCTAACAAGGACTCCTTGCATGAAGTCTTTTAACTTCCGATTCCTGCTCTCGCTGATGAGGCTAATGATAGTCCTAGGATCTCCTGTACAAAGAAGAGGAAACTTCATTAACGCTCAGAAAATCCTTCTGAAAACAGCCTGAGGAGGAGCGAGGGTGATTTCGCCAATGAGCTGTGCATTAACCTGCAGCCGGAGGAGTCACGTTTGCTTCCGACTGCATCCAGAGGAAAGGAGCTGTGCTGTTAGAAAGGCTTCTATTTTGCCCACCCGGACTGCGGGGGGATCAGCTTAGGACTGAAGTAAGCTTTGGGGAGTCATTGAACTCTGACCCGGGCTAGAATAATAGGATGTGTTTATGTCTGACAATGGGGGAGCTTTGCAGAAACCTCCAGTGAGCTCCATGCGCGACGCTGTTTTTATGGTCCTCCTAAGGAGGGAATGTCAAGGGATCGTATATGCCTTAAGTGTAAATTATGACATGCATTAAGGACCACCCGCATCAAATGGATGGTCGCCTCAGCCCAGGGTTTTTCATGGTGAATTGAGAACAAATTCCACAGCCCCCTCCCCTAGTTTGCGCTTCCATAGAATAATATATTTTCAGGTCAGCAGAGCTGTCTGCTCCTCACACAATGGGTCCTTTCTCCCTTTCCCCCGTACCTGTCAATCGCTCTCTGCCTCCGCTGTGATTTATGTTTTACTTCCGAACTGTAGGACTAAACTCTGGGAACGTGTGAGGGCACAGCAGCCAGGAGAAGCCTGGTCCCAGCCACGGCACTGCCAGCCCAGGAATGCCCCAGGAACAGGCACAAGGAAGCCTTACGGATGCGCTGAGTAACTGCACAGCCCGAGTTCCAAATGGGGTTTTGAACCATTGGGCCTATTTTCCTAGTGCACTTGGAATATTTCATGCAGCATATTTTTAGGAAAAAAAATTGGAAGCATTTAGGGGTCAAAAAAGCTTGCCCAAGCTGGCTCAAAGAATAGACGTAAATAGACACGTGGATCAAGGCAGTGTGTAAATCTCCAGACTCTCCCTTCAGTATCTGCTCACTACCGTGAGCTACACGTAGGCTCTACCAGATACCTCTGTAGCCTGTAATCGCCTGCAGAGACCCTAGCTAACCTCCAAGGACTAGATTTAGGACCGCAAAGCTGTGTCTACCTTACCTTTTCATCTGCGTTACTAGGTTATAGCAGAAATAACCATAGCTCCCTTGATAAACTGGAGGTTTTCATTATCAGCTAAGAAGTAGCTGTTTTGCTTGGCAGGCCAGAGACTGCCTGTCTTCCTCCAAACTACACTACTTCATTTCAGTGTCTCTTCTGAAAGGTTCTCTGCAGGTCTATCTCATGCTTTCATCACACTCAAGTTAATTATAAAATTAAGTCTTTAGCAGGTACAGCGTGCCAGCATTTTGCATCTCTTGATCTCCAGTGATGTTACTAAACTCACAGATTCTTTCCATCTTCTCTAGAATAAAGAATTACTGATATTTTTTTTAAACTGACTGCATTTGCAACCTTTTTCTTTTAAGGATTAATCATCGCTACTATATTCAAAATGGAAAGCTTTTCTTATTCCAGTGCTGACAAATAATATCCTACTGGATAAATACTCTTTGTAAGAGGCTACTTGCAACTTCTTTCATAGGCTGCTCTGTCTGTGTCTCTCTAAACCTTCCTTCTGGTTCTTCATTATCCCTTCATGTGGTTGCAAGGAAGGCAGTGCTACTGCACAGACTGGATTCTTATTTAATAAATCCAAGTAGGTATCAGTATCTCTTCTCTGTCTTGCTTTCCACCCTTCCTTCTCCAGGGTGGAGATTCAGCTTATTGTGAGGGCCAGTCCATAGTTCTTCTTCCCCAAGAACAGCCCTGAAGTTGTTCTAGCGTATGACATTTTACACCTTGAGCTTTCTGTGGCAATGAAAAGCTCCTCTCCTTTTCCTATAGGCGAGAACAGAACAGATCTTCAAATTCCTGGCTCCTTCTCCAGAGCTTACCTGGAGAATGGTTCAATGAAACTATCCTCACGTGTGGACGGTTGTATCATGACAATTAGACAGGGGGACACATCTCTGAAGAAGGGCTGCAGCACACACCCTGCATGCTTTTTGTGCCTTGTTCCAGGCAGTGAGTAGGAGTGGAAGATTCCAGGGAATGTCCTGATCTCATGGGAATTCCTATTAATCCAGATCCCAAGCAGAGGATTCACTGGGCTACTCATGGAGACTGTACTCTTCCACCTCCGAGGCTGGAGATAGCAGAGAGGAGCGAAATCTGGGATTGAGGATCATCAGGACCCAGGACTAGGATCTGATACCTAGAACTAGAACTGAGGACCAAGAACTAGCCCCAGGAAAAGACTGGAATATAAATGACCTGAACCTGAGGGTGGCCATCATCATTTAGAAACACCTCCGGGTGCAACTTCTCCCTCAACTTTCCCACAACGGTCAGACTCTGGGATATCAGCTGTCAGTCTGGATGAGCTGGTTGCTCCGATGAGGAAACAGCAGGGACATTCATCGAACAGTACTTGAACCTGCACCTGATCCCACCAGCCAACCAACACACCTGTAAGGACTTTGCTCGGAGTGACTTTTCCAAAACAGTGCCCTGCTTGTTTCGAAAGCCACGGTGTTTGCAGAACGCTGATACCTAATTCTGAAATTTGGCAGAACCGTCTCTTAGAAACAAGCCAGTAAATTTCATCTTCACCTCTCCCTTTTTCTTGGTTCTGCTGTTTCCCATCACTGCTTTGCTCCTACCCTTTGTCAAGCTCCCTCTTCCCACCTCCTTTTTCCATGTGTATAATTCACTTAACATCAGATGCACCATCTTATGCTATATGTGTTTTTAAGATTTTTGCAGTATAAACACATCTTGTCAGTCAGTTGTATTTACTGCCAATTCATTTACAATCTGACCCTGGAATAAGCACTTTGATTTTTTTCAAGTTAATATGGTTTGGGTTTTACATAGCAAATATTTCGTGTTGTCTGCTTCTCAAACTGCCAGCCATCTGTCTATTATTAACATCAGACCCTGACAACGGGAATATTCCGCTCATTAAATCACTGTTGAGCAAAGTGTTTAGGTTTTATCATTAAGAAAAAAGAAAGGCTTTTTTTTTTTTTATGTTATGAATGGTTCTCAAGAGATACATGCTACCATTTAAAGCCAAAGCTAATAGGGTCCTCAGAAATCACCCTGTTTCATGTTTCCAGCTTCAAAACCAAAGGAATGCAGGCCTGGAAAGGACTTGCTGGATCATCAAGTCCACTTCTTATAGCACCACACAGCACAGCTCCGAGAGGCTTGGCTCATGGTTGGTTTCTCCATATCAATTGGTGCCACAGATGGAGAACTACACTTCACTTGTAAAAGAGAAGCAACAACACTAATATAAACCATTGAGTTCACAAAAGTTAATGGTAAATGCAACAGTGGTTTAACAAGATTCGATGGCAAGGTACACTCAGTTATTTAGTGCACAGAGGACGGGGTCAAAGGCATCGGGGAGATCCTCCCATTGAGTCACGAGGTTTGGAGAGGACCCCCATTTGCTTCCTAAGCTCCTGCTCAGAGTAGGTGCAGCTGGATCCAATCCTGGTCCCAGACTCGGTCAACTTTATGTCTCATGGATTGTATGTAGACAATGAATCTAAGAGTGGAGTCAAATTCCTGCGTGCGTACTGCACACCAGGAAGGGTAATTAAAGACAATGTACATTTCTGGGGGGGGGGGGTGTGAATACTGCGACCTCAACCCAGCAAAATCAATGCATTGATTTCACCTGGCTGGCCCCACCAGGCAGCCAGCCCACCTGTAAGGGCTTTGCTCTTCATGACTTTTTCATAACAGTACAGAGCACTCACTATTTCTGTAACAGCAGCCCTTGGGTGTCAGCTCAGAGAGGGCAAAAAAAGGTTCATATACTCCTGGTTTTGTGAATGCATCTTTTATTACCGGGATGGCAAATAGGTGAAGAAAGAGGCCAGCATTTCAGACTAAATGCAGTGCTGGTTTTGCATCCAGTTGCTGTTCAGAGGAGCAATCCTGCTTCCAAGTTATTAATAGCAGCATAGTTTAATAATAATAACAATAAAAAAAAAAGACATCTGGATGAAATCAGAAGAGGGGAGCAGAACCACATGTGTGCAGGGAACCCAGGCATGTCCCAGGCTCGCTCACATGTTATGGTACAGAAAAGGCAGAGTATTTCATTGAGAGAGGAGGAGGAAGCCAGCCAGAAAGCACATGAAACCTGGAGCTCTGCTACTTTTAAACTAAACATCAGTACATTTCTGCTTATCTCTTTACCCCTGCAAAGACAGCTTTTGCTGAATATCCAAATGTTAATGGAACAAGCCCACAGGGAAGGCAGCCAAGCCAAGTATCCCTGCCCAGAACTAGCTTTTCTCCTTGATTGCTCCCTTTTTTCATTTTTCCAACGTTTCCCAGCTTGTCTCTTTCTCCTTATTATGCACAGAGATCATCCTGACATCCTCCTAACTCATCCTGACTTGTATAACGGGCTCCCCCAGCCCCAGGTGCCTCCAAATTCAATATGGTCTGCAGCCATTAGGCAGGGCAGATAACAATTGCTTCTTACACACCAATCCCAGTATGGATGTTCCATGGCAGGGAAAGGGAGTTGCCGGCACTGTTCTGCCCTTGAAGGGGGGGAGGATGAGCCAAACCAGAGTAGCTCCATCGCTGGGGACAACAGGAGTTTTCTCAGCTGTACATGAGCCCAAGACATCCTTGGACACATGGGTGACAAAGGTAGCACCATCCTCCACTTGTCAACTGAGTCCAGCAAGCAACCAAACACCAGTGCTGTTTGAGAATTTGAATTTATCCAGCTTCATACAACCTTGTGGAGGGACCTGAAAGAGCTCAGCGGCTTTCATAGATGGTGCACTGACTGCTATTTTTAACCACAAGTCCAAAAACTATGTCAAGGTAAAGTCTTTCCTGCACTTGCTCGGCAGAGTGAGAGTGAGTGACTATGAGCTTTGCAGAGCTCACAGTCAAGAAAAGTCATGATCCATTGGACCATAAAGGAGGAACCAAAGCTGTGGAGATGAGGACCCTCTGACAGGAGAGGTCCATCTGGGCTCCAGAGACTGTTTAAGCTTTTTTATGTAAAAATGACTACCACCAAATTTAATATCTGATATCCAACTACCAAATTAAAGTGTTTTCCAAGACTCCAGAGTTGCCCCTACTAAGTCTGAGCATCAGCTTTATCCAGGGTTTGTCACAAAGAAAAGCTCTGGGAACCAAGGCAGAACATCCCATTCAGCTGCCTCCCTCCCTCAGCTCTCACATCAGGGACAAAGGACTTCTCTCTGGGAGCCACGGGATAGAGGAAAAATTGTGAACAATGATCCAAGGGAAGGCAAATGAATCTGGTTGCCCAGGGAAGCGGTGGAGTCACCATCCCTGGAGGGATTTAAAAGCCAGGCAGACGTGGTGCTTAGCGATATGGTTTAGTGATGGTTTTTGTCAGTGTTGGGTTTGTGGTTGGACTCATGATCTGAAAGGTCCCTTCCAACCTGGGCAATTCTGTGATTCCCCTGCAGGTAGAAGCAAGAGTACGTGGTCGAACACGGGCAGCACATGAGGCCAAAGCAGGAAAGCAAATAAAGACCTATCAAAGTGAAAGAACTCAGAGGTGAGTTCAGAGGCTCCACAGACCCTCATGATTCAGGTCAGAGTAACAGGTTCATGAACAGTAAAGCCATCAGGGACTGTTCTGTTCCTTACACTACACTGACATCCTGGTCAGAGGGCTTTCTCCAGCAACCCCTACGTCAAGGCAGACAAAATCTAGGTGGGAGGGTGCAGTTTTCAGAAGAGACATCCTCTCTCAGAAGCACTGGAGACCTGACTGTTATCCCACATGATGTGATCCAGCAGTTGATGGCCATGTCATGGGAAAGCTCCAGTCTGACTCCAGCGCAGACATGTGAGGGAAAATAAAGATTTATGGTGCCGCAGACAGGGCGTGATTACAGCTTGTCTCGATAGTTACCTGGGGACCAATGACCTTATGCAGATGAAATGGCGAGACTATTAAAACTGATTTACTGAAAATGCTCAAGGAGCCCACTGACAGCTGGACAGACAGGGATGTTGCTGGAATTGCTGGTCGGAGCAGTGTCTGTCAGCACGCTGCCAGGGAAATATGCTGCAGGAAGGGGGTCTGCCGCACATGGTGCTCGCAGAGCCTCCTGCAGCAGTGTAAGGAACGGTTTGAGAGGATGAGAACAAGGAAATCCCTGTTCCTTCACTTAACGTTAAGTATCTTCCCACTCCTCCACTCTTTTTTGCGAACTCCTTTATCACGTGCTAAATAAATGCACAGCCTAAGAAGAAGCATTATTAGTATGGAATCAAAAGAGAGTAAGAAGAAGAGGAAATGATAGGAGGTTGCACAAGAACAAATCTGGTGACACACAGGAATGGGAATGTCAGGGAACTGGATATTTCCTGGGGCAGATACTCCCTGTGAATTTTCAATGGGCAGGAGAAACAAAACCCACCGAGTTGCAGATCTAGATGGAGTTCTTATCGCAGAGGACAGTCCCTCAGCCTCTTCTCTTACAGCCTTTGCAGTAACTTCTTCTCAAATAAAGGATAAATCTTTTCCCTATATAGAAGTAATATGGAAAACTGATCTCATCTGGGGCCTGAAAAGTCAATACATCTCTACTACAAATGGAACTAGAAAAGGAAGGGAGAACTCTTTGAGGAAATAGCATTAAGATATGAGAACTCATACATTTTTTACAAGATGTCTCTAGTGCACAACTGCAACACACAGCTGAAAAAAAAAAAAGCCAATGTTTTAATAATTCAAGAATGAAAGGAAACTGCAACCAGAAGCTGCTTAAATGGTCACATGCGAGTGGGTGGGGGAAAAAATGTATAACTTTTTCTTCCCCCCTCGTTATAAATCTCAGCCATTTTTCTAGTCTCGTCCTGCCCCCCCCCCCCCCCGACCAAACAGCTCTGTCCAAACTTTCTGAATATCAGCCAAAAGAACTCGCTTTTAAACTCTGCAAAGGATCACAAGTTGAAAGAGGCTGCCACCCCTTGGAAAGGCAGAATCAGAATGAAAAACGGCCTTCGTAGCTGGAGAGATGGTCCTGACCAACGTGAAATTCGGGAAGTTCAAGTACAAAGGATTACCATCATAAGGAGAAATGAAGTGCGGATGCAGGAGAGAGAATCATTAGCTCCGGGCTGACTGAACAGGCAACCGCGCCGCATAAAATGATCAAGTCATAAACTCAACGAGTTGACAGCGTGACGCCATTGCGAACAAGACAAATTGCTTTCTGAGATGTATTATCACAGGCGTTATGTGTATATAACGCAAGAGCAATGATTTCACTCTCCTGGAATACTGTGTTCAATCTGGGGCACCACAATTAAAGCGAGATGTAGAGAACTGGAAAATATCCAAGGGGCGGTAATAAGAATGATCGAGGTACAGAAAATATGGCCCAGGAAGAATAGATGAAGGAAGTAGATTTGTTTAGTCTACAAAAGAGAAGACTAAGGAGAGATGTAATAGCAATCTTCTCACATTTAAAAGGTCAGGAAGATGATGATCGATTGCTCTCAATGTTCACTAAGAGTAAGAGAAGAAAAATCAGTTTTGGTCAAGGCAAGGTAGATTTAATGGGGATATTAAGAAAGCTTTCTGACTATCAGCAGAGTTAAACATTGCAGCAGGTTACCTAGGGAGGTTGTGTTTTTTTTTTTTTTAAATAAGAAATCAAGCATTGTCTAGAAATAATCCTCCTGCCTAAGTGCAGAGTGATGAGGGGGATCTCTGCAGGCCCATTCCAGCACTGCAGGACTGTAACGAATCTATGATTTTTCTCATTAACATTAGCCTTGGGAAAAACTCAACATCTCCGGCTTCTTCAGCTTTAGAGGCGCTACATTACCCTTAACAAGGAAAAAAATTCCATCCTTGGGTCACCTATAGCTTTATTGCTGAGCACAAATCAAATTAGTATGTGTTTAGCAGATGAAAACTGACAAATAGATAAAATACACACAAATGGAGCATTCAGACCCATTGGCCATCGCTAGATTTTCAAGCTTCTTACCCAGCCCTGGAGATACCCCAAAGCACCCTAAAAAGTTCATTAGTCTCCACTGCACTCCTGAAATCTGCCTTTCTATATTTGTTCTGTCACTATAAAAACACTGCATTCCTTGGGGAACAAAATCAAATAACAAATAAATTCACAGATGAAACTGAATTGAGAGGTGTTACTGATAGTAGGGGAGACATAGAAAGGACAAGCGGATTTAGAGAGATTTTAAAACACGCTCTGAGCATACCAGAACAAGCAAAGAGCCAGACTGGGGAAAAAGCAAGCAAATTAAATTGGGGGAAATAATCTGTAACAAAAGATCTACTGTAGGAGAGCAGGGGCTGGAAGCGGTAGTGCCAGGAAAGGCTTAGGAATGGCAGCAAGCGGCAAATTATGTCTCAACTTGGAAACAGCAGGAGCTGCAAGGTGCTGGAAACCCGGGGAAATAGAGCGCGTGCTGTGATTAGAGGAAAAAAATCACAACTTTTTTGCTCCATATCCAGTGGCAATCAGATAACGTGGTCCCCTGTCTTTGGATAGGGGGTATCCGTTTGGGTATTTGTCTTGGGCATTCGTGTGGCAGAAGATACTGGTTCCTCCCTCTGCCCTGGCATGTCCCGTGGGTCCAGTAGCACTGTTAAACCCATCCTTACTCCTGGGGCAGAAACACCAGGCAGGTTCGCTGTGTCTCTCAAATCCCAGAGGGGCTCCAGCCCTTGAAAGAAGTGAGAGGAGGGGGCACAGCACCCTTCTGCTGCAGCTGGGGTGGGGATGGATGCTCTTGAACACAAAGGCAGCCTCTGTCCCTAGTCCCTGGGGATCAATTCCGAATTTAATTCAACTGCTGCATGCATGAAGAAAACCTGCCTGACCCTCGCCTTGCCTTTGCTGTTCCAGCAGCATTTTCCAATCCCCCTGCCAAACTCTGTTCCGAATCCTTGGCATGTTGCAAACCCCACAATCAACGATATTAATGGGGAATTGGGAAGCTGCCTTCCAAGAAACAAAAAATCATCCCTTTTGGGTCCTGAATGCTCCTTCACTGCACATGCAGGTCTACAAGCGAGTTCTAAATGCTGCTCAGAGGAGTGTGTCACCAAAGGGAGAGATGGAGCACGACGGTTGCAGGTAGCCAACCTGATCTGCCATTGCATCCAGACTGGGAAATAAATGACATCAGCAGCAGCAAATTGCAAACAGACCAGGGGCTGAGCAAGGGCTTGAACCGTAACAGCACGCCCAACGCTGCTCACAGCGTACTTCTGGGGGAGTTCAGAGAGGGTTTGTCGTGATGATAGATGCTTTCCCCAGATATTTATCCTCTGGTATTAAGCTGCTCATGAAACACACTGAAATCCCGATGTGCAACGTTCTTGAGATTCCTATATGCGCTCCAGCAACGCATCACCCTTCAGCAATCACAGTCCCCACCACCAGCAGAGGGGTGTTGTGGCTCCAGGAGGGAAAAGCAGCTGGAAAAGCCATCCCCAGCCATAGGGGGGTCCCATTTCCAGGCAACTTTCACCCTGCAGACAGACCTCAGCTGGTGCTCCTTGTGGTTCAAAGATGCGGGTCAAAGTCGGCGCTGGTTTCCCCAAGAAGTTCACGGGGGGTTATCGAGAACAACCACTTCAAAGCCACAAGTATTTAAATCACAGCCTCAAAAAGCTTGGGGTTAGACAATGCCTGGAGGCAGGACATTTTTGGGTGGAGGGTGGGGTTCCTCTGCCTGCCACAGAGGCTCTGTGGTGACAGAGAATTCAGCAGGGACCCATCCAGGCCCCTCATCAGGGATGTTAATCAATTCTCTCCATAGACCATCCACATCTCCCTCCTCTACATGCAGTTCTCCCTCTCCTTCAGCCCAGACAGTTATTGTTCAGGTCGCTGATTTTGACAAATACATAGGTAAGTAAAATATGTTTGAGAGAATATCTCTTTTTTTTTTTTGGCAGAAAATACTGCCTTCTACAACAATATCTCTTAATAATAAGAGATGTTGACATAGTGCTATAAATATACATTTTCCCAATTGTCCTAAACTTTAAAGTTGTGGAAAAACGCACCAAAGCGTTAACTTTTGTCCCTCTTAGGAAAATGCTTCTTCCATGACACAACCAGAGCTGCCTCTGGCAGGTACCAGCTCCACAGCGCACAGAACCAGATGAGGCAAAACGATGGCTCGAGGGAGCTCAGCTCAGCATCCCTTCCCGTGCCAGGTTAATGTAAGCTCTGGTGGGGTTTAAAAAAAAGGCAGAACATAAGGTGTCCAAGTCTCTGTGGTGCTACAGGCATCCCATGTGTTAACGAACGTCTGCCCTGCCACACTCCCAGACCCCATCCCAGCCCAAACCTCCGTGCAGACTGTGCAATCTGTTTCCATTCACAGCCAAGGCTCGCCGAGCTGCCAAATCAGCCACTTCCTTGCCAGGTCCATACATTCTCATCCCCAAGGAAAGCGGAAGCCACAGATTATAATTCCCACAAAACAAAATCCCTGTATTATATTCGTGTATAATATGGGGCTGCTTCAAAAAAACAGTGCCTGAGAGAATCATAGAATGGTTTGGGTTGGAAGGGACCTTAAAGATCATCAAGTTCAACCACCCAGCCATGAGCAGGGACACTTTCCACTAGACCAGGTTGCTCAAAGCCCCAACCAATCTGGTCTTGAGGGTAGGTGCCCTGCTCTAGGCTGTCTGCGGGGATGGTCTGCAAACAATGTGAGCCACGGAGACCCCAGGGCCATTGATGTCAAGGTGGGGCCCAAAACAGGGCTCTCATGCGCTTTGCCACATCAGAAAGTACCTTAATGCCTGCAGGAATAACACTGCTTTGACCTACAGGATTTGTCACATCCAAGCTTGGACAACCACATGCCTTACCCACAGTCTGCAGCATCACTGGGCATTGCTGCATGGAGTAGGATACTTAAAACAAGTTCATTGAGACATCCAAGACCATACAAAGAACTAGTGACACAGAGGAAATCCCAGAAATCCTGAATTCTGTCTCAGTCTAAAGAAGCTGGGTGCTCCTTTGCTTCCAACTCCTTGGGCAACTCTGGAAAACCCAGGTTTCATCTGCAGGAGGGGCACTCGATCAGGGGAGGGGGAAAAGGCTGATGTGGAGCAGGCAGCTCTGAACGTCAGGAGACCTGGATTCAGTTCCTGACAGTTTGTTTCGCCTTCCCCTCTATGTACTCGAGCACGCTTTAATTTACCTTGAGTGACGATTCCTGCCTCAGAGGTGCTTGGTGAGCAGCCAGCAGCAACCCAGTAATAAAACACCTTCCCGCTGCTGATAAGAGAGCCCAAGGGAATTGTGCTGGGAAGCCCCCACCCTGGAGAAGGAATGCAGGTAGCCTGCGATGGATCAAGCCCAGCTTCTTCACTCCTCCCTTCCTCCCTCCCCCAAAATGGCCCGAGCAACCAAGCAGCAAAACCCTCCCTTGCTGGTCTTACTCACTTGACAGCTGGTTTTTGCAATTTTGGGCTGGAAAAGCACACCATCATGACCGACGCTTGCAACGCAGCCTACCCACCATCTTTCCTGAGCCAGACAGTAAACCAGTGGCCACGGGGGATGCTCCTCCACCCAGGGTCTGGGAGGCTCACTCAGGAATCAGCCCGCACCAAAAAAACCCAGTTTATTTCCCTGCTATGGTTTTCAGGGCCTCTGCCCAAAGGGAAAGGCTAGGTGGCCATACCACACCACAGCTGGGAACATCTTTGGCCCTAGGTGGCACAAAGATGATGCTGAGAGCATCAAGAAAGAGAAACCACCCTGGCCTCACACCAGCTGGTGGGTGGTTGGAGAGTGCCAGGGACACTCAAAGTCAGGCCTCACGGTTTGTAGAACAAAACACTTGAAAACACTTAGCGCTTTTAATTTATAAATCACTGCAAACAGCAGCTCTGGAAAGGGGAAAGCTTCATTTCTGACTCCCACGAGACAGAGCAGCCTTGATGCTGCAGTGCATCAGTCTTTCCTGAGCCACTGGATTTTTCAGCTAGCCAGGTACTAGGGAACTGGCCCAAGGCCAGAGAGAGATGGAGACTCCCGTGTCCTCTCCCAAGAATATTTCTGTTTAGGCTGCAAATTAACGCCGGCAGAGCCCTTCTCTGGGCAAGACCCTGCAGAGCACCATGGCCTTGGGCAAGCACCTCCAACAGTGGTGGCTACGTAAATAACCAAGTGGTTTTTTACAAGCTGGTCAGACACCTGGTTATGAAGCCCCAGCAACCGGCTGCACGGAACATTTTATAGCAGGATATAGGAGGGCAGAGCCCATATATGGCACCTCTGTGGATTTCCCAAAGCAATCGTTTTCTCCCAAAAAACTGCACGCGGGAGACAATCCCAAATCTAATGGGGCAGACACCGGACCCCAGTACAGGAAAAGGTGTGGTGAAAAACTTTCACTAAACACACATTTAGGCAGCTGGTCTTTGGTCATGAAAGTGCTTCCTGGTGGGATTATTGGTATATGACCCTGAGAGAGCGTTTGCCAGGAATGCAAGAGTTTAAGGGATGAAAAACTTGTGATGATCTTTCAAGAGAATAAAGGAAAATACACTGCTTACTGCCACAGCCCAGCTGTGATTCCTTGTTTTTCTTATTTATATATATTCTTGTTTTTCCTATTCCTTGTTTGATTCCCAGTTGTAATTCCCTGTCAGCAAGTAAAGCTGCTTTTCAGGGATTGAAGGAGGAACATTCACTCATGGAATATCTGACTGTGCAGGACAGATATGTTGGCAAGAAGGGAACCAACCCCCCCACACACCCTTTTTTTTAAATATTTACATCTTTTATTGTTTTCTCCTCCTTGAACTTATTAAAATCACAGGGTTTGTGTGGAAATTTGGATGAAAACAACGTTATCCAGAGCTGACTCCCAAGCATTCACACATCACTGTTCCCGTCACATCCGACTGTCTTTGAGAGTCCAGAGTGAGCAGCGGAGAACAAAGGGAGCTCATGCCACGAGTGGTGGGATCAGCTCGCAAAATGCTGCCTCCAGACCCAGCATCCTCCGGCACAAAGCCGATCCTGATATTTCTAGGAGCACAACCAGACCACAGCGACGCTTCCAGCCAAGCAGAGATGAAGTAATAGACTTGGTCTGGTCCTTGTTTGGCTTCAGTAACTACCAATAAAAAAAAAACCAAAACCACCACACCAAGAAGGCAGAATGGTCACAGGCCTGTTGATAATTTGGGATGTTTCAATTTGTGAAACAAGCTCCACGTTTCTGTCACAACTAGCCCTAGAATAACAAACAGACCGATCTAGTTTCACCGCCGCTTGGGTTGTCGGTTTGATTTGTTCTCAGATGTTACGGGTTACGTACTGCTTTGCAGAGACCTGCAGCAAAGCAGAAACCCCCGAGAGCTCCATGAGCTCACGACGTTGCTTCCTAAGGGTTTCAGTCTCATGGCAGTTGTTGCAAGTTTTTCCCAAAGTTGGAGCTCAGTGTGTTTCTCCTGAGCCCTCTCCCTCCTCTTTTTTCCCCCTTTTTTTTTTTGGGGGGTGTGTAAGCATTATAACACCTCATGAGTTCTTCTCCCTGAAGTTTTGCCCTTTGCTCAAAACATAAACAAGGTCTTGTCCCTCTCTTCAGGCGCTTACTTTCACCAAACACACTGGAAACACAATTACCTTTGAGAACTGTGCCTTTCTGGTGAATTTGGATGAAATCAGTTGTCATAGTAAAAACACTGGATGGGAGAGACCACAAGAAACTCATACACATACAAATGGATTAATTTCATAATCTTTGTTTCCTTAGGAAACCGGAGTAAAGAAATAAACAACAAACTCACTGAAAAGAGTGGAAGTTACTAAAAATGAGGATGAGACTAGAAATAAATCACAGCCAACACAAGCAGCCAGCACATCATCTAGTGAATAAAAGTAGTGCATGGGTTTGCTACAGCTCAGCTGGGTCTGGTGGGATGCTCTACTCTTCGCAGAACAGATTCAGCTTGAATTCATTGCTTGACATTATTTTTATTGTTAACCTGGAAAGAAAAGGGCTTAAATTACCAAAAAAAAAAAAAAAAAAAAATTCACAGACTCTGCTAGCTTTGTGAACCCATAAAACAGTTTGCAAGGTTCGTAAAAACCTCAGAAGCCAGAAAATCCTCCGCCCCTGATTTCCGCCTTACTTTGGGCTCTGGTCTCACTTCACTCACGGTGAGACATTACGAGCTCCCTCCTCTAACAGACGGCGACTTTCTACACTCAGAGCTCATTACGTTGCCTTCACTCTTTCTTGACATCTCTGTGCTGGATTGGAGCCTACTCTTGGGTGGAATCCCCCACGTAACGAAGCCCACCCCCCTGCTTTCTGGCCGGTTGTGAATGAGCGCTGGTGGGGCTACTTGGCTTTGCGCTGATGCCAAGCAATTTTTTGCACAACAGCATATAAGTCCCCAATGCATCATTCCTTATTTTTCCTTTTCCATTCTGCTGGATGAAGATATCTTCTATTCAGCTCCTGGGCAAGGGGAGTGCATCCTCTCTGGATATCCTCTTATACTGGATACCAGGTGATAGGAAAGCTTTATATATTAACCCAAGTGGCAAGCCTGAAGCAGCCTCCACCTCCTAAGGGTCACATTTTGTGGACCAGTTAAATCCCTGAAAATAGAACATTTTCAGAGGGAAATAATTTATGCCAAAATACAGCCTGTAAGAATGCTCCCAGAGATCTGAATAATTCCTGCTAGATCCCATGAGCCAGGTCCATAGGTCCCGTAGCCAGTTCAGGCTGATGTAAAACCCCAAGCAGGCGGTTTCAAGGCTCTCATAGGAAATGTGGTGGAGCTACTGCAGTGGAAATGCCCAGGTCACTTTTTCTGCCTGAAAAAAGACTTCACTCTAAAGGCAGATGAGGTCTGGAGACTGTGTGTCCATACCCACAGCAAGTACATGAAGCCTCCATTGCATTTTCAGGGGTCCATGCTCACAAACCACTCACTCCACTTCTAAAAGGACTTGGGTGAAGGCTACCTAAGGTTTGCTTTACCCTTTATGTGCATCTAATTGGTGCCAGCGTCAGGAAACACCAGATGGAGCCCACGGAGAGGACCCACCTGCACGTGGGGCTTTGTGTCAGCTTAGCAGCAGGCAAAGGCACCAGCAATTGACCTCATGCCTCTTGGGCCATCCTGACACAAGGACAGTGACTACTGCCTCAAGAGGTCCAGAGCAGCTCTCCTGCAGTGCTTTTCAGTGGAAAAAAAAAAAAAAAAAAAAAAAAAAAAAAAGGCAGGATGTATTTCCATTCTTTCCATTCTTAGTCCTTGCAAGAACAGGGCATTGGTCACCTCTGACATGGGGACACGGGAGTTGAAGATACATTAGAAATGGAGCCACTGAGCCCAGCTTCTCCTCACGAGGACAATTTGTACTGATAGAGGAATTCAAACACTCCTGCAACAGCTACGGCCTGACAGCCCTGCCAGGCTCCAGGGGCTGCAAAGAAAGCCTTTAAGGCAATGTTATGGGGAGACAGACAGAAATTAGGGTAACTCACCAATGAGAAAGCCCAGCCCGAACTAAGAACATCAAAGGAAAAACAACGAAAAAGGAGAATAAAATACCTCCCCAGCTGATGCCAGTAAAAACAAACCAGTGACCTGCCACCCTCAAACACAGGCAGAGCTGCAAACTTCCCCAAACTACTCCCCAAAAGAAAAAAATCAAACCCATATTATTCTTACTGAATTAAGAAAATCATACACATTGCTCTAAGAAAAAAAAAAAAAAAAAAAAAAAAGAAAGAAAGAAATAGCTTCATCTTAGGCAAAAACGTTGGCAGAGACACCAGCAACAGGAGAAGGGCTCTCACAGCTGGGCAGTCTATAGGCAGCACTGCTGGGGCAACCACAATGGCTGGGGGGGCAACCACTGCTTAATCGGGGCAGCAGCTCAGGGAGCCCCCCCTGTGGCTACCACGCACACAGTGAGGGACAAGGGCACAGCTTTTCTACCCAGCAAAAGGCCACCGAGACTTTTTTTTTTGAAGCAAATCTTTACATCCATGCTGCACAGCTATGCGGTTTAGAACACGACAGACATACTCAATAAATTAAATATTTTGCCGTAAACACTTGCTAGTCAGTCCTGATGAACAGAAGCACAGTTTTAATCGGAATATAATTGCTGCATTGGTCATGTACTGAGCACACGTCTTGCATTAATGGCGGCGCTTCCTTTTCCACAAAGCGCATTCCATATTTCTCAAAAGACAAACAAATGCTTCTAAAGGCTCCTGAAGAAGACCCAGAATCCTTCAAGCACAGCAGCTCCCTTTGTGCCTGCAAGAAACCCCGAGCTGCTCGAAACGTGGTACTAATCACAAACCACTGCCAGCCATCACAGACCTTTATCCAAATAGGGATTTTTAACTCACCGAAACAAATGAGTTACTTATGGAAAAGGAACCCCCCAATTTTGCAACCACCACGTCCAAAGAGGCAGCCAGGCTCTTTCTTGTAAACCAATACAGATAAGTGGCTGCAATTTTACTAAGTTGCCTTTAAAACATGGGTTTTATTTTCAGTTCAGGCAGAAATGACCTCGTGTGACTTTGGTTCGGGTCTCCCCTCCTCAGTCTGCAAATTATTATTCTGTAATAGGACAGAAGGACCTCGCTCATATTACCAGGGTGTCAGAGCCAATGTGTTATTTCTTGGAAAGAAGCGGGCTGCCAGAGTCCAGGGCTGGAGCCCGAGAGCGCTGCAGTGAGTTACGTTCATTACATCGCAAGAACAACTGAGAAAAAATAAACACTTCTCAAGTCTACGACTAACCGGAGCTGTAAATTTCAAACACTTATTACGGAGTCAGAGCTGAGTAAAACAACACGGGATGTGTTACATATCAGAGGGTAACCTCTCAAGAAGGACTTAGGCTCTGGGGAAAGTTTTAAAACAGAACAGGATGAAGTTTATGTGCCGCTTTTTTTTTTTTTTTTTTTTCTTCATGTGGTTCTTATAATTAACTAAACTGTCACAGAAAATCATCCTAGAGGTCTGGATCCAGTCCAGGCTTCTCTAACACACGTCCCATCACCCTCTCCACTACTGGAGTATCCAGTACTAATCCAGAGGAATTAAATAATTAGAACTGGTGGACAATTTTTCAACTCATTTTTTTTCCAACCCCTCTGTTAACATATTACCTCTTGGTAGATTGTGGGGATTTATCCCTCTTTTCATTTAATGGAGCCAAACATAACTTTTCCCAAGGGACCAGAGCACCAGGTGATTCCCAAACTGCTCTTAACCCACGTCTATCCATTGTAGGTAATTTACAGCTTAGGCTTTGTGCCTGGTCCTTTGGGGCACATGGTGACTGCATGGCCTTGCTTGACTTTAATGCATCACTTTTGTTGCAAAGTTAAACGGTAAAACAAAATCTATTTCTTGGCGAAACACGTGTTGGCCACAGGCTCAAAAATCGCTCCCCATCAACAATGTAAATCTTCCCACGTGTGAGAACTCGCAAAACAGCAAAAAAGGGAAAGCTGCACAAAAGGGGCCAGATGGAAACTGAGCTTTGGATGCAACAAACTGTTTGCAAACGGCTTTCAGCTTTATGACCACTCCTCCCTACAATTGTAAAGGGCAGCCACAAGGGGCCCCGGAGTTATATTTTTGTCCAAGGTATTTGGGTGTTGAGACCTGGATCTTGGCTTGTTCCATGATGATCCATGGAAAGGGAACTCGCATGTTGGAGGGAGGCTGAGGACAATCTTTTGTCTGAGAACATTTAGCTCAGCGTGTTGGGGATGGGCCGTTGTTCGCTGGAGGTCACAGTTCACGTCCAAAATTTTCTCAGACATCACCTCTGTGACAAGAGCAGCTGGATAAAAATACACATCAACAGAAATATGTTCCACACACTTTCCTCTTCGTTTTCTTCCTCTCTCCATTGGCTTTCTCAGACTCAATCAGTGAGAAAAATCTGTCTGGATGAGAAAATATGTAAACACATGTTAAACCCTGTAAATATCTGGAAAATGCCCGCTCTGCAGAAGAAGAAAGAGTTAATGATGGAGTTGATGATGGAAAGACACAGCCAATGACTGCACCAATTACAGCAACAGAACAATCTAAACTGATGGTTCTTTGCTGTCTTGATGTATATCGTCTTAAAATAAAAGAGATCTACTGGAGCAACCAGATATTTATTTCAGGCAAGCTGTACCTGAGTTGTATGAATAATATCTTAAATAACTGAGGTTGGGTTGTAAAATAGTTGCTGTTCAGTTTGGTGCAAAGGACAACAGTGTCTCCAGCTCTAGTTGTAGGGTGCAATTGTGGAACCACAGGACTGGAAAGGTTCAACCTGCCTCCCGAAACAAGGTGTTGCCTTTCTGTACACTGCCAAGGCTATTTACTTGGATTATACAGAGTAGTTTGAAAGAGCAGCTAACATCCACGCTCTTATTCATAGTTTTGTTTCTGATTCACACTGGCAGTCGTAGATGCACAGTCTGTTCTCCAGGTATTCACATGGAAGTGACTGAGACATGCCAAATTTACCAGCAGCTTCCCATTAGTGGCTCTTCCTTGATTATGACATCTGGTGAGGCTGATGACAATAACAGAAGAAAAATGTGCAGTTCAGTCATTTGGAAATGACTTAAGTGGAGACCGTTTTGCACAGTATGATGTTGAAACTTTAGGAATGATTGAGGCCAGATTTACAGCTCAAGCAGTCTTGCATCTGCATTTCATTTGTGAGCAACCAATACAAAAAACCACCTTTAAAAAAAAAAGTCTTAATTATTTCCCAACTGACCAAGAGCCCTGAATATTCTGTCAGCAATATAATCTAGACCACAAAATGTTGTTCTTGTTGAAAGGAATTTTCAGAGTATTGTTATAGGGCTAGTCCAATAAACCTGTACCAGTCAAGGCTGTCACCATCCCAACTTTTGGCTCTACAAGATGATCTTCAACTGCTGGTCAATAGAAGAGATTTCTGTAATACTCCTGGAGAGGACAAGGAGATCATGCACAAAATTTTAGCTGTGAAAAAAGGACACAAAATCTGGAAGCAGCTCATGTCTCTGCCCATCTTCAGCAATTAATAGTCATTCTGAAGTGGTTTCTCCTCTAATATCATCCACAGCTCAGCATCACAGAGGAGCACACAGACATAGGGGAAGATCTAGGAAATTGGTGGCTTGGCTGTTAAATTAACTACCTTGCAGAGTTACACAAAATTCCTTTCATTTGCAGTGGTGTTTTTCTGAATGTTGGATGGTTGAACATGTCTGATCAGTTTATGGCACACAGTGAGCACAAACTGAGATTAAACTGTGCTTCCTGCTGCCCAAATGGTCTTACAGAGCAGAAAGCTCAGTCAAAACTTAATTCAAAACTTAATTGTGTTGTGTATAGCACACTTAACACTGCCAGATACAACCTACAACGGTCCAAAGAGCTCAGGTTGCTAAAATAAGTGAAACCACCTTATCAAGACAGCCAATGTCCAACACACACGTGCTGTTGTGTTTTTCAATGAAAGTTAAGCTCCTAATTAAGCACCCAATTGCTTCCTTGAGTGCTCAGCCACAAGACACAAAGATGCACTTAAATTTCTCCCATGTCCTTAGAAGGGCAAAAATAATAGCTCTTTCCTGAGGATGCGGCTCTCCTGCTTGCACACCATGTAAGGCAAGTTGATAACACAGAAGTCTTATGCAAGATACAGAAGATAATTCTGTGGAGTACAGACATTTCCAAAGCAGTTGAGGAATCACTGCCAGCAACAAAGGGAGGTTTTTATGAATTTTTTTTTTTTTCATGCATTTGAAGTCCACGGTTGGGTCATAAACCAAGATGCTCTGATTAACTTCAGAATTCCTATTTGCCAGTATTTTGAACTCTGAGCTGGGAATTGTCTTTGTTACCTGTCTGCCAGACCCTCCTACAGGCTGGTGGGGAAACTTGATGAGTTTTGGTGGAAAATTTCTGATAGGATTTTCTGATGGGTTTCTGTAGCTCCCAGAACTATCCTCCTCCCCACTGACAAGGCCCAACACCACATTTGCAAGAAGCAATCAGGACAGAGGAGAGATTCCAGCAGTCTCCCCTCCCTGCTGTCCTTTTCCTCTCCCATGGGCAGAAAGATGGTGCATGTTGACTGCAGTGAACGGAAATTCAACAGACCAGGGAAGGAGAGTCCTTTGAAGAACCTATTGCTTTTAAAGTAAACGGGGTCCTCTCTAGTAAAGTGTGAAGTACATATAGTAAGGTAGGAAATTCTTTCCTTATTTAATTCTAAACCACAGTTCCCCTCTGCTCTGAAGGATTTATCTTCTTTCGGCACCTTCTCCTTTCGTGGTCACAGGATTCTCTTCCCCTGTGCGTTGGGTGATGGAAGCTCTGACTGGAGACAACACAGTTATCTCTGGAGACCTCCTGAGCACACGGGAGCCTGTCCTGACTTACCAGTTGAGTCACCTTGTCCTTCAGCAGCTCCTGCAATTCATCATGTAGGACTTCACACAGCAGCCCTCCACCTTCTGCGTTTTCCTACCATATGACAGGACTCATCAGTGAACAGGGCTTCTGTTCAAAATGCTTTTCACTTTCTGGTGGTTTATTATATAGTGGGGCCTCTTCAACACACATCACCTCCTCTTCTGGCAATATTCTGAAGTCTTTGCCTTCTGGCCAGTCCAGGATGAATTCCAAGATTCTTGGGTGACCAGGGTTTCCTATTCAACCTCAGTGTGTGATCAGTGCAAACTACTTAACTCCATGTAGCACCAGCTGTGTGATGTGCAGAAGGGACTCTTTCTTTGAACATCCAGCCTAGCACCAACAGTCAAGATGCAAGAGGAGCTGTGTTTCTGTACCAGCCACTCCCAAAGCAGCTCAAACCCCTTCATATGCTGCCAATATCTCTTTTCCAGCTGGAGTCTGAGGCCAGCGGGCCTCAGATCCCCTGTGTCCCTGGACTCCAAAACCTAAGAATCAACCTTGAGTCTCTGTTCACCAAGACTAACCCCTCCCTGTTGTCCTCATGAATCCTTCTGGGACTGGCTCCAAGTCCAAAGAGAAGTTCTCTCATCTATACCTGTGACAAGCCACCCCACCAGCAAAGATCCACATGCAGAGCTGGTCCCACAGGGAGCTGAATGCCTTAGCTCAGCTCAGTATGGACACCAGCAACATTGAGCTGTGGCCCCAAAGATTAACCGGACCCATTCATATCTTTGATGTCCAAATGATACATTAATTATTCAGGATGACTTGTGTTGGAGAACACTTCCTGATTAGGCCATGATTAGACCACACAGACCTACTCAACGTTAAAATCTAAGGCAGACCTGTGGGGTCAAGAGCTGGTTTCGTATGCTTAAAATTAAAATGTAAGTGCTTTGCTGAATCAATGGCAATTACAGAGAAAGCAACAGCATGCAGTAAAGGTAGAGGTCCCTGAAAGACACTAATTGTTGGCAAACAATGGCAACTCTTATCAAACATGAAAAACGATAATGTCAAGATACACAAAGTAATTATCTGTACACAAAGCTGCAATATGAACCCTGCATAGCTATGAATAAAAGGCTTTGTTTGTGAAACTGGCCATTTCTCAACACTTAGATGCATGTTAACAAGTTGAAACATAAATCAAAGATATAAGCCAGGAGTCCTCAACAGCGGCACTAACAGTCTTTGGGAGACTGGACTGGACAACACCTTTCAAAAAATATTTCCATAACAGATGCTGTTTATTTTGTTCTACTTCGCTGTTGGCCAAGACACTGACTGACCAATTTATTTTTCACTGGTTTTGAGTTTTCTGGCTGCCCCCTTCTGATTGTAAACATCAGTGGAAAAAAACATTTATTTGTTTAGAAGTACTCTCTTGGGAAGACTGATAAAAGCTATTCTTCAAAAACCTGAAGCATAGGCCAAATTTGAGAAGAAATTACCCTGGCGTTGCCAAGTCTTGTGATTTTCATCCTACCTCTTCAACAAGCAGGGCTTTTTGTCCAGAGTAAGTGTTAAGAGAAGGAAAAGAGAATCTTGGATTTTGATTCCAGCCTCACTGTTCATTGAAAGAAAAACATATGAAAGCTCCTGAGCACCTCCTACCCCACCTTCTCACCCAAGTGGCAGCACAGGGACAGCCAAGCAGAAAGGACACTCCAGAGGGGAAAGATGAGATGGGTTTGCATCAGGGCAAACTGGGACCATGGTGTGGACATGGTCAGAGGCACGAACACCAGCCTGGGTGCTGGTTACATTATAGAGAATCAAGTTATGTTCCAGGTTTCCAGCCATTTTAGTGAATAAAAAAAAAAGCTAGAAAATGTGTCCCAGACAAATCTGCTCAAAATTCAGAAAGGAAATAGAAAGAAGGCAACAACTGTGGAGTTTGGAGGGGTTTGTTTTATTTTTTAAGTCTGTTTAAAAAAAAATAAATAAATAACGATTTTGAAGAGAAAACTGAGCTCCAGATGGTTGACTCATTAGCAAAGGTGCAGGATTAGCAGTGGTCATTTCTCTTTGAAAATGCACGTATTAGTCAGGAGCAGAGGGGATTTATTCCTCATCTTCCTTATGCTTGTAGAGTCTACAACAGACACTGACTTTGCAACTAACTGGGCTTATTTTCATTGAGCAAGAACAGAATTGAGTCAATCTGTCAATGAAACTCTCACAATGCTTCTGACAAAGGAAAACAAATGCTATCTTGTTACAACTTTAACTCTTTTTCCCACCAGAAATCCTGTTTTGAGACTTCTCCCTCCAAGTGAATGATTTCTGCTTAAAGTTGATCCTGTGTGGTCTCCTGCCAAATACTTTTACAGCAGAAGTTTGTGGCTACTCAGATGAGGCATTTGGAAAAGTCATCCTTGCTTTCCTTGGGAAATCACAGCTTGCAAATATCTCATCTTAGAAAGTCCACATTTTTTTATCCACCTGCCTTTATAGGGAACTCCTGGGCAAAGTGGTCTGTAAGTTTGTGAGCGATTCTGCAGGTTCTTTGCTGCAGGTTTTTCACTACAGATTTTTCTTAACTACTGAAAACTCTGAACTCCCTTCCCTTCTCCGTAGAGACAAGAAAATTCAAGAAAAGTTAATCCTGTAGATGGGAAAGCTTTACCCTGGACCTTAATCAAACTGCAGGGAACAGATTTGGGGCATCCCATCCCAAGCAAAGATGGTCCCCAGCTGGGAAGGAGACTCAACCTCTGCTTATTTCACCTGATGGATGTACACAGGCCACTCTTCATAGACAGGAGGGTGGGTGGGATGCTGCTGGGATCTAGAGTGCCCTACACAGCAATCTTGCCCTCAGCATGCTGCATTTCACACCATGAGCCCAGACAGCAGCAACCGCCTGATTCTCTGATTAGCAAATCAGGAGCCCAAAGTCGTCCCACTGAGCTGAGAAGCCAGTTGTTAACAGCCAGGCTTTGGTCATCTCCAGATGGCATGGCATGGGCTGGAGGAAGCTGATTACCAAGTAAATGCAAATAGTTTATCAGGGAAAGGGTTTCCATCAAGGGACAAAACAGCAGTGTTGCCACCAAGGCTCCACAAGTTCACGAGAGAGAGAGAGATAACGTCCATCATTCCGGGCTTGCCATTTCTTAGGAAAGGATTTTCTCCTGATCCCTTTGTCCCTACGTTCACCCAGCCAGCTTGAGTCACTGCAGCCCCGCTGAAGAGGAAAAATGCCTGGAGATGTCAGGGTGCAGAGAGCATCAGCCATGTCTACCACCTCCCCAACATCCTCCTCATACATTTTGTCACACCAAATTTATACACACACTCCCCCTTGAGGTATAACGAACAAGAAAAGCCAAAACAACCATTATAACAGCAAAAAAAACCCCACCAACTTTACAGTATAGCCAGTGTAAAAATACAGGCCGTGGTCTATTGCTCCACAGACATCAGCAGACAGGACTGATTTAACAGCTTCTCACTCTTTTCTTCCCCCCCATTGCTCAGCATGGGCTCCTAAGCCTTGCTGTTGCTTTCACCTCCCTTAATTTATCCTGCTCAACCTCAGTGCCCAGCAAACACTAAATCTAACAAGCTCCTGTGAGGGTAGGGCAGCACCAACCCCTAATTTACAGATGAAACAGCAAGTCACAGAGCTGAAGGCCAAAAGTAGCCACGCTGAGAAATCAAGTCCTGCTTTTAGACACCCACTCGGAGTGGGGTCATCACAGCTCCTTCAAATTAACACCAACAGCAGCCATCTACCCCTGTCCGTCAGTCCTGTGCCATCTTGAATGCACGCATACATTTTGGGGTAAAGACAGAGCCTTTACACTGTATTCCTGGGATTTAAGCAGCATTAGCCATTTAGCCACGCTGCCCTTGTAACAGCATCTTCCAACCTGCTCTGCAGCACCAGCCATCCCCAAGGCACCACACGACCCTCCTTTTGTACACTCCACACACCGGTGGATGACAACGATTAACCAGTAACTCACATGCAACCAATTACCCAACTTTTCAGGCAAGTCCCCAGGACTCCCCACTTCCCTTTGCCTCCATAAGGCATTTTTATCATGGTGGATAGCCCACCGTCAGCACTGGGAACTTCCTCCTGGGACAGGTAACTTCAGCAGGGGTACAGACCCTTTGTGCAGCTCTCAAAGGCACATCTAAAGCAAAGAGGAGGAATCTGCATGAGGAAAAAGGGCCAACTTCTCTATCTGACCAAAAGAAAGTGAACAGAGACCGATAGGAAGCAAACGGCTCCTAGACCAAAGAGGAGTCCAGGAAAGTGACAGATTTCCCATTACTTGAGACCATTAAAGGTAGTTTGGACCGAGTTCAGGAAGGTTTTCACATGTATCACATGCCCAATAACTACTATTATTTCAGCAGTACACCACACAACTGGTTTGCTGCTATAGCACTTGTTTCCTGCACCATTTTTTTTTGCAGATATCATTTCAGCTGCACAGAGAAGCTGGGTTTTTTTCTCCTGCTTTCACTCATCTTAGTCTTGTTAGGTGGTAGAAAGCTGTATCCTGCTCATGTTTGACCTTCAAAATCAGCCAGGCCCCTTTGCAGCCAGTGTTAGAAAACCCTTCTGCACCCCTCCTCCTCAGCAGAGAATTAAGGTACAGACTGCAAAAGCAAGTGAACCTCCAGAAAAACATCCCTATATTCCTTGGCACAAAGTTCACGGAGCCTTTTGGTGTAAATTGCGCTTTCTTGCAATCAGGAAAGCATCAGAAATACAGGAAACAAAAGTAAACATGTTAAACCAAGCGGCACATTTATGTCCTCATGCTCCTGGTATTCTAATTGCCCAGACCAGGAACACGGCCAAACGTCTAACAGCCTTCTCCTGTCCTTCAGGGTGCCTTTGCAAGGGAGAAGGCAGTGGAGCTGATGGGATCTGGTGTTTTTCCCATTACAAGGTTAAAATACAGCCAGGGACAAAGATTCCAGTCCTGAAGGCAGTGTCACCTGGGCACAACCCACACACACTGCTCTACAGACCTGTGCCAATGTCACAGCAGGCTTGAAGGAACACATGGTCTCCACAAATGCAACTTCTTCTTGCTGTGGGACCTCAAGGAAGTTTTTTTCCCCCCCCAGTGACCTTGGGGATTTGCTTCTACTTCATGAGAATGTTTTGGATGGTCAGCTAAAGGGAGGAGCCAACTCTCTAGAAATCAGCCACAACTCTTTAAAACCCAGGTGTACCCCTCCTTCCATAGCAGCTCTGGCCATGGTGTCCTGGAGGAGCCACCACCACCAGCAGAGATGAGAGGCAGTTGCTCCTCAGAGCCTGCTCTCCATCACTTGAGAACAGATTGTTCCAATATGTTGTGTTGGTTTTATGAGGCAGACGAGTGTCCCTTGGGACACAAGGTGTAATTACAGTGCAATTTCAATTAGGAGTCCAACTGCGGTCCAATAAGGTAAAAAGGTCAGTGCTATATCGAGCGATACAGCTGGATGGTGGTTTTGCACTTGGCTACAAAACGAAGGGAAATCCTAACTGGGGCCAAAAATATCCCTGTCTTCAGCCATGATTTGCTGCCAAGCATCAATCCCAGAGCAAATTCTGAAAGGATATTTGCCTGGATTTACAGTTTAAACAGCACATTATACACTCCTTTGTTTTAGCAGGTTCGGGCTGCAACTTCCACTCTTTTGAGAAAGATTTTTTCTTCCCCCCCCCCCC
>QJSC01020463.1:1509156-1594929 GCA_003697955.1 Calidris pygmaea | reverse complement strand
CAACAGTGGGAAATTATCTCAGAGCACCTCCTAGGGGACAAAGTCTGAGAAAACATCTGGAAGGGAATTTGATGAAGCACTGACTGGGACAACAAACAGCACAGCAATCAAAAGGGAACGTCGAGGCAGGATAACTTGTTTGAGCTTTAAAATTCCCCTAGAAAATTCAATGCGCTCAAAGGTGTAGGACCCTGCTTAACATCAGAAGTCAAAAGCTGGGCCAAAGCGACATGAAAGCCAGAAGCTGAATAGCAGACCACCTGAAAAACCAGAAGGAAAGCAGAGATTAAGTAAACTCAGATGGGACTGAGTTTACCTGATGTCCCAGTGAGCTGGGACTGAGACTCTAGGTGAGCGCTGCGATTGCTTATTGGGGCTTATAAAAGCGGCTTAGGCCATTTAGAAAGCACTTAATCTTTACCAGAATCCAAAGAAATGTTAGATAACTGGAAAATTATTTGTCTTTATATATATCTTACCCTAGAAGTCAATTCTTCCAAGAATTTGGAATACCTGCAGATCTCACGTGGCTGCTTTTGCCCAGTCGTAGATACGCAGGCAGATGAGAATGGATTACAGATTTAATGAAATCCTCAGTCTGGCTTCTCACTTGGGGTCTGCAAGTGTCCCCACATGTCCATGAATGCTGTTAATCAAGGACTGGAGACAGCAACAACCTCTCCATCCCAGCCCCCTTGAAAATGCCTTTGCCATTAGCTGGGGTACTATCCATCCTGTTAAGGTTTTGGCAGCTACAAATGTGAATTTAGTTTTAAAACCAGGCCAACCGTGAGGTCAGACACGTGCTCATGTCAACCAACCATGACATGTCATCCAATTTTAAGTGCAAAAAGCCTTTTAGCTTTATAACCATGTTAAAAATTAAGAAAAAAAAAAAAAAAGGCATTCAGGGGAGTAGCATCTCTGTAGAAATAGAGGATGAGGCTTGTGGAAAGAGAGGCCAAGTCGTCACGAGAGCAATGGATTTCACATCAGATTGGAATAGGAGGGCCTTTCCAAGTAAGGCAGACTTCATAGAAATAATTGGTGTTTATCCGGTGTCCACCAAAAAAAAAAAGATTCCCTTGGGCCAGGTGGAAAAAAAACCTGGGCTCAGAGAACTATGCCAAGGGGATTTGGGCAGAGGTAGAATGGATCTGGAAGGTAACATGAAAAGCAGAACACAAGGCTCTGAACTTATCACGCCTAGATATCACGGAAAAGGAATGAACCCTGAAAAACAAAGCAAAAGAATGGTCATGTCATTACCTAAGTGACAATATCTGAGAAATTGCAATGGGCATAAGGTTGCAGTGACTGTCTGCGTCCCCAGGGGACCTGGCAGCAAGTTATGGGGAGAATCAAACTCACCTACTCCTGGCACAAGCAACGTTTCCACCCTGTTCAACACACTGCTGATCAAAAATCAAACAGCTTAGAGCTGCCTCTTGTCCAGAGCTAACTTGCTTCCCCAAAACCTTTGGCAAAGGAGACAGTGCCCCCGTAGCAGATTTTGGGCTTTTTATTTATCCAGAAAGTTGACAAATAAGTTTTGATCTCTGTTCAGAAGTTAATCAATTTGATCTCGCTCACACCAGGTGTCTGAATTGCCATTGACTTCACCAGGACAGGCTTGTGCCACAATAAAAGGAAATCACTGGGAGAAGTACTGAATGGTTTAGAATACATCATTTTTTGTTTCGTGTGCAATTGATACGACAAATGCAGCAGAGCATCCATCATTTAGTTGATAAAGGTTTTGGAAGACATTAAATAATCCCACCACAGGCATCATGCAGGCTGCCCATGAGTTCACTTTTGTGGGAAACACCTTTTTTAGCCCTGGAAACGCGCCAACAGTATGTTTTGAGAGGCCAAAGTGAGCACTGATTTCTGGAGCCACACACCAGCATGGAACTGTAACCTTATCAGTGTCGGCACCGAGGCAGAAACCTCTAGCAGCAATGCAGGAACAACGCTCCATCCAGCTCTCAGCTGCGGTGCCTGAGCCAGGAATATGGACAGAATCAAGAATTTAAAAATTTGGGAGTGTGCATGACCGCCTGCAGCTGCACAAAACGTGGAGGAGAAAGTCGCTGTGTTTCAAAGCTGCTGCACACAAAGGCTCATGGCTTGAGCTCTGCTTTGGTGACCCCCAAGCCAAAAGGGAGAGAAACTGATCTTCAGGGGGCCCAGAGCAAAAAAAAAAAAAAAAAAATTATGGAGGCAGCAGTTTTACACACCGGCAACTTGAAGAAATTAAAGGAGCAACCCAGGAAAGTATAAGGCTGGTGATTCTCAGCCTCCTGCACCTGACAGAGCAAGCAGCCAATTGCTTTGGCTGTCTTGCCATTTCCAGTTTGATGTGACATGGGAAACAAAGCTCCTCCTTGTTCTGACTGCTATTTGAACCCAGCGCTTACATCCCAAAGGAAGAGCCTTCCGTAAAGATGCTGGTTTCCTAACAGGACCAGACACATAGCAAACAACACCCAGAGCTCTCGCTAATTAACCTTTTATCTCTTAAGCTCTCTGCCCCTTTTTCTGGAACAGCACCCTGAAAACACCGCTCTTGCTCCTGCACCTGGGTTTTCCATCCTTCCCTGTGATCCCCGTGCCTTTGGCTGAGGGTCGGAATTCCCACCTCCTCCAGGCCAGCCCCTCACATTCGGCTGCCCCGCAGCCCTACAGCCAGATGTGGGGCTCGGCCCCGGGGCCACCGCGCTCTCCTTTGCACTCAGGCTCAAGAGCTGCATCAGCAACTGACAGCTATTTGGTTATATATCTTTTTTTTATAAATAATTTTCAACTCGTACATGTGATCAACTGCGAAGTACTCACAGCTGCTGGAAAAGGCAGGGTTTCCAGCTTGCCCTGTGAATGCAGCGGAGGAGCCAGGACTCAGCTGCTCACCAGGAATGCCTCCAGATCACGCTGGACACCAGGACCAGCCCAGGAAGCCAAGCTGCTCTACACAAACCATAAACTATCTGTCAACACCCAGAACTGATCCTGCCCGACTTTCTAAATAACCCAGACCCGCAGTGCTGTTCTGCTGAATCTCCGGAGCTCTGCCAACATTTCTGGGACGGCCCATCTCCAGCTGTCAATATATCAAGACCCGTATTCTCCACCAATTCATGTTTCAGAGGCAGGAGCTGGGAATGAAAAGTGACACCCCATTTCTGAAGCCTTCCCTGCGCAGAGACACCCACAAGGTGTCAGAGCAAGCAGCGGCTCATCACCACTCCCATCACGCAGGTAGCAAACCTGTTGAGAAGGAGACTTTCTTGTTCCCAACCATTTTTCTGCAGCCCCAGGTAGGCTGGTACCCGCAGGACACCAGCGTCCTGAGAACGGAAATAACCCAACACCTGCAGCAAGGAGCACAAGGGGATGATTTTTATTCAATTTAAATCAAAGCGTCCCTTATATCCCCTGCCTGAAACACTTCGGAAAACTAGGAAAGTGCAGCAGCCGTGGGAATGTGTTCCTGCTTCTGGGCAGAGGGAGGTCAGTTAAGCAGAGCCCCAGGCGTGTGGGTTACACGCCGTTACGCAGGCTCAGCTCAGAATCTGGTGGCGCAGGAGCAGGAGTGCATGTCATGCATTTGGGGGGTGGCTTTTATTTGTACAGCCCTCGTCTGAGCATAAAAATAAATGAGATAAAAGATAGCAGAGTAGAAGCTCCAAAAGCAGGGGAGAAAGAAAGAAAAAAAAAAAAAAAAAGGACAGCAATACACCCAGTGCTTCCAGTCTGGTTACAAACTGGATAGCAAAGTTTCCAAATTCTTTTGAAATATTGGAGTGCTGCAGGGATAACATGATGGATTTAGACTCAAGACACTGAAGATCTATCCAAGAAAACAAAGCCTTTGATTTACACTCAAGTAAATCTTCCTCGGGATTAATCTGCCCGGCTCTGAGATAACACATAGATATATATTATTTTTTTTTACACAGCCTAAGATAAACAAATCCTCCGTGTGCAGCGAATGGTGGGGCAGGGAAAAAGGAAAGCAGTTTGGGAGCGTGTACTTTCCAAGGAGCAGAAAAACACTTTGTCATTAGCTCTGGGTTTGGCTTTCAGAAGTGCTGCCAGGGCACCCGTGTTTGATATAACCCGTCTGCTACCAAGGGCTTCCCTCGAGAGTTGCCTGCATCTCCGGGTGACCCCCAAAACAACAGGGCTCTGGGCAGCATCCCCTCACCCCCTTCTCCTCCCCCTCGGCTAAACAGACAGAGCAGTTGAGCTGAGGGCTCCAGCCCCATGGAGCTGGTGGGGATGCCAGCAACTCCATAAACTGGCCTTACTGGTCCCCAGGGGATACAAGGCTGTGAAGGCAGACTGGCATTTTTCTCAGCAGTAAATGAAATGAGCCTTCACAACTGGGCATCACATAGGGGTTGGGTTTTTCTCCTTCCTCTGCCATCAGCAGTATCACTGTGATGCTTCACTGTTCACTGCAGGAACAGGAGATGGTGCTCCAACGTGGACCAAGGTAGGATGGTGTCCATGGTTGAGAGACACAGAACTAACTTATCTTCTAATGCTGTGGAAAATGGCACTTTTCGAAGACTCTAGTGTCTGAGTTCATGAAAATATTTACTTTATAGCCAGCCAGACTGTGGGATTCAAGGTGTCAGTGTTTTCAAGCTCTCCAGGTGTGGGGATGAGGAGGAGCAAGACCCAGGCACTTGACCCAAGCTGCCACCAGGATTATTTCATACCATGAATGCCATATTCAATTTAAATTAGAAAGTTTGCTGTGTAGTTCTCTCTCTCTCCCTTGATGGTGTTAGTCCAGAGAACTTGTCCCACTGCCAGAGCCCTGAGCCCTTCCCTTCCTCCCCAAGCCACAGAGCTCGCAGGGTCCCCATTTGCTGTCCCTGCTGGGGGTGCACAGCTTCCTGCTGATGGAATGGGCTGGGTATAATCCTTGGATATCTGATATTAGTATCAGGATTAATACTGGTTCTTTAGTATTATTGTTAATTATTTAGTCTTATCCTATTAAATCTATTTATATTGCAACCCTCATGTTTCCTTGTTTTGCTCAGTTCCCTTTCCCTGGTGGGGAGGGGTCATCAGATGATAGAATAATTGCCTAAACAGCAATAAATCATTACTTTTTTTCCCCTCAAACCATAACACATGGGTTCTTGTTTAACCTACACAGACCATGCAGAAAAAAAAAAGCACCAAGATTTTACAGACTGTAAGCCTGTCCTCAGCAGTAACATGCTCCCTGCCAGTCCTGGCTGGACTCAGCTCTTTGCCCTCACACCCCATCCTCTGCCCCACGGCTGTTGGGGGTCTGACTGCCCCCCAGCCCCTCTCTCCCTTCTCCAGCTCCCTGGGGCTGGTTTGGAGCCCAACCTCAGCCACAGAGCACAGGCTGCAAGCACACAGGTGCTGAGCTCTGCTGGGGGGGGGAGAAATAAAATAAAATAAAATCTCAGCTCCACAATTGCCTGCTTCAAAATCCCTGCTGTGTCAGTTTGGCTTTTTCCACCAGCAGTGTTTTAGGAACAGCTGAGTACTCGGATCCCCCTTTCCCTGGGACTGAAAAGGGAGCAAAGCCAGGGAGCACACACAGCTGCTGCCCCGGCCAGCCAGAGCAGGGGTTTGCATCTGGCTGGGCTGCTCCTCAAAAGCCTGGTGAGAAAACAACATTTGGATAACAGACAATTAACACAACAAAAGGCGCTTGTAAATAGAACCAGAGTACTCTGCACGCATGCTAAATACTAGCCCTGCTGTATATGGGTATACTACACGGGTATATCCTGCAGGATATATTTTTATGTATCTGTAGAAATTCTAGGTTTCTAGAAATCCACGCATTTTCTGTGTGCAAGGAAAACTTATCTGCTTACTCTTAGTTCTTTCTTGGCACATCCCAGGCAACACACCACTTCCTAAAGGCACAGACCACTCTTTGGGATAGCCAAATACAGCCTGCATCAGTAATATATGTTCTTCCAGGAATTTCTGCTCAGTGCTGCATCCAGCAGATCCCTATCACCACCAAGTAACTCTGTGGGCAAGTAACTCTGTGTGCATTGGGCTGTAACAACAATTATGGACATCATGGTTGATGAGCAATAGTGTAACAGTTTTGGGTGCTTAATCTGATGCACCCCAACATCTTTTCTCACGTGGCTACTGGGGCACAGACCCATGCTGGCCATCCCAGGGCCACCCCACCTGTTCCCAAAGACAGGATTGGAAAGCAAACCCAGATTTACCAACTCTTGAGACTCTGGTTTCACCAACAAGCCACCTCATCACAAGCAAAACCACTAGGACAGCAAAAGACACAGGTCCTGTAACTCCCCAGGGCCCATTCCCATTGAGGCAAGTCTCAGGTGAAGATGAGGTGCCTCACACCAGTTACTTTACAATTCCCCTGGCCCTCACCTACCACTTTGGGAAGTGTCTCATGGGGACAGAGTAGAAGCAGCAGACACAACCTCTGCCTGCCTGCTTAACAGGGAGATCCTGGACTTGGGAAGTTCTCAGACAAGTATGGCATTGGGTTAACATGCCTAAATTTACATCTGTCCCAGAGGGACACATTTCCTGTACTGCAAGCTCCACAAGAAGGGGAAATTAGTTTTTTCCTTCATCAATGTCTGGCTCTGTTCCAGAGGCTTCGGCTTTTTGTCCTTGCAGAAGCATCCCTTGAGGTCTCCTTTCTCCTCATGCCTGGCCTTCACCTGAGCCAGGGTTAGAGAGGGGACCCAGTCCCACTTCCAGGTGGTCTCCAAGCCCAGGATGTTTGACTAAACAATTTGGCCAAACAGGACTCAGTCATCAGCTGCAAACAGAGCCTGGGACAGAGCAGCCTGCTGGTGAGGACCTGGTGGGCTGGAGAAGGACAGCCTGCAGGAGACATTGCAATTCTTCTGCAAGAAAGGGTGAATTATACCCCAAAAAAACCTAAAAGCTGCTCATCTGGCAGCAGTGAGACATCAGGAAAGAACAGCATAGGGCTTCAGGGGAGAGATTGCTCTTGGAGTGGGTCATGAACAGAATAAACCTCTTAACTGGTATGGCCACTGCTGAGAAAGCAACCGAGCCCAACAGCATTTCTCCAAACCTACTTGCGCTTCCCTGAATGCACACCCCCGCCTAACGCCTAACGCAGCTGACAGACACACAGCAAACAACACTTTCTAAACAAATGAAACGTTTACACCTCTTAAAAACATTCCTGAGGTACAGGTTGGCTTCCAAATAGTAACAGAGAAAAACAACAACAAAAACCCCCTCTTTCTGAGCCATCATCTGCACTCACCCTCCACCCCAACAGCTGTAGAGCTTCAGTTCTGCCTAATACCTCCCCAGATTTATTGGATGCCCAGCAAGAAAGCTCCGATTGTTCCCTGTTGCAACATTTTGCCAGGGGTGAGGAATGTGGGAGGGATGCATAATATTTTTATGACTATTATATGACCTTCCGTTAACTGGATGGGATAAGTCACAGGGCCCTCCCCGAGAAGAGGGCAAGCCCCCCTTGAAATGGTGGAGAGGCACAGGGGTCAACCCAACAGCGGAGCCTGAATGCTGGTAGGAGTTTTAATTATGAATTATGAATCCAGCTACTATGGGTTGCTATTTTGGGAGCTGCTAAATTAGCAGGCAAGAAACAGGAGGATCTTCTCAAATGGTAGGGCACTTCTGCCTCCCACCATTATGGGATGTGAAGTTTTTGAGTCCAGGATCTGTGTTTCAGATTTCTGCTTGCAGTGATTTGTGGTGCCTGATTTATCAAGGTCACAGAGCAAAAAAATCTTGCCTCCACATCTATCTCTCCCTGTGCCAAGGGGAAAGGTAATCCCCCAGAATCCCTCTCACCAGCACAGATTACATTGCTTAAAAAAAAAAAAGTATCATCTTCCCTCAGGCCACTTTACATGGTCTTAGAGAGTAAAATTGGGTGGCTTCTGGCTAGACCTAGATAATGCAATATCTGACCCACATGGTCATACTCTTCTCCAGAACACTCACCTTCAGAGCCAGCCTTTCAACCAGGTGTCTCTCCAGCTCCTACTGCCAGTCAGGTTCAGCTTGCAAGGTGCTGTTTTGGTGAAGAACTTTAAAAAAAAAAAAAAAAAAAAAGAGACTCACAAGGTGGTTGGTTTGGTTGGAAGCTCCAAGAGCAAAAAAGAGGCAACCCAGGAGGAATCACAGTTTCTCTGGGAATCACCCATAATTCTAAACCCAGGCACCAAGAAACAGCAGTAACAGAGGGGCAGGACTCACTCTCTGATTCTCCAAAACCCACTTCCCAAACCATAGTGATTGCACCCACCTCAGATCTGCCTTCTCCACAAGAACAAACACACCCCAGGAAACCCTACTCAGCTCCTGCCTTTGTTATTTAAGTATCCTGCTGTGCTCCCATAGGCCACCACCATCAGCTGAGCCCACCCTTCATCTGAGAGGTGACCTCCTCCCGGGTTCTCCCAGGTGAAGCCAATCTTGACCTCCAAAATCTCAGTCACAGTTGCCCCTGGTGCAGCCTGGGAAGAAGGAGAATGGCTGGGGAAGAAACAAACACATGGGTGCTAGCCAGTACATGAGTGACAATATCTCTTTGTAGCCCCAGAACACAGGTTTAGACGCCGGATAATCCCATAACGGCATGCTGAGAACATTTCTGGAGGGCATGATGGCAAGCTGTGCTTGGGCAAGCTGCAGCGATGCACACTATCAAGTGAAGTTCATGATCAGATGCAAATACATTGTGCTCAGGCACATGGTCTTATTTGCATAACAATGTGCCTGAAACATTGCCTTCCTGTTAAGGGGAACAATTTGTCAAAGGGTTTGTGCCTCAAAGCGAGTTATAACTTCATTCTTTAAATTAAGAATGCTTCTCCTTTCTCTCCGAAACAAGGCAAACGTTCATGACATCCCCCAGAGTCAGCAGTAGAGAGGAGGCAGTCCCAGCAAAGAGCTTGCTAAGAATTCACTTTGGAAAAGGCTGTATATAAGTGGAAAATCTTCAGGCAGTGTTGGAGAAAGAGGCAACAAAATTTCATACATCTTTGGAGATGGCCTTTCTGGCCCTTTTTCCCTCAGCAGGAGACACCAAGCATTCATGGCCACACAGCCAAGCAAGCCCTAGAGTTACCTCCAGCCTCCTCAGTTTCCCCTCATATTCCCCCTCTCTAACCTTCATACATCATCTTCCATCCTCTTTTTTAGCTTATTAAGTCTGTGGTGGCCTCTCAAACATGCTAAATATAAGTGTGTGGACCCAGCGATGTAAATAAAATGGCCCACACGGTGAGCGTACACGAGGGCAGGGGGTCTTTCCCATGGAGTCTTCTGCACCAGGAGATGGAGACCGGGAGGAAAGAGGGTCAGGGAACAGGAGGACGTGTTGGGAGGAATTTTGATGGATGAGTGGTACACGGCCAGAAGGGAAAGGATTTTTCCAGTCCTGCTGTTCCTGGTGTACGTGTACATCAGCGTTGACAAGGGCGCACACCGTGTGGGGGCAGCTCTGCGCCTGTTTGAGCAACTCCCTCCTTCATCCTTCCTGAAAGAGAAGCAGCTCAGGCTGGAAAAATAGGTCAGGGAGGCAGCTGCCTCCCCGTCTCCTGTGCAATGTCCCACAGTGGTGGGGGCTCTGACCTTCTGCCAGAGGAGGGGACGTGCTGGAGGCTGTGCGTAGGGTTGTGGGACCCGGTGTGCGAAGCGTGAGCTCTCCCTCCTGCACACCCTCTTCTGGGTTAGATGTTTTCCCATAGTCATCTTCTGGACTGAAGAGGTCTTCATCAAGCTGCTGGCTGGCTCCTCTGTGCCTCCCCACGGGTGCAAAGGGGCAGGAAGAAGGTGGTCCAGGGCACGTGGCCACCTAAGAGGGTGGGCTCGTGTGGTGGGACAACGGTGAGAGCACCCCCGAGCTCTGTCTCCCTGTCACAATAAGGCAGCCCTGAGCCTGCTCCTACTCTTCATCTTCAGCAGGCAGATAAAAGCCCACACCAGGTTCAGGGATTGCAACCTCAGTGCGAAGTGAGGAATGACACAGCCAGGGGTACCCAGAATCGCAGGGGATGCCCAAGCCAGAAAAAATGAAATACATAGAACCATAGAATCATAGAAAGGTTCAGGTTAGAAGGGACCTTAAACGTCATCCAGTTCCACCCCCTTCCCTGGGCAGGGACACCTCCCACCAGCCCAGGTTGCTCCAAGCCCCCTCCAACCTGGCCTTGAACCCCTCCAGGGATGGGGAAGCTACAGCTTCTCTGGGCAACCTGGGCCAGGCTCTCACCACCCTCCCACCAAACAAGTTCTTCCCCACATCTCAGCTCCATCTCCCCTCTTTCAGTGTCAAACCCTTCCCCCTCATCCTATGGCTCCCCTCCCTGATCCAGAGTCCCTCCCCATTTCTCCTGGAGCCCCTTGAGGGACTGGAAGGGGCTCTAAGGTCTCCCCAGAGCCTTCTCTTCTCAAGACTGAAACCTGCCCAAAAGTTACATGGCCAGAAACTTCTGCCCAGACCCACAAACTCACCCCCGGAGATCTGATGTGTTGGACAAATTCAAGTTTATACCCCAGCTTTCCAGCTGAGGGCAGGAAGGACAGCCTGCTCCTCTCCTGCCAAATCACACCTGCCGTGGCAGGCTCACAGGGTTTGCAGAGGAAGCCTCCCCTTTTCTGCTCCAGTGCCCCGTGCTGAGGCTGGGGGACAGAGAGCTGGCACACGGGGTACCTCCAGGGTCTCATCTAACCCCACCTGACCCCCATCTGCAGGAGGTCTGTCTCCTTTGCTGCCGCTTCTCCTTGCTCTCAGGCCTCTTGCTATTCCCAGCCCCGCTAGGGGTGATGTGGCAAACTTCCTGGTTTAAAACCTCTACACTTGAAACCTTTTCAGGCAACATAGTAAAAGAGGTGATGGATCCCGCTGTCCTTGTTTGCTTTGCGGCCTCTTGGAGGCAACGCCAAGTGAAATGAAGCCCCAGACTAAATCCTACTGAACAGGAACATTTTTATAAATAACCTCTGCTCCACAGCTTGCAAGTACTTGAGCATTTCTCCATCTCTGCAGCCAAAAACATGTGTTTTGTGTTGCTTCACATAAATCTCTCTGGTTATTTATCTGCATAAAACCCTTCTATAAATTGCTCAGTGGGCCTCGAACTGCGGCGAGCAGGCGCTTTGATGTATGTCTCAATCGCCAGGTGAATCAATCACTGCTGCGCACACCTTGTTTGCTCCCACGCAGGGAGAAGTTACCAGTCCCCTTTGCCAGAAAAAAAGAGGGCAAAAAGTCAAACAGTTTTGATGGATGGATAAATGTCTGTGGGCTGAACCTCCTGCACAGAGCTTGTTTATACGGAGAGTTACCAGCACTCCCTCCTCCTGCTGGCTGATAAAATACACCTCCTCCATCCGTCCTTATGAAATGCACTCCAGACCAAGAGCCTGCACATGAATATTTGCTCTCTTTGTCAGCTCCTCTGACACTACTGCATTTCCTCCTGTGGTGGCAATTCCCCTCTGTACAGGAATAAAAATATCAACCCTATTCTGTGGCATTAAGGCAGTATCAGTCATGGTACAGACCCGCTCCACGCAGAGGTGGATCTCACTCTTCATCACCACAGAGCAACTTTTAAGCCTTTATTCTGAGTCCTGCGAATGAATGGTGTTCGTTTGGATCAGAGTTTTGCTGAGCAGCTTTTTTTTTTTTTGATGGAGAGCTGCTGCTGGATTTCACAAGGGATGTGCAGACTCATTGACAGGCAGCCAGGATTTACTGTCCTTGGGTGAACTGTGGGACACCACCTGGATGAAGGCATTGCCCTGCCTCAGTTTCCCCCCCTCCAAAAGGAAAATGAGGCAGTGCAATGGAGAAGCTAAGAGCATGTGCTGTGTGTTGACGTAGATCTGTTGGAAGTGTTGTCAGGTCTCGATGACGGGAGTCAGCCTGCATATACAGTACGCTATAAAATATAACATGTCACGCTTCTCTAGGGCAAGGAGCCCCTTGTGAATGCTCTCTCACCCCTGCACGTGGCTCCTGCCCTCCTGCGACGAGTTGCTGTCTCCCGTCTTACATGTCTCATATTAGCAATGTTTTCATAGCCGGGGGGGCAGAGGGATGGAGAAGTTGGAAGAGGGGAGAGGGAGCCTTAGACAGCTTGGCCAGCAGTTCAGACACCTCCTGGTGTGACAGCCCAGAGCTCACATCCACTGGCAGCTACTGAAGGAGGAGTTGGCCGGCCTTGGGAGCGGGTCACAGTCTTTATTCAGGGGTCCCAACAGCAGCTGAACTGCTGATTCTGAGAGAATACGTGTGATTGATTTCATCCCTGCTTCAGCTGTGCACAGATCAGCTGAGGCTGCCCTGGAGTGTCTCACGGGTAATTTTTCTGCCTCTGCACTGCTCCTGGGTAGTTATCTTTGGTACCCCCTGGGCTCTGTGCTTTCTTTTGACCTGTGGTGTGGGGCTGGACTTCCCACTGTTAGAAAAAAAAATGCTCTTAAAGGTGGAGCTGGGTCTTTCAAGCCCTTTATTCACCTCCCTCTTTGATCACTCCAGTCCCATGGGGGCTTCTTGCGGGGTGAGGAATTTCTCAGTGCCAGTGGGAAGAGTGGATGTGTGCTCACAGGAATCGCATCCTCCCACGGGGCTGAAATCTGTGGTCTTCACCTCCAGATCTCAGGCTACGTCTGTGTTGCAGCAAGAGACCCCAAGCCCTGCTAAGAGGGCTTGGTCACATCAAATATACTCAGTATACTCTGGGAGAGTTTCAGACTCCAGCCCAGACACGCAGGCTCTGGGGAAAAAAAGGAGGTGGGTCTATTTTTAGTGTGGCAGTCCGTCCAGAGTCACCGATGCCAGCTTCAGCATGATGAGCCTCTCCATGTCCTACGGCAGGTTGACTGCTTCATGTTGGGGAGTTCCTGCATGTGTAGGCAAACATGGTGTGAGTGACACATCAGCTCATCTTTGAACATGCCTGGAGTCCCTGCAGCCATTGTATGGGAGTAGCTCACGGCAGGGGAGGCTGACCAAGCCCACACTCCTGCCAGAAAGAAGGGAAACCGAGGGGGAACGGGCATATAGAGGACACATAGGGACTATGCACAGGACTTGAGCAAAGTGTGCGAGATGAAGATGAGGACTAGCATCACCATGGAAGCCTAACAGTGAAATAAAATCCTCTCAACTCAAGCCGTATATCACTGGAAGCAGCCTGTAAATGTGAATCCTGGCTGGCGGCCAAAGTGCAAATGGCAAACCTCTGTGCAGGGGAAGTGGCTTTATGTGCAGCGGGGACCACTGCTATTACACATCCCAGAACAGGCTGTGCTGGTGCATAGGTTTTGCAGTGTTGGTTACAGGCTATTAAACCCCTCTAAGGGCATAAGTTCTCAGTCCTTTTCTGACTGCATGAAGTCTTTCCTAAAAACCTCACCAAAACACACTCAGATGGCTCATAGTTTCGCTGAGGGTATCATTTCCCCACCTGAACAGAGGCAGAGCGAGAAGGGATCCCTCCACCAAGAAAAATCAGGTTCGTGTGAGGTTGTTTTGTAGGACGACAAACCAAAAAATTCCTAAATGGAAGGAAGGAGCTGTTAAAGAAGTGTCGGTACAAAGCCTGAGGATACCTGTCCTGCTCACTCCGTGCTCCCCTCCTGGGCACCAGAGTGAGAGAAGCACTAATGCTCCAGTGAATGGCACGTGGAGAAGACTTTAGGTGACCCCAGGCTAAGGATGTCCCCAGGCAGGGGACAAGGACACTCAGGAAGGCTGATGTAGGCCCACTCAGAAGATGGAGGTTGGGCAAGAGCTAAGGGAACACGGGAGGGAAGCAGGAGGTTTCAATTGTTAACGTATTAATCTGTCTTTCCCAAATGGCTTCTGTTCCTCCATCACCAACACCACCCATAAATTCACGTTTGTGTTAAACCCCTGGGGCTTGCTGCTCTCCAGAAAGGAAACATTGCAATCAAGGGCACTTAGACAAAGTCATGTTGTTTCTGGGTGAGAGCTCGGTGCAGTTTAATGAGGGCTCCAGAGTAACAGCCCAACGCATTGCCCATCTCCCCAAGGGGGACCCCCACCCCAGGAGGTGCTGGTGCTGCTGGAGTTTGGGTGCTGAGGGTGCTCAGGATTACACCATGGTGTTTGCTTTTATTCAAGCCTAAGTTCATGGCTCTAAGTGATTCTGAAAGACTCTTGCATCTGCCTTTCATCTCTTCGCTTTTTAAGTAATTTTCTGGCTTTCACGTCTGTACAGAAATTCAATAAATCAATGTTTTTACAACAACGAGACGGTAAGGAAGAAAGGCACCTGGACTGTTTGCACGACCTCAGGGCTCTGAAGACCCTTTGGGGATTTCTGGAAGAGGGGGATGCTCCAGAAGCCTGCAGTGATGCTCCTCATGAGAGGGCATGGGGATCTCCCAGACGGTGCCCAGCCACAGCGGGATGCCCTGGCTCGGTTCTTCCCCAGCCTTGGCGTGACCTTCCCCACCGGCGTGCCTCTGTTTCCCTCCCATGTCTCTCTTGTGAAAAGGAGGTTTTGACACACAGCTGAGTCATCGGCTGCGGAAAACCCGCAGTTCCTTCAAACGCCCCCGGTGGTGCAGGAGGATGGGAGGAGATGTGGACACCCAAAGGTGGTGCCCGGGCTAAAAGGCACCTTTTGGGGCTGCAGCGTTCAGCATTGCCCCTCGGGATGCTCTGGAAGCCCTTCTCCAGTGGAAAGTGCTCACATGGAAAATATGCTCTGCCCCCAAACCTTGTCAGCATTGCCTGCTGGAAAATCCTTTCCACTCACCACCTCATCAGTGTTCAGAAAAAAACACTACCTGAATTTTTTTGCAAGAATTAGGAACTTGTTTCATGAGCTCAGGCATATGGATGTCCTGGAAAACTCCCCGTGGCAGGACAGTCGTGTGACCCTGGTACCATTGCAATGGCTGTGGTGACTACAACACAGAAATACATTTCACTGAGGTTGCCAAGAAGAGAAATACACATCTCCCCTACAATGCTCGGCCTGGGTCTGTAGGAGCCTTGGGAATGGGTCACAAGTATCATGAGGAGCAGCTGAGGGAGCTGAGGGTGTTCAGCCTGGAGAAAAGGAGGCTGAGGGGAGACCTTCTCACTCTCTCCAACTCCCTGAAAGGAGGGTGTAGCCAGGGGGGGTCGGTCTCTGCTCCCAAGGAACAGGCGATGGGACAAGAGGAAATGGCCTCAAGTTCCACCAGGGGAGGTTTAAGATGAATATTAGGAAAAATTTCTACACTGAAAGGGTTATTAAGCCTTGGAAGAGGCTGCCCAGGGCAGTGGTGGAGTCACCATCCCTGGAAGGATTTAAAAGCTGGGCAGATGTGATGCTGAGGGACATGGGTCAGTGGTGGGTTTGTCAGTGTTGGGTTGGTGGTTGGGCTGGATGATCTGAAAGGTCCCTTCCAACCTGGGCAATTCTGTGATTCTACGATCCTCACAAACGGTTAACCTGCCGGGAGCTGCACAGCACTAATGACTTCACATGCATTTAATCAGCTTGGGCTTCCAGAGCCTCCTCCTCGGGAGCAGGAAAGGCCGTGCACCCCGGGTGCAAATGCTCCCAAAGCCTCACCCCCCCCCCCCCCCCCCCCCCCCCCCCCCCCCCCCTTACCGATCCTTAGCAATCATTAATCACCGCTGGGCCGGCAACGGGAGCAAGCGGCAAGCAGGAAAAGGCCAAGCCTCGGCAGCCTCCGTGGGAAGCAGTGCTGGCCGGTTCCCCGTGGTGGCAGATCATCTTCCGACCACCCTGCCCTGGGAGGTCCTGCTGGAGGTGGCCCCGCTGGAGGCGTCCTGTCCTTCACCCTTTCCTTCAGGGAGGCCACCTGGTCCTGGGCACTGGAGGCTTTGAGGTGGGAGATCTGAAGAGGGAGCTTCTGCCCTGGTCGGCCACCGTGGTCTCCATCTCTTCGCCATGGGGCAGAAGGCGCTTTGGGGTGCCCTGGAGTACACCTGCCGGTTGCTGGGCATCTCCACCGCAGCAGGTAGGAGTGAGATCTCTTCTTCTTGGGCATTTAAAGGTGCTGAGCAGGTGTCAGGTCCTCTGAGCTGTGTCCCTGCCCCGTCCTCCAAGGAGGACAAGCAAATTTAATCCATTTTCCTTTGGGACACAGGGAGGGAGAGTGCCGGGTGCCTGGCCAGGCTCCTTCCAGCTGCTGTGGGAGAGGGCACAGTGAGACATCCCAAAGGAAGAGGCAGCACTCGCTGTGGGGGAGGACAAGCTAAAGCACAGAGGGAAAAGAAAACTAAATTATATTCTTGCAAGAACAGACATGGGCACAAAGGTGTGGATGAGACTGAAAGGCAAAATACCCGTTGCTGTGCAAAAACGGCCAGGCTGGACGTGAAAATGAAGGAGGAGCAGGTCGTGCTGTGGGCAGCAAGCGGTCCTGTGCCAGGGCGGGATGGAAATGTCCTGCCGTGGTGGCACAGCCACTGCCAAAGTGCTTGCTCTGCCTCTCCAGCAACCCGTCGGGGAGCAGGGAAGCGTCTTGGGCTATAGCTGCAACACAAACATCGTAAATCCACCCAGCTGGCTGGCTGCATCCTCCCCGCCGGCTGCCAGGGGCTGCTCGGGACCAGTGTCCTCCCAGTTTGGTGACACAGCCGGGTGAAACGCAGGTGTTTTGAGCCGGGTGCCTCAGGCACAGCGTCTCACCCAGAACCGTGGCGGATAACCCTCCCGTATCGGGCATCTCGGGATGGGAGGTGGGGAAACAGCGCAGGCAGAGGGCTCAGGGGTTCACCCCGGGGCTGCTGCTGACTCACTGTTACGGGACAGGGCAAGCAGCGCTCCCTGCCTCAGTTTCCCCATCCGCAGAGCAGAGATCAAAGAGTCTGACCTGCCTAAAAGCTGGAGGTGTGAACCAGAGGTTCCTGGCGAGACATGACTTGAGGTGGTGCTTGTGGTTCCTGTGTCAGACCCCCAGGAATTTCGGACTCAGACACTGCAGAGTAGGTCACAGGGGGCCTTCCTCCCTCCTCCTTTCCTTTATCAGCTGCAGCCACGAGAGACACTTTGGTGGGGTCAGGGGCAAAGTAGAAAGCACAGAGGTCGGCCGAAGAGAGCACAGGTCCCCAAGGACACCCAAAGCCCAGCTGGGACACCGGAGGCTGCGCTCTGGAATGTGCTTAAAATGACTGATAACGGGCAGAGATCTGAGTCTCTGAGTTTGTGCAAACTCCCAGGAGATAAGTGCTCATCGTGATGAGGCTGCGAGAGATAGGAGCTGGGACACAGCTTTACCCAGCAAATGTGAATCTCTTCCTTTCCCCATCCCCATCTCCCTCGGGCCTGCAGGCTTAAAGCTCCACGGAAACTCATAGAGACCTTCCTGGGAGAAAACAGGAGCTTTTTACCATGGGAAAACTAGAGCTAGAACAGCAAAACTGAAAATAGCTTACAATTAAGTGTCTTAGTGGAATATAGTATCTCCCCTTCCCTCCTGCCTGTTTTCTTTTCATCATTTTGCATCATCTGCACCTCTCTCTGTAGTTCCTGAAATGAGCAGTCTCCCTGCTGAGCGCCACAGAGCGTGGAGAGCTGCTCTACCCATCTCTGGGCTTTTCCACAGCTCTGATGCGCTCCCTGCACCACCCGCCTTTCCCAAAAGGCCGGTGAGGAATGGGAGGTGCCTGGTGGGTTTTATTCCTCCCCGCGTCTCAATGGGCTGAGAAAACAGCCTGGCGCAGCGTTCAGTGCCTGATGAGGTGTGTGAGGTTTCTGCATGAAATGGAAACCACGCAGAAGACAGTCCCAGGGGTTCAGTTGGGAAAAAAAAAAAAAAAAAAGTATGAAAGGGTGAGGAGAGTGCATCAGCCTCACTAATTGATTCTGAGAAGGCCTGGCCAGCTCCATAAACTGCTTTGCAAACAACAGAAGGTTACCCACAGAATATAAACCCCCCCCTCTTTCCCCGGGATCTTGTAATGCGATGGCTGCAATGGTGGGGCTACGGGGTTTCTTGTGTGTGAGAAACTAAGCTCCCTCCCCTTGAAGAGCAGAGCCTCATGAAGAGCCATCAAACAGCCCCACAGATCGCTGCAGTGTTTGGGGCATCTCTGTTGTTAAGAGGTTTGAGCCCTTGTGATTTCTGCATCGAGGGAGAGAGTCCTTACTTATTTCTTAATTCTCATGCTTTCAACCATTTAATTCCGAATCATGTGCCTTCAGCCACATGCTTTGGACAAGATCCAAATCAAGGCAGCCACTAGTCCAAACAAACACCTCGGAAACAGCCCTTTGCCGCTTGTGGCTTCCTCATCCAAACAGCTTTGTGGATGAAGCAGAAGCTGTGCAAGGATCAGGGAACCTCCCCATCCGCAGCAGAGGCTCAGGCAAAACAGCTGAGCTCCTGAATTCTGCCTTCATCCACCGGGAATGAACCGGGGAATGAACCAATTCCACATTTGTAGGGAAGATTATAAAGAAGGCTTCTCAGTCACAAGATAGCAAAGACCAATACCGTGCATGTAGCATTAGCTCACACAGCTCCACAGCCCTCTGATGGGACTGGTTGCCCTGGGCCTGATCTTCTTCCCAGTGGTGCCCAGTGACAGGACAAGGGGCAACGGGCACAAGCTGGAACATGGGAAGTTCCATCTCAATGTGAGGAAAAACTTCTTTCCTGTGAGGGTGGCAGAGCCCTGGAAGAGGCTGCCCAGAGAGGTGGTGGAGTCTCCTTCTCTGGAGACATTCCAAACTCACTTGGATGGGTTCCTCTCCAACTGCTCTGGGTGACCCTGCTCTGGCAGGGAGTTGGAGGAGATGATCTCCAGAGGTCCCTTCCAACTCCTACAATTCTGTGATTCTGTGTCTCTGCTCAGAGCTGCAGAGGCTGCCTCCATGGAAAAGGGTGGCCCGGGGGGGTCCCCAAGCTGACAGGGGCCATCAGCTGCAGGTGACACAGGGAGACCCTAGAGGGGCTTTGTTCAGCCTGGATGGGAGAGCTGTGTGCTCAGTCACAGACCCTCAGCATTGAGCCAACTCGTGAGCTTGATGGACACTGGTCTGCACCCCTGTTTGGGAGCCTGGCACTCTACTCCACAGCTCAGATAAATGAAGCCAACCAGCACCTCCAGCCTTGGCAACAACACATTGAACAGGACCAGCAGTGAACTTCCTGAGCACCAGAGGATGGGCTGGGACCTGCTTGGTGAGATGTGGAGACATCAAGCACGGACAGGAGTGCAGTGACTGCCTAGATCCATGCCCTGGCCATGACACTTGGTCTCTGCATAGCCCCACGCCAATGGCACTTGGGCACCATGACTTGGTCAGGGACCAAGCTTGCACCATGATTTGGACACGGACCAGGCTTGCACCACGACTTGATCATGGACCAACCAGCTTGCTGCAGCTGGTGCGAGGCACTTCGAGTTTGCACCATTTTGGAAAGAGTCTTGTGGGGGAACTGAAGGATGTTGAAGGAAATTTTCCATCCCCTGAAGCTGCTGCCCCCACCCCCCCAGGAAGATTTTTAGCCTCGCTAATACTCTTAATCCCCCTTAAACTGACTCCCCAGTGTGCTGTGCTGGCCGGGGCACCGAGGGGACATTCATTCCCTGCTTTTAATCTGCCTGCTCCCGTTATATGTTTTTCTGTTTGGCTAGCAAAGGATCTTGATGCCATGGCTACGGCTACGGACATTGATGAAGGCATCTGGCAGGGTTCCCCTGTCCTGCTGCTGCCCTGCAGCCATGTGTCGGGTGCAGCAGGCCCGGGCAAGCTGGGAGGGCAGGGGAGAGGGACTGGTGGGTGCTGGGGGGGACCTGGACCTTGGAGGGTCCCCAAGAAAGGGAGGGGGCAGAGGTGGATGGGGCAGTGGGAGAGGAGACCCTGTGGCAGCCATGCTGAAGTAGCATCCAGGGGGCAGAAGGGACACAGGACCTTCCTGTGTCCCTGTGTCCCTCCCTGGTCACTCCCCCAGCTCTCCAAGGCCAGCTGGTGTCCCCAGAGCACCTCTCCCCAGCCCACGCAGTGAGAAGGCTGCGGTGACAGGCGTGCAGCTGGGATGGGTCTCTGGATTGGGTGTCAAGGCCATCATTCAGCTCAGACCCCCCCGGGTTGGTGTGTCCCTGGTGGTGGCAGTCCCAGTGTGCCACACAGCACGGGGGGAGCCACCTCAGCAGCCCCTGGGGAAACCGGGGGCATCAGTCCTGGAGGCTGGTGGGGCAACCAAGAGTTGGGGACCAACCCTGCATCTTTCAGCATCTTTCCTGCCTTCTCTTTCTAGTGCTGATCGGCGTGGGCGTGGAAACCCTGCAGCGAGGACAGTTCAAAAGCCTGGCTTTCTATCTGCTGTGAGTATTTCTTGTCCTCGGAATCAGAGCCGGTGGCGGGGGGGATGTGTGACTCATTTGACCCCTCCACCATGCGTGTAGCACCAGGCTAGACTGCAGCAGCGGCAGCGGCCGAGGGTTTGGGGAGTCCAGATCTCCATCTCTAGGTTTCAGACAAATAAGCTACTTCTGTTAGAAGTTGTGCTACCACATCGCTACTGCAGACCAAGGCAGGCCAGAGGTGACACTGGCTGCAAGGTGACCCCCTGGGGGGACAGAAGGGCTTTGAGGTCTCCTCCACAAACCTCAGCTGAGCAGAGGGTGTCCAGACCCCAGCACACAGACTCTGCTGTGGACTGGCTAGTAAATCCTGGCCCTCTGTGCCCCTTCTGCCACCTGGAGAGCAAACTCAAGCCCAGCCCTGCCCCCCTGACAGCTCCACCTTTCAGTTTTTCAGGGGTTGCAGTTACTGTCTGTGAAGGCTTCTTCTTTATCAGTTTGTTCCTGGAGATGTGCTTCACGTGAGTAGACCCTGTCCAGTCTTCTCCAGCCTTGGTGGGACTTCCCTAAGGCAATTTTGCCCCCTTTACAAGCAACACCACACCAAGTGCCAAAGGTAGTGGTGCAGGCAAGTGCCATACTGCCATGGCAAGTGCACTCAGGCAGGGGGGAGGTAACTGGGGCCACGTCCACAGCCAGTTAAATGTGTGTTTTCACCCAGACTTGTGCCAGAATTTGCTGAGCATCAGCAGGATAAACCCTGGTCTGCAGCACCTGCTTAACACCCAGTACGATGTCCCACAATGGACTGGGGTTGAAGGAAGAGCCAGAGTCCCCAGAGTGAGCTGCTGCTCCCTCCCAGAGACAGCACGAACGTTTGTGAGAGGGTAGAAGATCCATATGTGCTCAGAGGCTGAGCACTTCTGCTGTCTTTTAGCATAAACTCAAAAGCCCTGACAGCTTGGAGGCAATGCCTTACTCCAGGCACTTGACTAGTTGCCAGGTGGGCAAACACACTGAGGAGAGGTGGCCTGAGATGCCAACCTCTGGTAGATGTAGCCCCCAGCCTCTTCCCCCCATGGGATGGTCTCAGGCTTTGCTTACCTTCCCTGACCAACACAGTGGTCTCCTGGCAAAGCCAGGATCCAAACCTTTAGATGGGCAATTGTTAAGTCCAAAGCTTCTTGCCATGCACTTGGTGCCCCATCCCACAAGGACCTCTGTTTCTCTCCCCAGATACGAGCCCGACTCCCTGGCACAGGCCTGCTGGAAGCGAGCAAGACGCCCAGGGAGCTTCCAGAAATTCCTAGGGTACACGCTGCTGTCGGTGGCTTGTTTCCTGCATCCTGTCCTTGTCTGGCATGTCACCATCCCTGGTGAGGAGCCCGTGCTGGGGTAGGGAATCATGCAGATGGAAGCATGGTGGGGGGCAGAGAGGGTGGGAATGTGCGGGGTGTGGACTGGTTGTGGGGACCACTGAGCCAGCTGGACCAAGAGCTTGGTGAGCTCTTCACTTTGCCCCAACCCTCAACCAACATCGCCTTCTCCCCAGGGTCCATGCTGGTGCTCACTGCCCTGGCCTATTTCTTGCTGAGCAAGAGGAGGAAGAGCCCAGAGCACAAAGAGACACATCCTCAGGTGGGCCAGTACGTGGACCCTTCGGCCACCATGGCAGCCCCAACCGTCGCTGGTGACACTGAGCAGACCTACACCTTCCATGGGGCCCAGAGGGAGCAGCACCGTTCGCTGCTGGGCCACATGAAGAGCATCCTGAAGGGCAGCAAGGACAGGAGCCTGGCCCCAGCAGCCCCTGCCCGACCAGAAGCCCCACCAGCCCCACGCAAGCAAGTGCACTTCCAGGAGAAGGTGGTGCAGATCATCCCCTCGGTCAGCGAGAGCTTGGAGGACTTGGAGATTGAGGCCGAGGAGACCACGTCAGACACAACACCCATCCTCACCCCACCTGATGCCCCCGTCATCCTCGCTCCCCTCAGCTCCACAGGCCTCTTCTGAGCCCTCAGCAGGAAGAAGGACAGGGTAGACACGCTACCCCTGCTGCTGGCATCTCTCCCTGACACTCTATCAGCTGAGGAGCCCCAAGAGGTGGCCCTCCTTGCCCTCCCTGCCTCCAGGGTGACAACTGTGTCCCTCCCTTTCCAAGGGGCTGCCCACACTACATGGTCCCATGCCTTGTGACAGGGCCGGTGGATGTTCCCAGCCCCTGCAACACCATGGCCAGGGTGGTGGTTTGGCCAAGGTGGTGCCAGGACAGTGAGTTTTCTACTCCCATGGCCTCACATGTGGGTCACAGCACATCACAGCATCTCCTCCTGCCTAGCATCGTGAGTGTGGTGTGGAGTTCGCACCGGACAGCAGCAGGCAGGAAGAGAAGAGACTTCCATGTCCCCAGAGCAGCCTCCACCATGGGCAGTTGTCTCCCTCCTGCCCTCGCTGCACGTGGAAGATGATGGGACACATCCAGCACAGGGCACCGCAGGTTCCCTCACAGCACCTGCACTGGCTGCAGCAGGCCCAGGGCATCCAAAACTTCATTTCAGAGGGGGGCTGAAACCAAGCACACCTCCCCTGGGACTCACACCCGTGAAGTGCCCTCTCCTGAGACACATTCCGAGCCCATTGGTGAAATCACCTCTGACTTTGGGGACACCTATGCAGGAGCAGGGAGGACCTTGGGGTTTCCTGGTTCCCCTGCCCACACAGCCCTCTTGCGTTAGAAGGGCTTTGGAATGATGTAGCAGCTCAGGTCACGAAGTTCAGCACCACATTGGCACAGCAGACCACGTATAACTCCCTGTGTTCTATGGGCCCCAGAGGGCAAAGGCAATAATAAAGTTACAATTCTGTCCCCTCCATGCCAGCTCTTCCCTGGACCCTTCACCTCTGGCTTAATCCTACCACATATTCTTCCCTTTGAGCACCGTCCACCCATAATCCAGCATTTTTCTCCTGCTCAACTCGTCCCCTTGGCCCTCTCCCACCTGAGGACTAAGACTCTGCGCTTCCAGCTGGAAAATGCTGTCTGTGCCTGCAGATACCACCACCAAGACCTTCATCATCGGCATCAGGCCCCTCTTTGGGCTGCACAAGGGAAAGAGCTCGGGTGGCTGGGTGTTCTCGGACATGGCACATGAGGCCACACTGTCACCGCTGCTGGGTTGAAGAGGTGTCACCGCTCTGAGCCCAGACACACAGCACTGGGGTGAGGTGGTGGGAAGGAGAGAAGACTCCTGAAACCTCCTTAGACTATTTATAAAGTGGAAGCCGGTGGGGCTGGCTGTTTTTCTTGGAAATACATTATTTCTTCTTTTTAAAATCTCAGCTCTCTGAGTCACAATCATAGAGTCATAGAATGGTTAGAGTTGGAAGGGACCTTAAAGATCATCGAGTTCCAAACCTCCTGCCCTGGGCAGGGACACCTCCCACCAGACCAGGTTGCTCGATCACCTTGTTCATAGGTTGCAGTGTGAAAATGTGAAGTGTAAGTGTACAAAAATCAGAAGGCAACTGAGATAAGAACCCAATGCTACTTTTTAATCAACTCTTACTAAGTGACTCCTAGATGGATGGGGACGATATTGACCCTCAGTATTTGCCTGTGTTTGATAATGAAGCTGGCCACAAGAGAAGCTTCTGAATGGTTGCACACACTTGTAATTCCTACACCAAAAAAGCTTTTTGTTGCACCACCAACATTTAAAATGATGGCTGGTACCAAGCTGCTCTGAAGACGATACAGGGATTATAGACCTCCTCCTTCTGGCTGCACAGATTAACCTTCCACCCCATAAACGCCTGCTGGGGGAGAGTCACGTACACACCTGCCTTTAGGGAGGTTTTGCACCTGCAAATAATGCCTTCAGAAAATTGTGGCCCCTTTCTACAGCCTGGCACCGCTTGACTAAGAGCTCCAAGCCCAGGATCCAGCCACAGCTCCACCCTCAAGCCGGTGTATTCATCATGTTAAGAAATAAAAATAAAGCTATTTTCTTCTAAATAAAAATAAAGCTATTTTCTTCAAAAGGCTGTGCTCAGAGCTGGCTCCTCAGCTCCATCACGCATCTGCTCTGCTATTAGACCTGCCCTCATTAGCCAGCTCAGCTTCCTGCATCATTCAGGGCTCTTCTTTGAACTTTGCATAATTAATTACACAGAGAGAGAGATAAGGCTTGTTGAAAAGGCACCGCTCCCAATAGATCAAGGAGATCTGCTGAGGAGAAAAAGACCACATTTCTGCAGCCTCCTCTCTAGCCCTGAGCCAAGCTCCAGTTTCAGGGACAGCTGCTTCGTGATGAGTGCGGTCCTTCAGCCCTTGGTCAATCAGCCCCAGATTTGGTACTGGTGGGGCAGCGGGGCAAGGGGAGAAGCAATGCAGTTGTGTGTGGAGAGCAAATTTCAATGCTCTGCGAAATGTGTAAAATGAGTTTGTAATAGCTAGAGTCTGCAGAATTAGGTATTTCAGTTTTTAGGCTCATTTTTTGAAGTCTGTTGAAGGTTTCTCCAAGGAAAGCAGATGAAGGGCAGCTACAGGTGAGGTGGTTTCTCAGCCTTCCTGGAGACAGCGCTGCACCTGGTGCCTTTTCTTGCCTACTCCCTTGTGTTGGCCCGGCTCTTCTCCAACCTCACAGCCAACTGGCTCAGGAGACGAAGGCTGGGAAAGAGCTGCTCGTCTTTTCTGTGCTATTAAATTGTCCAGTTAAGGTCCACAGCCGGCTCAGCCGGTGCCAGGAAAGTGCTGGGACCACAGAGCTGGGGGCTGGATGCTCCAGAGGCAGCCGAGCTGCACCCCAAACATCAGCAAACGGGTCCTCTCCCCCCGTGGGGGCTGAGCTGCTCCCTCCCCCCCAAGGACTCTGTTGTTCATCCCTGCTCTGCTCTTGGCCACCCACCCCACCCCTGGTGCTCTCTGCCAGCTCCGTTGCCAGGCAGAGCTCGTTAGCTCAAAGGGAAAATGATAATAATTAGGAGAAAGAAAGGGGGTGACTGTCTTCTGGGATAATGAGCCAAATAAATTCACGGAAAGAAGGTCCAGACACAGGGGATAAAAGCACCCCTTTCGGAGGCAGCTCAACCGCTTTAAGAAATTCAGCCTCGAGCTTTCTTTAAAATCCCAGTGCAAAGGAAATCTTTGGCTCAGGAGGTATCAGAGAGCTTTGCAGAGGGCTCAGAGATTATTTGCCCAAGTGTGCTCTTTTGTGTTGGCCTCTGTTCCTACATTTAGCTGTGAGGGGCTACTGGAAGCACCAGAGATGCTGTAGAGAGCTGTTGGGGGGGGGGGGGGGGGTATATATGAAAACTCTCATATATGTGGGGTAATTCCAGGAAAAGGAAAAGAGGAAGAACTCAGCACTGTTACCTGTGCAGCGATAGCTGACGTTGAGCTGCCTGAGCTGTAAGTCCACGCAGCACCACACGAACACTGCTGTATGATTTTTGCTTGCGTTACAGCTAATTCGTGACACAGCTAATCCGCTGAGATTAAGCCACCGAGCTGGAGCTGAATGTATAAAGCCATAAACTCCTACAGATTCTCATACTGAAAGGAAGCAAGATGACTCATCCGAAAGAAGGACAATGTGTGAGGTGAAGCTCTGTGAGGTAATCCTGGCAGAAGGAGTTTTCTTCAAACTTTTCACCAAAGGTTTCCCTGCAGGAGGAAAATAAAATTTGCCCGCTTTGCATGTAGATACGGCTTGGAAGCACTCTGCAGTGCTGTGTCACTGTCATGGGCAGCTCCTCATTCGATATTAAGTCACGTCCACATGCAGAAGAAGACCTGTCTGCACTCGATGACAAACTCCGTGTGCTCACACACCTGCAACCCTACCGCTCCTCAGCCCCGCGCCCTCTCCCAGCCCATTCTGGAGCTTCTCCCATGCCCTGGACCAGAAATGCAGGTTCTGTTTTGGCCGGACTCCTGCATTTCATGCTGTGCAAGGAGTTACAGGAACCAGAAATCGGATCCCAGACCCGCCTGGGGTTCCTCGGAGCTGTCAGCTCCCTTATCATCTCAGCACAGTGTGAGAAAAAGCAGGAATCTGTCTTCCAGCTGCCAAATAGCAGCTCGGTGAAATGACTGCACTTAGGTTATATCCTAGTGAATGATTAAGGTACCTTCAGGAAACTAATTCCAGGCACTTATTCACTCAGCATGTGACTTTATGGAACCCGGTTTGGAGGTTCTATGCAAAATACCAGGAACTTGATTTCCCAAGCAAGCTCTTTGGATCACACATAATGAAGGGAACCTGTACCTGAGACAGAAAAAAAAAAAAAAAAGAAAAGAAAAAAGAACGGGGGAAAAAAAGAAAAAATAAAAAGAAAAGGAAAATAAGAGTAATGTTTCCCAGCAGCTCTTCCTTAACCTACGGGGGACTCCATGAAGCACAGGACGAAGTTGTGAACAGCATCTTAGCACTAATCCCCATCCCACTCCCACCTCTTCCTTCTGCCCAACCTCTCCTTCACCCCAACCTTTTCCACTCCAGAGCCGGCATCATCCAGAAGAGCTATTTAAAAAGAAATATCAGTCCCTGCTAAACACAACTATACCTCCTGTGACCTGTGCTTGAGCTCCTCGCGCTCGCTGCTGCCCTTTTGGGTGAGGCTTTCAACACAGCAGAGAGAGGCAACACCTCGCCCAGAGGTGCCTAGAAGGAAAGAAGACAGCATCCACGGGAGGCAAACCTGCAAAAAGAGCAGCCCTAACACACTTGTTCAGTTTTTCTGCTGTTTTTTGGGGCAAAACTCAACCTTCCAGCTCTGGAGGCCTGCTGATGCGCTACAAATTTTGCACCATAAAAAAGCAAGTTGTTTTTTTTTTTTTTCTGTAATGCGCTGGGTGGTGTTACTTCCTTCAATAGCAGGAGAAAAGAGAAGTACACTAAAAGAGCTTCACTGTGCACAAAACTGAGCTGAAGCAGTTCATCTACATTGGTTACTCTCTCGACCACCCTCAAGGAGAATTCTTGGGGGGTTGGGGAATTTTGGTATGGTGACATTACTTCCGGATTTGATATAGTAGCACTATGTTTCTCCATTCCAAGATGGGAAAACTCTGTCCAGGTTCTTGGTTCCCTCTTTCCCTGTTGTGCCTGTTGAGGAGACGGTCCCCAGCATGGGCGCAAGCCTGAACAGAGGAAGGGGCCACATCTCATTTGATGTCACCCTGTGGAGATACGTCCCCTCTTCATGTGCTCAGGAAGATGGAGGCTGCCAAAGAAGGTGTAGGTGAATTACAACACTTGGATCCTCTCTGTGCTCCCAGATCTGGTGGGTGAAGCATGGCATGGAAGCTTCATCTGAAAGGTTCTTGAGGGGAAGGGCTTGAGAAGGGAATTACATCTTTTAACCCCAATTTCCCCTGAAAACCCCAGGCCCAGGCATGAAAGTGAATCCTATCTTATTCCTCTCAAATTATTTATTATTCCCCCTCAGCATCTGTTTCTCATGCAGGCATCTGCAGGCTCGGAAGACATCGCCAGCTGCATAAATGGAAGTCAAAGCATCTTCTCCAGCAGAAGGCATGGTGTGTGTTTCACATGGGGACTGCACGCAGCCACAGTGTAAAAATATGACAATCTTACTGTCAACATCTCTCACGTGGAAGTGCCATAAGAAGGAAATTGCAAACAAATTCCTGCTGACTGGTTTGGAAATGGAGAAGGCTCTGCTGTTGTCGTTACTTCTTCTGGCTCTTATCCAGTACCAAACTAATCCACTTATGCTATAATTATTTTTTCAACCTCATGCTAGCTTGTTTTATGATTTCTTCGCTTCCAGCTGGTAGTCACAGGCACAAACATCCCCTCATTCAAGCTGATTCCTTTTAAATCACAACTCCAAACAAAAGCACAAGATAGTCCCTCTGCTCATGTATTTATCGGATAGTTATAAATACAAATTATCTTTAGTTTTCGTAACCTGACATTATTCATAAGGTTGCTGTTACTCCACTGTAATCAAGTTTTGCAGAGCTTTCAGGTAACAGTAATTAAAAATTACAAGACAAATCATATTTCTGAAAACATTCATTTCTTTTGGCAGTCTCGATGTTTTTTAATGCTGTAGTTACCAAGATGAAAGATATAGTGTACCTGCATGGGATAGCTGCTAAGAAGTTGCACTGAAGCCAAGTAGTATTTCTGTTTGACTATAGTGTGGTTTAGATTTCATTTGATCTATCTAATTATGTTCAAAATCTGATTTACTCAAACCAGTCATAAGAAGATTCTGAGTTCACAAGTCCATAAATTTACTCTGCCTTGGATGAATCACTCGCAAATGGACGTGTACAAGTAGCAGTCAGGGGACTGCTTCATGGGCCACAGCTCAGAAATCACATCTACTATACATGCCTGGCTTTCAGAAAAAGACACGAGACAACAGGTTGTGATGTAGTCTCTTCTATAAGAATGAATATATTGAGTTTCAGGAGAATACATGGATCAAGGAATAGAGTAGATGGAATGGACGAGACTAAACTGCCCATGGCAGGGGGCTGGAACTCAATGATCTTTAAGGTCCCTTCCAACCCAAACCATTCTATGATTCTATGTTTCTATGATTCTATGAAACTAGACTGGAATGGAAAGGAAAGGAATAGCTTCAGCTCTCCAATATAAATGCAATTCCAACATAGGTATAATTTCAAGTTGCCACTACCAGAAAAGTCGAATCGCTGTTAATTGCTGGACCAGGGCTGAAGTCCAAAAGTTAATGATTCTCTTTTAAAGTTATTATAATTTCTCAAATATATATTTTTCCCACATCTGCTTGTCCCCTCTGTAAACTCAAAAAAAGGCCATGTCAACTTCTGGATGTTCTGGAGAAAGAGACCAATGGCATGACACTGAAATGTTGCTTCTTCAGATCTAAAATCTGATTTAGTAGAATAAGTTCTGTGACTAGAAATACTGGGATTTCACCTGGGGTCTTGATATGCCTGAGGACTGGGTTGTAAACGTGTACAATGGGCAGAAGAGAAATGGTGGTGAGGGAAGAAAATACATCTGAGGATTGCAAAGTCTGAATAGAAAAAGGTGTGTGGGAAAGCTGAGAAACAGGAGGAATTTATGAAAGGACTGAAAAGCTGTAAAATGCCAGGTAGGTAAGAAAATATGGCAAGAAGCTGAAGTAAAAAGCGAACATGAGGGACAGGAGGTGTTGAGGAACACACAAGAGTTCTTCTGCAAAGAAGACTGAAGTACAGAAGAGAAGACAAGGGACAGGTTAGGAGCTGGTCTCACCTCATGGACAAGAAGAGGGTGAATGAAGATTTGTTTCATTCGTCCTGAGCAGAAGAAGTATGGCAACATAGGCTTGAATTTGGAACTGAAATTGCCCCGTATCTTAGGAGTGGTTCGTTCCCCTTCAAAGACCAGAAGGCCGACTGAAAGGAGTAAACACAGAGCAAACATAAGCAAACATGTGGGTACATGACAATTAATTACCCTGTACAACTTTTCCATCGGCTTTTTAACTCTGAGATGGTTTGAACACGTTGTGCAACGCGCTGCCGCTTGCAGCAGAGCCGTGTGGCTCCGTGGGAGGAACAACGGGATGGTGCTCACCACCTCGCCGTGCAGATGGAGATGACTGGACGGGACTCGGAGACACGGCGCACCAGGGTGTGGATGGGAATGGCACGTTCTCGTAGCACCACGATTGCAGCTTTTCCTCAGCTCCTACGGGAGACACCACACCTTTTCAGGCTACAATTGTGTTGAGCAAGCCAGGTTCATCCCACATGACTTCCCATATCTGTTACTAATAAACAAGACAAATGTGCGTTGCAGGGTAAGAGCCTGCTATTTCATTTTCTGTCGCTCCAGTAAATCCTCATTGCTTTGATGGGAAGTATCAGGATGATCGTCTCCAATTAGGTGCAGTTACACTATTTCTGAGGGTGGTTTCCCAGCCAGAAATGTGTGAGTGCAGGCTGGGTGGCTGATGCGTGGTGCTTTTGGTGGTTCGAAGGCAGCAAACCCTCCGGGATCAGCACAAGAGCCAACCTCTGCAGTGCACACTTTGCAGTTCCACACGCTCGCCCTGCGTCGCACAGACCTGGCCAAGCACCATGGTCTGCTACATGCAAGGAAACACACCACGACTAGAAAATTCTGGGCATGAAGTAGCCTCACTAACATAGTTACTGCCATACCCAAATATATCAGTAATGGGGAAAACAAACAAACAAAACAAACAAACAAACAAAAACCCAACAAACCAAACAACCAAACAAAAAAACCAAAACAAAACAAACCCCCAAAAAACCCTTTAACTGGCACAACATCAAAGAACTGGATAAAAAAACCCTATGAAATTACCCATCAAGTATTCTGAAGTCCAAGGATACCTTGAAAACCTATATGCACACCCTAATACTTGTCAAGCTTGCTGTTGTTTATAAATTTATAAATTTACTAAGATTTCATGGAAAGTTTGGTTGGTGTTTCCAGTAGAACTGCTGCTCCTAGAGTCACATGAGGACATCAGACACTCAGCTCCTGTTCCAAGAGATGCCTCAGTCATAAGGAAAAAATCTTGAAAACCGAGAGCTCCTGGTGACCCTGGGGAGCTCGTGCGTGGCTTTGAACGCAGGGAACTAGCTGGTCTGCATCACTTGTGAAAGGAAAAGCTGTTTAGAATTCCTCTCATAAACTACCTTCTACTTTTTATTCATCCTTTTTCTTTTCCTATGATGTTCAGCTACCAATAGCGAACATTTTGCAGACTATAGATGTCCACAAGTTTAACCAACTTGTGCCCATCAGTCATCACAGATGGAAAGCTTCTCCTGCATCTGAAAATCTGGCTGCTGCTTTGCATAAATCAAGGGAAGGATACCTGCAAATCCAGTCTCTGTTATTTTACTAATATTTTCATAACTATAGTGATCTGCAACAGATAAGGATAAAACACTTCACGCCCTCCAGACACAATCCAATAAGAAACTGGTTCAGCCGAAATGAATACTCACAAAGGCCAGGACAAATCCCAGAGGCAGGCAAGGATGCCCAAGGACATCTCAAATGGCACCAAACCCCATGTTTGGTTACGTCCTGTTGATGGATCCATGGACTGATAACTGGCGCCTCCAGCAGCCCCTTATCTTGGTACAGGCCTTTTCTTTGTCCGGTGTCCCCTACGTAGCAATGGCCAAAGGTTAAAGAAAAGCAGACAGATTAGTGGCTAAAATTCTGTGATTTTGCAAAAAAAAACCCCAAAACTCTGAGGGAAGTTGTCATTTAAGGGAAAAAAATAACCATTGTGAGTAGAGGGTTGAGTGTGCACATACACCCTGTATTTATGATTTCACCCCCTAGTAGTTGACGGCTGGTGTACCACGGGGAGAAGTGGGTTTGCCATAAGCAATTATCTAGCTCTGCCTTTGATTTGCAATTTCTAATAAATAAACAAACTCCAAGCCTGTAATTCTCTGCAGTCCCAAAATGAAAATTACAGACCAGTGGTCACAGAAGCTGTGTCAGAGCTGACCAGTCCCCGGTGCCAGGGGCAGCAAACAGCGTGGGGACGGCGTATCACGTGGGAAAGTCATCACTTGTGGGGAAGGCATCGTGTGGGAAATCTGCTGAGCCAGGCAATCATGGGGAAGGGAAGGCTGGCTCCTTCCACACATCATCCCAATGGTCCTCCTCACCGTGCCTTGCCAGGAGAAAAAGGTGTGAAGAGGACACGACAGGGTGACACGGTTCACTTCTGTGCAGTCTGGAACCACCTCCAGGGTGTTGAACACGCCAGGTGAGAACTCACACTATGCAAAATGGTAATGTATCCTTCCGTGTACGTGCCAGAACCCTCGGAGACAGGGACCTCCCATCCATGTTTAGGTGAGCCGTATGAGTCTTTCTCCGAACAGGTCTAACTTCAGTTCTTTCCTTGTTGAAACTGGACCGTGCACAGCTGTGCAGAAAGCAATGGCACCAACTTCCTACACTGGTGTTTTCTGTGGAAAACAAATGCTTTCTTATTAAATGGAAAAGGGAAGTGCTCAGTATATGCCCCATCTACAAGTTTTATACTGTGCATTGCCCATAAGACTAATGCTGAGTCTGTCATCAGGGGGTTTATAATATCAGAAAAAATAATATGCAAAATACAGTTCTGCAAAGTATTTGTACTCATCTTTATAATTTGAAAATTCTACAGGACTAAACAAATGATTTTGTTTTGCAATGGCACAATTTCTTTTCAAAACATGAAGAGCTATCCAGCCACAGTACAGAACCTTACAGTGATTCTATTCAAAGGCTTAGGGGAGGAGGGTTGAGCTGCCTTCCTAAGGACACAATGCTCAGGAAATCGTGCTGTCTATGTCTCTGTCCGTCTGTTCCCTGATAAATTTTGAGCCCCGTGGCCAATTTTCACTGATAGCAGTGCAGTCCTCTGCAAAATAATTACTACTCCATGTGTTTCATGAAAAAAAAGATGACCAAGTAGACGAGAAAGACTAGAAGTGTCTTGACCAGTAAAGACAGCCGCATGACAACGAGATTAAAAGAGGAAGCAGAAGAGCAAAAGAGACACCCCAGTCATTAGAAATACTTAACTGCAGACTGCACTCAACTGCAAGGTACAAAAGGAAAGGAAAACAGTGTTGTTACATCAAATGCTCAGGGAATTATTTTTTGTAACACAGAAGAATTCTGGTAGGATCGAATGAAAATTTTGGAAGCATTGCTACCTCCAAGAATCTACCTGTCTGTTAAAAACAGCTTAATTTTTTTTTTTCAGAGATTCCTTCCTGTTTTTCAAAGCAAAAACTTCAGCGACTTCTTTATCTCCAGTAGTCCACTCTCTTAATTCTCTGTCACCACAACTTGCAATGAGGACATGTCTGTCTTTGTGGCTCATATGAATAAAATCTGACATCCCTTAGGGAGCGAAAGGAAGGATTTCAGCCACGGTTTTCATTTACGTATCTGAATATTCATTCAGATAAACAGGCACGCAGCCTGAACTGAAATATCCCTCAGACACTGTTCAGTCAAGTATTAGGAAGAGTCTGCACACAGAGTCCTCAGAGCTGAAGTTGCCAACTTGGACAAGGAGAAGGAAACAAAAGCCCCAGAAGTCAAAATGACTTGGGCAAATGAATGGCACAACAACGATAAAAGGTTCGGTGTCCTCCTCATTAGACCTGGACACCAGTTATTTCAAGATGCCAGGATGACCCGGGTAAGACCTTGTATCCAAGTGCAGAGAGATTTGGTGAGCAGTGCCATGGCACGCAGCAGTGAGATGATGCTTTGCCAGCTGAGGGACAGGAGATGCTTTGGCAGGTCCAGCACAAGGGGTATGGACCCCCACACGTGGTGCTGCTGGGGCCAGGTCTGAGCTGGTACCTCTGAACACCACTCTGTAGGGATGCCGCCAGCACAGATCGGAATCAGCCTGAGGATCACCGCACCACAACTTGTTGGGCAGTGAAGACGTGACCAGTTTTCCTGTTGGCTTTCAAAGGGAAAATACAAATTACTGGCTTTTCAGACCTGGTTCTCCTCTGACATTGGAGCTTTTCAGCTGCAGATTGATAGTCCCATAAGCAGAGATCATCCTGCTGAGGGATATGTCATGCTCCTACACCAAGCTTGGGAATCCACCACTTTTCAGATGGCCACTGCTACCTGCTCCAGGGGAGAGAAACAGCCAGGAGACCACCCTGAGAAGGGATCTTCCTGCCTCAAGGCACTTCATAAAATTCTTCCAAAGCAAAGACATTATCCTGACCATAGAAAAGGCACGGATTTCCTTTGCAATGGTAAGAATTATGCCTTTGTCTAATATTACTTGGCTTAATGAAAGACTATCCCCTAGTTTCATCGAAACTTTGAATGTCCATCAAACGCAGCAGAGCTTGGAAGTGGTCCATAAGCTTCATCCATTCCTATTTCTGTGCAGTGTTGTGAAACTATGTGTTGGCACTAGCATTTTAGAAGTGAACTTCCTTCGCATAGCAAGAGAATGAAATATTGTTGACACAAGTAAAATAGAATGTGTAGACTCTTCATTTGGCTTCAAAAAATATCGCTTTGAGGTCATCAGGCAAATTTTTTCTTTATAAGGGAAAGCTTTGATTGAAAACAGAGACTATGTTTGATACGCAGCTTTGCAATTTAAATTGCATTTCTATAGCTAAGGTTAAAACAATTTTGTCCTGTTCCATTTTCTTTACAAAAGATCAAAACAATATTCTAAGATCCAAGTGCAAAGTAATAATCTTAATTTTGTAATTATTTTTATTATTATATGGTGGACTATTAAATGTGTGAAAATTAGTGTTGATGCCCAGAGCAGACCAGTAATTTGTATTGGTAACTGTATCATCACTTTTTAAAGAAAAAAGACCGGATCTATAAGTTAGTTTTATCTTCGTTTTTTCAAAAGAAATTCCTACTGTGTATAAATGTAAAGGGAAAACCAAGTGCTTTACAATTGGAAAGACAAAGCTATGATTATCCAAGCTGTTGACCCAGGAAAAGTTAGTGGGAAGATGGTTTTTATGCATGAAAAAAAAATCAACATGCTATGACTGAGTTAATTAGTAATGGAATTCATACCTGGAGATATTTTTCCAGTAGAACGCAGCAAGGAGAAAGGTGTTCATGGGACAAGAGCCGGTGGTCCCAGCTGGTAGCCACCTCAGCATCCAGTCCCAGCCTCAGCTCACTGCCCAGCAGGGCACGAGCCCAACCCAGTTATGGGTATGCAAAAATCCCAGTTTGAATGGAAGACAGAGGTTTTGCGATGCCATCTCTAACCCCCCTCCTTCTGTGTCAGAGCAAACCCGTTACTTCAATTCTTGGCTCTAAGAAGAACATGAGCCACCCTGCCCACAGACCCTCTGACCCTGCCTTAAAAATAGCTGGGTGGCTCCTGCTGATGCCAACACACAACTGACGAGGGCTAATTGCCTGACACAACCCCAGCCTCATTCATTAATCCACACTTCCCAGTGCTTAATGGCCCACACTCACCAGGACTGACTGGTGCACGCCGAGTATAACCAGTGCTCGTACTGGTTCCAGTTCTTCTGCCACAGGATTTGGGTTCACTCTCCCAAGACTTTCATTTAGCAACAAGTGGAAGGTAAATAAAGTGTACTTAATTTGGCTTTCCACACGTGTGTATGCAGATGTGCGAATTCCTTTTTCTTTCCTAATTACAGTTGATTCACATGGGGGTGAGGAGATTCTGCTGTATACGTTACTACAAAATTAGTGGGAGGATAAAAGGAGTTACCCGTGGATTTTGGGGCAAAACAGTTCGAACAGTTAGGCCAAGGTCATGAATTGCAACAGAGACTTCATCTTCATCCACCCTTGGAGGTGAAGAAATCCTGGTTTGCATATATTTCACAAACTTCAGCATCAGCCAAGAAGCGCTGTGGAAATGACTTATTTCTTCAGATGTTGTGTTTCTTTTGGATAAGTCAACAGAGGGGCTAGTGCTGAGCTTTTTGGTTGTGAGCTGCCCCTTCTAGGGGTGTCTGAGGCTTAGGCAGGAGGGCAGTGCTGCCTGGGAGATTCCCAGACGAGGTGTCAGCAGCATGAGCAGAAGAAACAGGCATGAGGACCTCTCTGTCCCTCATGAGCCCTTCCTTTTGACACTTCTTACTTTACCTTTGTCACACGAAAGACTCATGATTATGTCAGTGCCAACTCAGAGCTATCTCACTCATTGCTTATGAGCAGGGTGATGCTCAGCCTAATTGCTGGAAATCCTCAAGGCCAGCCCATGATGATGAGCACCTGGAATATTTTTGCAGGCCTGACAGAACTGAGGAGCATCTCCCACCTGAGCAGACCCTCTTCTCCCTAGTGCTTTATCCTTTTGCACTTGTATTTCTTTGTGGGTGGACTCCATTGGAAGGACCCAGTTCAAGAAGGACAGAGAACTGCTGGAGAGAGTCCAGCATAGGGCTACAGAGATTATCAAAGGGATGGAGCACCTCTCTGGTGGGGAAAGGTTGAGGGACCTGGGTCTGTTTAGCCTGGAGAAGACGACTGAGAGGGGGTTTCATCAATGCTGATCAATATCAAAATGTCAGATGCCAAGAGGATGGAGTTAGGCTCTTCTCAGTGGTTCCTGGTGACAGGACAAAGGGCAATGGGCACAAACTGGAACATGGGAAATTCCATCTCAACATGAGATGGAGAACGCACTGTTAGACCCTGCTCTTGGTTCTCAGTGTTTTGCTCGCTCTCAGGAAACAACTGCTTGCACCGTTACGGCATGAAATATTTCTAAAGCCCTGTGAGTGCACAGAGGGGTTCCTTCTGTTTTTTGCTGCCACGTGTTCCCTTGGAGACTCCTTGCTGGCAACTTGCACAAAAACAAGCCTGTCTCTCAATAAAGCATACCTTCCTCTAAAGGCCCTCCTTAACATACTCAAAATAGCCAAACGTTTCTGATATCTACGCACACTGGCTGGATGAAGAAGCCAAAAGGACATATTTGATCCATGAAGAACTGCTATATTCAGCTGCCCACAAATATCTTCCATTCCTAAGTCACTTGCAAAGCCAGGTCTGATTCCTGAAATGGGAGGGAATGGGGAGAGCAAAGAGTTTGCAGAAAACACCAAAACGCTAGGGATTAAATCCTGTGCATCGCTGAGATTTTTTTATCCAGAAAGAGCAGTGAAAGGAGCCAAAGTTTCATAAACGAAGCATGTAGTCAACAATTTATACAAAGGCATGAAGGCACTTATTTATATAAGGGCACCTGGACTGACCAGTTTAAAGTCCATTTGCGTATGGCCATGTTTGTTAAGATGCAGCCACACCTCCAACAGTGACATTTCAGCCTTTAAGCATTTCTACTGAATCCTGCACCTCTTTATAGCGTGAGTAACTTCCTCTGGGACCTGTCAACTTACAGCGGAGGGTGTGTGTCTGTCTTCAAAATAAAAATCAGCCAAACACTCACCTTTGTTCAACAACTTTTCCCATCTCAAACACCCACTTCAACCACCTGCTGCCAATAACTTGTAACGATGACATTATCCACTAATTTGCTCTTTATGGTATTATGCCATTTATATGTTCTCCTTTTACTCAATATTGAGCTCTTTTTGTCAATGAAGCACTGCTTTACGTTAAAGAATGAAGCTGGCTTTGTTCAGAGGTAGTTAATAGCACGTCTTAATTAGCTAGAATAGCACGAGGTACTTGAAGGCAAGTACAAATTTAAACAGTTCCTCCAAAGAATTAATGTTGAGCTTTGGAAGACGCAGGGACTTTAAGTAGGAGAACACCTGGTTTTCTCAGAGGGAAGGTGCAAAGTGCTGAAGTATCTGAAAGGAAACAAACAGAAGATTTTTTTAAAAAATATTAATCCATGTGTCGACTCAATGTTTGGTAATACTTCTAAACCAGACTTTTGGAAATCATTTCCTCTCCTACTTCCCTGCCAGAACCAGAAGTTGGACCTTTATATCTCCCTTTGAAAGCCTGCTGGCAAATCCTGCAGGAACAGGTCCTCTCCTGACACTTTCTTTCATATTTCTTTCTGGTCTGTAAATATTAAAGAAAATAACTTCTGAGGATATATTAAATAAATCTGTTCCAAGTGAGAGCCAGCATTTCAAGGAGGAAGTATACAAACAATAATATAAATCGGAGTATCAAAGCCGGTTCAAAACCTTGGTAGATGTTCATCTCAGTGTAGAAGTGAATCTGTTCTGTGTGATGAAGAGTATTCATAAGACAGAGTGAATATTTGGAGGAACAAGTGTGGGGAACTGAAGAAGAAAGAAGAGTTAGTTTCAAGGTTTAAAAATACCAAGCTGGAACAGGCAGGACGCAAAGTCCACTGGCTTTATACCAGAATATGCAAGTGAAGGAAAAAAAAAAAAAAAAGAAAGCAACAATAATACTTCTGCAAAGTTTGTATTATATTAAGAGCCAGGAGACCAGTTAGGGAACATGGCTGCATTATGCTTGTACTCCACAAAAAGGAGAGCTTCACAATAGTCCCTGTCCTGAAGACCTAACAATCTACTCAAACCCACCTAATTTCTGCTGCTGGGCAATACTGGCCAACTCCCAGCATGAAGTGGCTACTATGGTAATGTTTCCTGAGTCCATAGAGATTATGAAAAAACATTTTATGTTCATAAATATACATTTAAGGAACATCCATTTTATTCTATGGCCTTTTTAGAGGTGAAGCATGAATAAAAGAAAATCTCCTGAAACCACTCCTGCAGCAACATACAGTTATGGAACAGCAACACGAGCATGAAAAGAACAAGAAAAAAAAACAGGTGCAATAACATCTATAGAAGTATCAAACAGCCAGCGTTCCTTCCTTCCATCCTTTCCACACAACACGAGAAGCTGGAATTGGCATGTTGTTAGTAGAAAAGAAAATTGTCACGGGTATATTGACAGTTTCATTAGGTATGATAAGGTATATCTGTGAATATATTTGCTTTCAAAATTCCTGATCCTGCTGCACCACTCCACAGAGGCTGGTATTCTCCTTAAAAAAAAATAATCTACCTGTGATAGTAAAAAGAGCCTTGTTATAGCCGTGGTGGTGAAGGAAATGAAAAGCACGAGGTTTGATAATAAAAGGAGTCGCCTCTCCCTGGTGCTCCCTCAGGGAAAAGCTGAAGTGACAGCAGAAGGAATGAGGAGTGGGAAAGAAAGAGATGCTTATTAAGATGCTGCAGGACTGGGGAAAAACCAGTGCCTGACCATCATTTCAGAGCTGTCTTTACCCAGCACGGCTTCCCAACACCCGGGAACTGAGTTTCCATTCTCCTCTCGTCTGAGTCCCTCAGCCCGAACTCATGATTCCTGCCACAAGGTGGGTAACGCTCTGATTTCTCTCTGACCCCAGGCTGGTGAAGGCTTTGGGGGAGCTGCAAAAGATGGTATCAAACCCAGGCTGGAGGAGCTGCTTTATGATTTGAGGACAAACACATTCTGTTGTGTTGTTTTGTTTATAACTCAAAGAATAGCTATTTCTTAAAAGATTCCTTTTGGCTGAAGAGGTGTGCCATGACTCACCTAACCTGAATTTAGGTGATTGGGGTAACTGGAGAGGCACAGGGAAATGGCAAGTGTGGGAATAAGATTGCAGTGGCTTTCAAATAAAAAACAAAGGAGGCTAGCTATTATTTTCAAATAAAATAAAGTCTTTAAAATGTCTGTTCCTTTTTCTACAAAAGGAGCGTAATATTTTCAAGGTACAGATTGTATCAGAATACACTGTTAGAAAGTCAGAATATAAATTATTCTATGATAAGAAAAAATAAGCTATTCATATTATTTGGGAAAAGAGGTTACAAAGTCTTCTTGATAATAATGAATGCAATGGATTTGTTGGCTGCTTCAGTCCAGCTTCGAGCTCTGTCACTGGGAGAACAGGGTTTCTGACGTGGCCTTGAGGGGTTTGTGTGGCACAGAGAGAATGAGAATTCAAGCCCTTGCTTTGAGCTAAGAGTATGTGGGTGCTCACAGACCGATTCCCCAAACAAAACTGGACATCCCTGCACTCACTCTGTACCTACCATTACATTCAGCAGAGCTTTCTTCTCCTTTCTCCATCCTCATTCCAAGGAGTGGATAAATTTTGCCATTGAGCTGTTTTGCATAAATTATGCTGGGCAACTATAAATAAGTGCTTTCTTTGGGTTCCTAAGTTCTTAATTAAATTATAAATATTTTAATTTGTTTGTTTTCAATTGTCTTTGTTTTTTTCAGTTGACCACCCAACAGCTTGGTTGTCTCCACTTAGAAAGCACCCCTGTGACAGTGATTGATATAGTTACAGGTTGTTCAATAACCCCAGTGTTCCCCAGAGTTAGCCAGAAATGTTTCCTAATTAATCCACAGAAGAAACACCTGGCACGGTAACGTGAGCGACTTGCTTCTCGGGAGAACGAGAGAATTCCATTTCTCCAAAAGCTTTTCTCTTTTCCTTGGACTCACTGATAATTTTGCCCTGATTGAGAGCAGCCTCCTGGTCCAGACCTCAGCACAGAATCCAAGCTGCTGCCAAACTCCCTCCGACGGGTATTTAAAGTCAGCTTTGTTCCATTTAATTAACAAGTTGGGCAGTACCAGACTAGCTCCTTCCAGCATTAGGCAGAAAAAGCCTTTTCATCAGGAAAGCACAGAACTTGTCTGGATTATGAGTGCAGAGCAGAACTACTGACAGATGACTTATTCTTTTATCCAGAGAGAAGATATGGCTGTTTGTTGCTGTGTCGTCTTTGTTTCAGGGATTCACTTATCCGGAAAAACTCAGAAGAATGAAGAGAGCTGTGGATCCTGAAGCATTTATGAATATTGTAAGTTGCTCAGGGGAGCAGCCTGGGGATGGAAGGGATGAAGAGGGGTTTCTAGGCATTAGAAACAGCAAGGTAGACCAGCTGCCTTTATTTAACCCATCTTCTTCCTCTCTAATCACTCTCTATACTCCTGCTTTCCCTTCTGTTCTCTTCTGCCTGTGTGTGTAACAGCACAGCTTATGTTTGATAGAAACTAAGGCAAACACTTTTCCTTAGTAAATCTCCAGAGTTAATTCCCTTTTAAATATCAGTTGCCAGTTTTTTTTCTTGCTGGCACTATGCCCCTCTCTTAAAAAACTGACATCTGGAATGCCAGCATTTCGTCAGCAAAGGCTCTAAATAACTAGTGGGTTATGTTTTCTCCTTTTTTGAATGAGCAGCGTAGCTCAGAAAGGGCCAGCTTTCCTCTTGCCAAGCACCTCTTGTTTAGATCTTTAGTCACTTGTTAAAATCTTGGGGTTTTCTGTCCTGTGTGAGAAATTACACTGTGTAAGTCTCTGAGTGCAAGTTAAAAAAGACAATCCTCTTCTGTAACAAAACAGGTTGAACGTTACAGGTCAAAAGTATTTTTCTTTCTGAAATAAATATTGGCTGTGCTAGGGATTTCCCTTGTGACTATGCAAGTGGCTGATCCTGGGTTTTTTTTCCATAACGTAGTCAGTTTTTTGGTGGTGCTCATTGCCCATGTGCCATTCACAAGGTGGGTGGCGTGAAGCCCGGTCTTTTATTTTATGACTCTATGATCTCTCTGAAGGTAGTTTAAATAACCTGGTTTCACTTCACATCGCAGCAGATCAGGAGCAGGCACCTCGGCAGCTCCTCAGCTACAGGAATCAAAAGCTCCTCCTGTGAGCTTACACTGGTTTTTTTATCACCAGAATGCAAGGGCAATAGTATAATACAGTTTTTTTATTACAGTTCTTGACTGAATAGTCAAATCCTGGATATAACGCAAAGAATGAAGGAAATCTGTTGTAGTTTTAGGGTTACAACACCCAATCTGATATTGCTTTATTCAGATGCTTACTATATGTAGACTAAATCCCTGGTTGTATCTGCTCTCAAACATTTCTTCATTGCAAAATTCTTATTCACATAATATATCTGAAATGGCCTTCTGCAAGCAAATGTATTTCACCTTCTCTTCTAGAATGAGCTGGTTACTTACAAAGGGTACCCCAGTGAGGAGTATGAAGTGATGACAGAAGATGGTTATACCCTTACCATTAACAGAATCCCTTATGGCGCACAGAGTCGGGGAAACCCAGGTACGGTTCTTTAACATGAATCAAAACCAGCCTAGATTGGGCACATTCTGCCAAGAGACACCTGGTGCTTTTAAAACGTCCACCAAAGCTTCTATCCGCAAGTGCTATTTTAGCAGAGAATTCTGGCTGCCCTGAATAGCCTCCAAGATCAACAGGATTTATGTCAAGCACACCTATTTATAATAAAAATCCACTATAATATGAAGCATATATCCTCATAGTAAGAGTTGATGAGTAAAAGTTAGAGGAAAAAAAAAAAAAAAAGAAAAAAGGGTAAAGGTTGTAATCTGCCCAATCCACTTGCTTTGAGAAAGCTGTTCCAGCTTCTAATCTTGCTTTGCTTTTGCTTACACCTGCCTAGTATCAGGGACTGATTCATATTTTGGGTAAAGGAAACCTCTGCAACAATCCCACACCTACATTCTTTATATCAGTGTTGAGAATCTCAAGCTCTTGTGGTTGAGAGATACAGTGACCAGAGGGTGCCAAGCCAGATTTTTGCTGGTGTCAGGTAGATCTTTCCATGAGTCCTTGCAGAAGCTTAGAAGTTCTCTCTTTCCAGAAAGGGATGATTTGTTCTTCGGAATAGTTGTCTCCCTTTAAGTCAGGAGAACGAATCCCAGTATTGAATATAGGAGAATAATGTCCCTGAACGACCAGAAAATGGAAATAAAAAATAATATAAATTGTTGTTTTGTTTCTGATTTGCTTTTCAGCTCTGAAACCTGCTGTGTTTCTCCAACATGGACTATTGGGAGATGCTAGTAACTGGGTCACAAACCTACCCAACAACAGCTTGGGCTTCATACTGGCTGATGCTGGTTTTGATGTTTGGATGGGAAATAGCAGAGGGAATCGCTGGTCCAGGAAACATCAAAATTACTCCATTGATCAAGACGAATTCTGGGCTTTCAGGTAGATCAAACCATTAAAGGGCATCTCCATTGCCCACCCTTACATATTTATTTAAGCTGGCTAAATCAGGGCTTTACATATGCTACCTTTTAAAAAGCACTCTTTACATTCACTTTTGCTGAGGTGCCCCTGGACACACTTGAGCTTTCATAATGGTGGAGACTACTTTCCTCTAATTAACACTAGAAAAGGTTCTTCAAACTAGAAATAGAGCAGCAGAGCATCTCAGAGGAACCAGCACAGATCTTGTCGAAGCCACATCTCAGTTCTGGAGGCAATTTTGGAGGCTATTTAGAAATACTAGTCTACCTATTACAATAACACTAAAATCACAGAAGGAGAAAACGTAAATCTTTTTTTCACTTATTTCAATGAACATTTAAAAATAGACCTTTTCTTTCATGCCAAATTGTACAGAACGTGTGATTCCATGGAAGGAGCTCCATTACTATAACACCACCTCTTCCTTCTGTACACACCATTACAATTCTATCTGATACTTCTTGAAGTTACAGTCCTGTTGATGTCAAAGGAGAAAATATCCCAGAAAACCTTAAGTAGTACCTTCCATATCCAGTGCCAGAAAAACACAGAACCTAAAATAGCAGAATAATGCGCTAAACGGCTCACGTTGCTGACAAGCCTCTATTAAAAAAATAAGTGCATTCAAATGGACTTTTAATTTATGCATGCTCCTCTTTCAATCTCCTGCCTGCAGTTTTGATGAGATGGCTAAGTTTGATCTGCCAGCAGCAATAAATTTCATTCTGGAGAAAACAGGACAGGACAAGTTGTACTATATTGGCTATTCGCAAGGTGCGACCATCGGTAAGTGACACAGAACAGACCATTGTTTCAGGAAAACGGGAGTAAAATGTGATTTGGGATACTGAATATACCTGGGGGTTTCATTACCTCTTTGCAAGAGTCATAAGCAGAGGATAAGCTGTTTTCAGCATGCAGTCATTTTTAATTTATTATAGAGACAATAAACCATAATGCACTGCTGCTGGAATTCTGTCAACTTAGAATTATGCTGAAAATTATTGCGGGCCATTCAAATTGTTTGTTCCTAAAATGCACGGGTGTGCCCAACAGAGCAGATGGTCAGTGGACCAAAATAAGCAAAATAGGAAGATGAGAGTAAAGAAAGAGAAGTTGGCTGGTTTGGACAGGACACCCACACACACAAAAAAAAGGGAAATATGAAACTGGATTGACCGGAAGAAAAACAGCTACTCATTCCAATAATATATGAAATCCATGAATGTACATCAGAAGTGTGCAGTTATGTTTAAATGGGTTTGGAAGAAAGATGCAAAAGGCAAAATATAGACCAAAAAAAATTGGGAAATAAAACTACAAGCTGGTAACGTGAAAAAGAGGGATTTCACACAAATCTGGACTGAACCATAGCCGCTGAACAACTACCAGGGTTGCTTGTAGGTCTGAAATTGCAGAATAGCATTTATAAACACTGAAAGCAGTCTAATGGAAAAATGATGGGTTTTCTCCTCTTTTTTTTCCCTCAGCTTTCATTGCATTCTCAACAATGCCAGAGCTGGCTCAAAAAATCAAACTCTATTTTGCCTTGGCACCTGTCACTACTATCAAGTATGCCTCAAGCCCAGTAACAAAGCTCCTCTACCTTCCTGAGAAATTGCTCAGGGTATGTGATATCTTGGTTTCAACTCTTTAACCATAAACTTGTTTGTTCAGCTCTTAAAACGGGTAAACAGAAAGCTTAGGGCTTTATGAAGTCTCCTCATTTGCATGTGGGTAGGTTATAATAACTGAGGCCTTTGGAAGTTCAGACTGGGCATTAAGAAAAACTTTTTATCGAGGGCAACAGCACTGGGAGGGGTCACCCAGAGAGGGACAGAGATGCAGATCCTCAAAGGTTTCCAGGACAAAGCCACAAGCAACGCGCAAGCTTAGAGCTAAAATACGAATTGGAGTTTAACGTTTAACGTATCTCTTCATTAAAAGTGATGTAACACAAATTGAGTAATGCCTGAGGAGGCTGATGCAATGGAAAAGCACCTGATTTCTTTCTTATTTGTGGGAACATCATCTCACAAATGAAGAAAAAGCAAGTGGGGACCACTGAAAGTGCTGGAGAAGAGGAACAGGACACAAACACCTCTTAAAAACAACAGCACAATATAGAAGCGTACGTTCTTAAATGGATATTACCTTTGTATTTCACAGGCTTTGCTTGGCAAAAAAGAATTCCTTCCACAGACTGAACGTCTAAGAAAGTTAATAGTTCCTTTCTGCAGCCACCAAGGTCTTGCCAGGCTTTGTAGAAGTATCTTCTTCGGTCTGGGGGGCTGTAACCTGAAAAACATTGACATGGTAAGTCTTCACCGAGAGTTTAAGTTTCTGCTCCCAAAACTTACCTTCTATCCTGTGGTATGAATTCTGAATGTCTCTTAGTCAGCACCACATTTCAGGGAACAGTCCACACCACCAGATAGCAGTACCTGCTAGGTGCCCCATCACTGGCAGGGGACCACTGCCTCACTCCTCAGAAGAACACTTGGCACCATCCCTACAATCAACAGCTCCTCAAAGCTCCACAAAACTCTAGAGTCTGATTTCTGCGAGACCTCCCCCAGGTCACCATCTCCTACTTCATACTGTGGTCTCATTGAAGAGCTTCATTATTACACAACACAGAAAAAAAATAAAACCCTTACCTGCTTCATGTTTTCAGGAGCTCTTCTCAATGGAGAAGGGAACACACATATTCCTCTTTGTCCTCCTCCTCTAAGCCTTGGATCATCATGGCTCAGAGGCCCAGGACACCTCGGAGTACCTGAGAGATGCTGGAGGTTAGGATACACTTGAGTACCTCATGCTATGTCCTGCTGTAGGCCAGGCCACCTGGGCATCAATTTTTTGCTCCGGTGTTTTCCAAAATATGCCTCAGAGCACGTTGTCTGAGGAAGGGTCACACAGCCACTTGTTAAGAAAGCCCCACAAGACTAAGGTGTGTTTTGTTTAGAATAATCATGCGTTCCTCAGGCAGCTGCAGTTCCTTTTGCACTTCTGTCCACAGCCATCCTCTCTCACACAGGTTCTGTTACAGGCTCCTGAAAAAAACACCAGATTTGGGGTCTAAAGACTATTCTATCCTCTCCACCCATTAGATTCTTTTAGATTCTCAGTCATCCTGGAAAATGTCCTGTTTGGGGGCTCTTCTGGTGCTGCTCCAGACCTGACACAACTCCACATCTGGAGTCACTCTGAGGGGGTCTCCAATCACCCCACTCCAACTTCTCTTGGTTTTATGGATACATGACACTGCTGTGGCAGATTATTATTTTTTTTTATGTACATCTGAACAGAAGGGAGGAAGAGAATACTCACTGAATGTTTTCTTTCAGAGCCGAATCGATGTGTACATCGCACAAACCCCTGCTGGAACTTCCGTGCAGAACATAGTCCACTGGAGTCAGGTACCAGCAAACTCCTGGAAGGCAAAATAGGTTCTCAGTTCTGGCTGTGCAGGGTGGGGTACGGCAGATATCCTGCTGTGAAGCTCTTGATAACTTCTGAGGAACACCTGTAACTCATGGTTTACAACTGAAATATCAATTCCAAACACTGTTTTAATAAAAAAAACAGTGATTTTTCTTTTTTCAGCCAAATAGATACCCTATGCGATAAAGGTAACTCTGAAGCCAACAGTGAGGATTTGTGTAAAAATACGTGTGCTGGAAGCTGTGTATGCAGATGTATATATCACTCTTCTTATTGTGCATCCATTACCTTATATAGATGATGTCTGCAGCCCTGTACAGAGCTTATCTTAGGAAATTAGTTAAGTTTCCAATGTGGGATCTAGAAATGAAAAAGACATAGGCTGCTTTGTAAAATACCAAATTTTACTAGTAAAAGCCCTTGCATTTTCATCTCTTGTTTTCAAAGCTCTTGGTGCCTGGATCAGCAATAGAACTATAAATAATAAATCCTTTACTTAGCAGGCTCACTACATCCCATACTCGGAACATACCGTCACGGTAGATCCTCAGCAGCAGCGCTGATGGGAGCTGCCTTTCTGGTTTTAGGCTCCTGCTATTAAGGAATCAAAGTCTGGGCTCGCTCGCAGGAGCTGAGTTAATGGACACCTTCCCTTCGACGGTGTCTGTCACAGCAATAACAACCCGTGGTGTAGGCAAAGCCAAGGAGCACAAGGGAAGAACTAGAAATTATGACTTCTGCCTTCAAACCAGAGAGGGAAGAGGCAACCTAAGAAGGAGCCTCTCACAAAGCTGAGTGGTGGCTACACAATTGTCAGAAGAAGACACGGCAGCAGCAGTGAGGGGAACCGGCTGGAGGTAGTTGTTGACAGCAATTTTACAAACTAGAACAAATTGCCTGCAAAAACATCCCTGAGGCTTTCTGCAGGAGCAGCGAGGGGTTGGTTTTTTTTTTGGTTCTGACAAAAACATTTGGTTCCTTTTCACTGGTTGAGACTTTAACTAATTTACTGTTGGCGCTCTCATAGCTCTTAGAAGAACTTCAGCTAAGGCTTTAGTTTGGAGTCAAAGACTCAGCAGGGCGAGAACCCACAATCTTCCTGAATGACAGCTTTGTAACTACCCTTTTCTTGTTCATCCTCTTAGGAGGCCCATTCAGGGAAGTTCCAAGCTTATGACTGGGGCAGTTCAGAGAAGAACATGGAAAAATACCAACAGGTATAGTTTGGGGAAACATATTATCACCCTTGGACAACACAGAATCACAGAGGAAGGGAGCAAGGTTGTAGTAGGAGGCACATTTTCAGAATACAAGTAGACAGATTTAGCCACCCCCATCCGTATTGCTGCTTCCCAGTTTGGAAGTCAACAGAGAGAACAAGCACTAATGGTAATAGCAAAAGAGAGAGTGCAAACCTTTTCAATTAAATGATCAATAGGAATAAGAGGAACTAAGGGCAGGAAAGACAGAAAATAGATTTTGAAAAAAAAAAAAAGAATACATCCAGCAGGTCAGACCAAAGAGGCATCTTGCCTACCAGCATGACTGACACAGCTGCCAATGCATGAGGGATCAGGGAAACACCATTAGGAAGAGGGGAACTGGAGAGCTAATAGCAGCCACAGACAAAAGGACTTTGTCCCTAAGCAGTGCCTGAGGAACCCCTCCTCCATCCAAGAGTCTAATTCCATGCTTGACCCTCCTACCCTTTAGGTCTTTACAGCAACCTATCATTAAGAGCTGCATGTTTTAATGATGGCTTGCATGAAATGCAACTTCCTTTGGATTGTCTTGAATTTGCTTGCCCTTGGAAAGTCACTGGATGCCTTCTAGGTTTTGTGTTATGAGAAGTAATGGGATAATTACTTCCTGTCACTCTTTGTCAAGGGAGGAGGCATTTCTCCTTTAGCTGTGCTATCAGCTGGGTCACCCCTGCAGCCCAGAGAAGAGACAAGGAAGGGCACTTGCGTCAGTTTAAGAAACAAAAACTGTTTGGTTTTGAACCAAACTACTTTGAACAAGAATGAAAGAAAGCCCCAAATGCATGATTGCTGTGCTTTCCTGCTCATTCCTTCCTGTATCACTTCATGTTTTCCAGGCTGCTCCTCCTCCCTATGTTGTGGAAGAGATGGCTGTACCAACGGCAGTGTGGACTGGGGGACGAGACTTGCTCGCAGATCCCAAGGATGCAGCCATTTTACTGTCTCAAATTAAGAGGCTCATCTATCATAAGAGGATTCCAGAATGGGCACACCTGGATTTCATTTGGGGGCTGGATGCACCTTTGCGCATGTACAATGAAATCATTGACCTGATGCAGAAGTATCCTTAACCCACAACTAGTAGCCATACCCAACTCATTCAACGCCACTTGCTCTCACGGGGTACAAGCAGAACCTTCTTTAGCATTAGGTGGTTTCTGTTGGAGTCAGGGAAAGGGTTCCTCCCACTGCTATTTTCACACCACGTGTCACTGCATCCTGATGGCGCACTTCATATTTTCTGGCAACCTTGTAAGTCAGCAATCATTTTTTAATTGATGCAGCCTGGATTCTGCAATAACCATCCTTTGCTAGCAGGAAACATGGTGTGGTTGCAGCCTGCTCTCTGCTTTAGGCCGTAACAACAATGAAAGCACTGACTTTCTCTGGATATGGTTAGCGATCCAAAGAACTTTTCCATTCTTCCTATTATTTCTCAGTTTATTGGGCTGGCAGTTCTTGAAAGGCTTAGTGTAAGCCAAGACTAACTCTAGCAGTTATGGTATCGATTAATTTTATTATTAGATGAGACGATGAAGGAAGTAAAAACTGACTTCACACAAAAAAATCACTTCTGAAAAAAAAAAAAAAAAAAGATGGTTTGTCTTCATTTGAACCACGGCTGCTCACTTGTTTCATGAGGAAGAGCAAGGGATATGGGGAGGGTAGACGCCTCAGAAAACAGTAGCCAGCCTGGTCATCCAAGCACGCACCTGGAAGATGGGAAGCTTGAGTTCAAGGTGCCCCCTGAGATAGATAGAGAAATCTTGGCAGACTCAATCTCTGCTGACAACACTTTCAGGGTCTGTGCACATGAGCTTTCCAGGGTGGGACAAAGGACCTGATTTCCTCTTGGCAATGACAACACTTCAGTGGGATGCTTTGGTTTAAAGTTATACTCTGAACCCAGCAGGAACCTCGCATCTCCTGCTATTTCACATGGAAGCTACTGGCTGTCCCAGACCTGAGCTGCTCTAGCCTTTATCATGGCTCCAAGAAGCCTCTTTGGGGTTTAAACACTAAAATTAAAAGTATCCAAACATTGCTAGAAATAATCCATTATCTCCATCCTATGGGTTTTTGGAGCACTTTGCTCGTTAGTGGAATGGACTGCTTTGCAAACAGTGCTGAAGAAACTGTCATCATATTTAATTTCAGTGCATTTTGGGGTTTCCTTTCAGCGTGACACCTTCATTCTCCTTTTGAATCAAATGTTAACACGGGCCAAGTCTGGGATGCTAACCAGGGCAGGGACAGCCACTACACTAGGACAGTTCACTGGTGACACTCTACGACCAAAGCATCAGCGTCTCACTGTGCAAAATGGTTTTTTAGCCAAAAAATTTAACCATGGCTGGTGCCACTTCTGTTCCTTTCCCTTCCAAGAAAAACAACAGGCCTGTTTCATCTCCTGAGCTCATTGCTGAAGCCTATCCCGTGTCCTTGTGCTTCACTAATGTAAACGGAGCTTGGTCCAAACAAAACTTGTCTCTTCCAGACAAGGACCTTCCTTACACCCAATGCAAATTCCTGGGGATGAATACCCTCCAGACAGTCAGTCCTTCAACTAAATCACTGCTTGGAGGACTTGAGACCTATTTCATGAGTTTTTAATACTCATGATGGGAAATGCAACAGCAATATACCTGAAAGAAGCCAGAGCATCCCCTAAATTCACCTAGGAAGAGACTGCAGCTGTGCAGGTGTCTTGCAACCTGGGAGACCATAGAGGCAGCAGGGTGTTGAATTTTCTAGAAAATCAATAAAAACGGGTTGAGCAAGCAGCATTAGAAACATCATGGGGACTGTTGATCCTACCTGGGGACATGAGGAGGGACTAGATATCTATGTTGTAGAACCCTTTCTGAGCAATTAATTTATGGTTTGATGAAAGTTATTGTCACTTGGAGACATCAGAGCAGTTGAGTTATAAAGCTTTTCACCAAGAAATTACCAAATTACCTTTTTCACCATCCCAAACAATGTTCTCTACTTTGTATGTAAAGCAGAACTGTTACTGTGGCTTCACTGACATCCTGTTGTTACTTCATGCCTTTCCTTCCCCCTCCACCCAAAGCCATCCTATTATTTGCAACCGTGTTCCCAGGAGCACATCCCTTTCATCTGGTATTATTCTAAACGCTCATCAGCCCCTGATGAAACACAAGTATTCTGAAGACACTTATGAGTTAATTGGCTGAAAAGGCTGGTCCCCACGGAGGAGGATTCTACTTTCTTTGTAGCCCAGCTGCCTAAGGACACAGAACGTGTCCTTCTGCCCATGGCCATCAAGGCAATTTCAGTGAGGACTGAGCCTCCAGGCTGGCTACATCTGATTCAGCAGTCAGGGAAAGATCTCCAAAGATACCACATTTTCAGATTTGACAGATACGGCTTGGGAGAAACAAGAACCCTTTTTTGTTCCTTCTCCGGGAGAAAGGTTTTATAATGCATTCAAGCCTTCTTTGGCACCAAAGAGTCCCTACAGAAGCCTTGTCAACTCTGACCAACTAATATGGAGTGAGATGGGTTTTATGAGTTGTGCTGCTCGCTGAAAAACAGACTTAGAAGTCTGTGTGTAATGTTAAAATAAAAGTTAACATAAACCAAATGAAAAACAATAGCAGAGACAGTGTTCTTCAGAGACTCCTTTGAGAGACGCTGGACCCTTCCCCATCTTCATCCTAAAAGATGACATTTGGAGCAGCCCCTCAGTTGGGCAATAGGACAGGTCAAGGTCTGCCACAGCCTTGGGGAACTGGAACACCCAGGTCCTAGCTGAACATCCTAACCACTGATTTGTATGTACTTCTTAAACTCTCCTGCTCCGTGGGGCATGTTGGGGTTGCAAATTTGACCAGGAGATCTTCTTCATCACAAGGATTTCCCCACCTCCGAAGCACTGCCAAATCAGCACTTAAACACGCTCTACAATACACACTGCCAACTCATGACACTCCACGGCTGCTACCCTGAAGGGCTCATTGTGTTTTGACTTCCTTTTATCGGCGCAGGTTTCTGGCAGTGAATCAGTCTGCTGGTGGAGACGGACCAGGAGCAGCGGCAGAAGACACCAGCGAGGCAGTCAGAGCAGAGGTAAGGTGCTCATCTGTATGTGCTCAGGGTCTTTTTCTCTGTTGCCCGTCTCCATGAAGACGTTCGGTCTCGGTTTTGTGTGATTGCTTGTAACGACAGAGAGCTTTTTGCCTCCCCCATCTGTAATCCTGTTGCCATGCACAGAAGCGCGCAATTTCCTCAAGTTAGAAGGCAAAGGAGTCTGACCTGCACCAAAAGGAAGAAAAAGAGCAACTCCCTCATTTTCCTCTACTTGTTTTCTTTGGTCTGAAAACAAGGGAATGAAAGTCCTGGGATTGCAACAGCGTGTGCCAATCGGACCACTCGCTCTCGCAATTTTATGCACGTGTGTGTTTTGTTAATGAGTAAGGCAGAAGATTCTCACCTGCATTGAGTCACTGCATTGAGAGCGGCTTCTCTGGCTGTGACTCTGTGTGTGTGTGTGTGTGTGTGTGTGCACCTTATAGCTTACATGAAACAAATTTCATCCTGCTTAAAGAAGAGGGATCGATGGATGAATTTCTGAAGGGCTTTTACCTCAGTTTCACCAAATCTTAAAGGTGCCTAAAATACTTTGAAGGGCATTTCTCTCTCGGACATTTTTTTTCCTTCTAAACGTGTTCTTTCATCAGGGTTTTAGCATGCCCAGTGTTTCCGTATGACTTTACCTCACTAGATAAAAACAGCTCCTATCAAGTGTCTAACCCTGAAGCTTCAGGGAGCAGTGGGCAACCAAACCAATACGTCTTAGCCCGCTGTATCTGATTTAAAATGTGAATACCTGGAAGTCTGTGAGCCATACCAGCTAAGGCAGGTGATTGCAGGGCACATCAAGAAAAGTTTGCCCTAACAAGAGGAATAATTTAGCCTTGACGTTGCCTCAACTAGTCTTGGAAGTGATTTGAAAACAAGTTGAGGCATTGGCAGATTTTTTTTTCCCCAAATGAGGTTCCCCATGCAGGGAGAGGGCGACATATTTTACTCCCATTAGAACAAAGTAAAACAGCAGAAAGCAAAAAAAAGGGTGTTGTGCTGACTGAGTATGTGGTTGTGAGGCTTCTTCACAACAAAAAATTAAGTATTTGATATACAAAGGGAATCTAACAGAGTGTGTTTTGGTGCCAAGTTTCTAGTTTTGGGTGTTTCCAAACTCTGCTTCAGTCCAACTGTCTGATGACTCAGGAGGTTTGACTTCTTTAAATTTGTTCAGTCAAATTTAAAAGTTAAATTGAAGATGAGAAGAAAAAATTCTTTCTCTTAAAAGTAGATTTAGAGAGTGCAAAGATCTCTTAGTTACCCCTCCCTCTCTCACACAAATCCTGCTCATCTTCCCAATTACTTGCCTGGGAATATTCTAATTTTCTCTTGATCTGTAGCACAATTTACAAGTCCAGATAAACTTCATAGAGCATCATTGCAGATGTCTTATGCTAGAAGCAGACTCCAGAAACATGTGGCTGCAGGAGAACCTCTGTTCCTCATTAAAAATTGGATTCTCTGTGTCTAGTGGACCTAGGAATGCCTGGTCTCAGAAAGACTTATTTCCTGAGTCTGCTAAACTTCCTAACGCATCTATAATGCATGCAGGTTCCCTATGAAATTCCCCAATGACAACAAAAGTTAATTACAGGATGGACAGAAAGGTGAACTAACATAAACATGCGGTGGTCATAGAAGCATGTCCTCTTCTTCTGAGGAAACCAAGCCGACAGGAGCAGCGATGTCCCCAGTCATTACTGGGGAGGCAGTCTGACAAGATGCCTCGATGTGCTGAAGCCTGACACTGCATTACGTGTCCTTTTTGTCCTGTGGATTCTATTGTGGAATGTTTTGGTAGCCTGCCTGATCTTCATGGTCAGAAGGGCTTCTTCATGCAGAAGGGCTGCTACTTTTCTCTTCACAGTTCTTATTCTGCCCTCACACTTGCAAGCCCAGCAGACAACAAATATCAGGTGAATAAGGGCTTTTCTAGAAGGTGTAAGCAGAGTCCTGAGCCTCAGGGATGAATCCTTTTTGTACAGTTCTGCAGATTGGAAAGAAAAATCCTCTCCTACCTTCTTGAAGCTCTCTCGCAGGCAAGGAGCACTGAATAGGTCAGCACTTTTCTTCTCCAAAGGTTTTTAACCTGTAGTCCCACACCCAGTAGCTTTCTGGGGCACAGAACACATTCTTCCCTTTTCTAGGGGACCTTTTAGAGTCAAAATTTGCATATTTTGAAAAAAGATGTAAGCAGCTCACAGAGAGCAGTGTTCCTGCACTCATTGAATGAGTTCTTGAAAATGAAGACTAAAACCTGGAAGCATATCTGCTGTAGGTGGAGCTGGAATAAACTGGCTCTAGATAGACTGTACTCCTCTATTCAGAAAAGCTAATGTGGTAGCATCAGTCATCCCAGGAAAGGGTAAAGTCTCACCTGCCCATGACCTTGACAAGATTTGCAATATAGACAGCTGTTCCTAAGAGATACAGGAGATGGGCCCTTGGGAATAGGAAGGGTCTTTCTCAGGGTCATTGCTCACTGCTCTAAAATCAAGTAATTCCATGGTTTCTCGGTTGGTGGCAGTCATCAATTTTGAGAGACAGAAACTTTGGGCTCAGGAGTAGCAGTAGGAAAAAAAAAAACCCACAATCAACTGGTGAGAGCAGAGCAGGTTCTTGGAAGAAGTGGGCAGCAGGGGGCTAGTGAAGAAGCCCGAAAGGTTGGTAAATGGAGACGTACACGACTCAGTTTCAGTCTGAAAGACAAAGTTGGCTGGGAACTGATTCATGGGTCTTCTGGGAGGCCACACATGGTCACGTTGTTTGCTTCATATTCTCAGAGGAACTATTCTCAAACAGAACTTGAACCAGGTCTGCAGCACATCACCTCATGGTGAAAGCACAAGATGGCACTGATGTGGTGCATGTTCTTCTAAGCCTGTTATATCTCCTCCCAGAGTCTCTGAGTCTCTCCTGGTCCCTGCAGAACCCTTTACTAGCCTCTCATTGATCGATCCCTCACCCCAGCACACCACTGACCCATTTGATCCCAAAGGAGGAGGGGGAAGGTAGAAGGAGAGCCCGTCCCAAATCTCTCTCACCTCATTCCTGAGGAGAGAAGCAACAAACAGTGCTTTCTTCTCCTTTCACCTCTCCTGCCAGCAGAGAAATGGAAGCAGATAAAGGCAGACAAGCTGGATGATGGTCATCTCAGGTACTCATGTTTCTTTGTCAAGCTTCTTCTAGACTCACGCCAAGAGCTGGCCCTGGCTACCAACCACCTCTCCCTTGTCATCTGCAGACAGCTCAGGCTTATTCTCGCCTGGTGTGTCCAAGTGTTTTCCTCACCCCTTCTGGAACCTTCCCTGTTCCCTGAGCTGTGGATGGTCCCTGCTCACACAGGGACTTATTCTAGCAGCTCCTTTGGGAATAGACCTTGGGCAACTTTCAGGAGACTCCCCATTTGGTCTTCCTGTGCAATTCCACACCACCCTCTTCCTAATGCAAACCCTGTGTGTCCTCTTTCTTACAGCCGCAAGATGTGGTGCCTCCTCGTGCTGCTCTGTGCCCACGGAATCGCCTTTTCAGCAGGATTCACCACTCCGAATTCAGACAGCAGACTGCACAAGAAGACCCGCAACCCCGAATGCTTTATGAATGTCGTAAGTTGGGTCTTTTTCTCTCTCTTTCTAAATTGTCTCTCCCAGTACCACTACCACTGCCCCATCACTAACAGTCCCTGTCAGGAGGCTAAGAAGGGCCCCTTCCACATTTCCCATTTTCCCAACCTGCTTTTTCCAAATCCCCTGCACTAGAGTCGCCACTGCAAGGAGAGCCAGCTCTGAAAGTGCTGGGGGTAGATGTGACTTGCACATGCCCAGGTCCATGAGGATAGGCCCATAGCACTGCAATGGAGAATGCCAGCTGCTACTTTTGGCTCAAAGGCCAGGAAACACCCCAGAGCCTCCTGAGGGACCTTGGAGATCCAGGCTACAGAATTTTGGCCCCAGAAATAGGACTCAGCCCTGGACTGTGGCCAAAGCATGGACTACATGTTCCAGTCTATACCAAACTGAAGAACAGACTTTCGCTGCCTTCATTTAGGGTGACACCCAACAGATACGTGATGAACAGATGAACACAAGGCTTGGCCAAGCCTCATGACACTTTCTTGCGGTCACTTTTCCCAACGTACACCTTGGTATTTTGGGCTACCGCACAAAGAAAGGGAGGGTGCGATCGTAGCAGGAGGACNGTTACAAAGGTGGCTACAGCCAAAAAGCAGGGCACCAATTGGATAGACTGCAAAAAGCTCAATCTTCCAGGTAGCTTCCACATCCTCCTGGAGCCTTGGACTCACTCCTTAAACAGGAGACCTGTAGATGGTCCCTCCTCACACAGGGACTTATCCTGGCAGCTCCTTGGGGAACAGACCTTGGGCAACTTTCAGGAGGGTCTGCATTTGGGTCTTCTCATGGAATTCCACGCCACTTGGGTCTTCCTGTGAAATTCCACATCACCCTCTTCCTAAGACAAACGCCCCTGAATGTGTTCTTTCACACAGCCCCAAGATGTGGTGCCTCCTCGTGCTGCTCTGCACCCATGGAATCGCTTTTTCAGCAGGATTCACAGCACCCCCCTCTCTGAATTCGGACAACAGCCAGTACAGGAAGACTTGCAACCCCGAATGCTTTATGAACGTTGTAAGTTGGGTTATTTTCTCTCTCTTTCTTTCTAAATTGTCTCTCCCAGTACCACTACCACTGCCCCATCACTCTGCCATGAGATTAAAAGTAGGGCCTCTTCAAAGGGGTTATTCCAGCGTTGGGACAGGGAGTACCTGCCTAGAAGAAAGCTTGATGCTCCTACCCAAAAAGTCTGAGCTTCCGAAGAGAAGAGCTCCTTTGCAGTGGANAGACCCCTTGCTCTGAATCACCAAAGATTTCCTCACAGTACATGCAAAATTTGGTGTAGGTGGTCTCATGAGTTCCTTCATGACAAGAGCTCCACCCTTGTTTGCCTTGCCTGCATAGCTTGCCTAATCACACTTTGGCAAGAAAGGACTCATTATGGCCCCAAACCCACATCTTTTTGGCACTGTCTTATGCAGATACTGCTGCATGTTTACTCTCTAGAAAGTTCGGTCTGTATCAGCCTTGCAAAACATGAGAAGCTATCTCCCAAGACCTTAGTCGCTCAGTACAGTTCTGCTGTGTCCCCTAATACGGGGTCAAATACCAGACAACTACTGCCTAAACAGGCCTGAAGAAGACTTTTCATGCATTTTTTTACAAGACTATGAAGTTTTTTTCTGAGCCATGGTCCCTGTGGCCAGGGGTCTTGCACTACCATCACAGAACAGCCCACATCCACACCACTCAGCTTGGTTGCCCTCCAAAACAGACAGCTTGAACATTAACAGACTCTCCTTTGGCTTCCCACAGAGTGAAATTATCAGATACCACGGATACCCCAGTGAGGAATATGAAGTCACCACAAAGGATGGATACATTCTTGCTGTTTTCAGAATTCCTGCTGGGAGGAACAGCCGAAATACAGGTGTGACACAGTTATAGAGCATAAAGAAAGTCTGGGAGTCAGCTCTCACATGGGTCCCCCCATCTTTCCCCTTTGCACGTGCAATGACACGCTCCACACCTTTCCATCTCAGCAAGAGCAGCCAGTCTGGAATGTGGCCTGAATTCTGAGTCCATCACAAGTCCACACAATCAGTGTCTCTGCCCTCATTTCAGACTTTTCTAATAATTTTGCCATATCCCAGGTTGTTTTCCTTCGTGTGGCTGGGGGAGGGTTTGGTAGAGTGGATCTGGGGAGGTTTTGCTTTAACACCCAAAGTAAGGCATATTTAAAATAGAAGTCTGACAAAAAAAAAAACTCTCAGGTTTGGCATATGAATATTAATTCCCAGCCTTCTGGAGGACAGATATTCTTAAGGAAGGTGATAAGGATTTTGAGTAACCTGGGGCTTTGAGCAACCTGGTCTAGGGGATGTGTCCCTGCTCAGGGCAGAGGGGGTTGGAACTTGATAAATTTTAAGGTTCCTTCCACCTCTAACCATTCTATGATAAGAAATCAGGTCACCAATGAAAAGCAAATGCATTTCATCTGTTTCTTCACATTTTCTGAATGGAATAGAAAATTCTACCAATAATTTGAGATACCCAGGATACTGCGACCTTGTTTATTCCTCCTTCTCAGACTTAACAGAATATTTTGGATGTCTCCTCCTATTTGGATCTCCTCCTTTGGAGATCATCTGGACCAGGCCCTTTCTCAAAGCTGGGTTAAACAATATTAGATCAGGGGCCTCTCAGCCCTGCTCAGCTGGTTACTGAATATACCTAATTGTAGATATTCTTCTTTGGATTAATTATTCTTTGTTTTCCATACACTATTCTGCATTCAGCAGTTTTCAGCTGTGGGTATGTGGTTTCAGTATAGGGACCTGCGTGGTGGCTTTCCAGGGCAAGAGCAGGTGGGGACAGGCCTCCTCATTAAATTCTTAATTTGCCAGTCCTGTTATGAAATGGTTCCTGCTTCCATGGAACAAATCCTTCAGGTTTCTCAGACCAATATCTGTGCATAGTTCTCCTGGGAGTTTCCTGAGGAAGGAAAGGTTTAAAACCTCTCACAAACTATAAGCCTGCACCCCAATCCTAAATACACATTGCTCTGCTCCAATATAAGAATACTTTCATCTTTTCCAGGGCAAAAGCCTGTAGTCTTCCTACAGCATGCTTTGCTGGCAGATGCTACCCACTGGATTTCTAACCTGCCCAACAACAGCCTGGGCTTCCTCCTCGCAGATGCTGGCTACGACGTCTGGATGGGAAACAGCCGAGGGAACACTTGGTCTTTAAAACACAAGATATTTAGTCCCAGCCAGAAAGAGTTCTGGCAGTTCAGGTACTCTTTCAAGGAAGAATTACTCAAGACAGAAACCCCAGGGTAGATAGCTTCAGCCAGGTGGTTTTTATCTAAACCAACATCAGAACAGGGTCTACACCAACCAAGGAAAGAACAAGACAAAGAAGGATGCTCTCTGCTACTCACAGTTGGGAGTATCCGCTGGGATTTCAGACACTGGGAAATGACCGGGGATGCTGAGGAAAAAGGAGATCACACTGTGAGACAGAGAACAAGAACCTCCGGCTGAGCAGCCTTATCTAGAAATCTCTGATCTCTCACAGCTGAATTCAATCAAGAGATACCTGTGTTTTGTAACCCGCTAGTGAAAAGCACTGATTACATTCAGCTGCCTGAGGGCTGCAGCTGACAGGGGATACTGGCATCTCCTCTGCAGAGCTCGAGGCATCAGGCAGCACAGCCTCAGCCCCCTGCCCCATTCCCCAACTCAACCAAGGATGCAGACAAAGCATCCAACCTCACCTTTTAGGGAGTCCTGCTTGGCACGGTGAACAAATCTGACGTTCAATAGCCCACAAATTCTCTGCTCCCTTTTTGTGTTTCTCCCCCGTAGCTTTGATGAGATGGGCAAATACGATATTCCAGCTGAGCTGTACTTCATCATGAATAAAACTGGACAGAAGGATGTGTACTATGTTGGTCACTCCGAAGGCTCAACAGCAGGTAATGCAAGGCCACTCAGGGTTCACAACCCTTCTTGTTCTCACCCTCAGTAGGTGGATCTCCCCGTTGAAGCAGTTGTTTTTCTGGTTTGTGGGGGGCTGGCAAATGTAGAAGTGCCTCCTGAGTTGAAATTTGCAAAATATACAAAACTTTTCTAAAACCAGCTTTGGCTGGCATTAATAAGCAAAGAAATCTAACAGCAGATCCAAATACAGTTCAACTTTTAAAATAATTAGAGATGTAAAAGTGATTATTTACTGGGTACTTCAGGTACTGGGCACTTTTCTTAAATTCTCAGCAACAGGAATTTTCATTGAGTTGATCTTGTCTATTAAGACATACAATTATTTTCCTTATGAACTGGAAGGAAAAACTATAAAGATAAAGAGCACATATAATACATAATTTCAAATAACAGAAGCCAAGGGAAAAGAACCTCAATGTTACTAAGTCATGTGGCTTAATGGCAATCTTGCAATTTAAAGCATAGTTCATTAACAGATTGCCAGAGACTGAAAAATATGAAAAAAACCCACATTAATAACTTGTTTTTTCTTAGTGCCAGCCTTTAACATTAGCGTACTTCATGGCCTTTGAATGAAACTAACTTTTTTTTATCATCAGCTGAAAGTTTCTGATGTTTATAGCTTATGTGTAAGACCCATGAATGGACATTGATTAGAAATGAGCAACTGCCAGTTCATTAAACTACCCAGAAAAAAAGGAGGAGAAAATGTGGGAAAATCATACATTGTCTCAGTGCCAGATCTTTTCTTTCTTTTCCTCTCATAAGAGTATTTAAAGACCCTCATGGCAAAACAAACTAACCATCTAGGCTTTCTTCAGCTGCTTTTGATGCAAACAATCAGTTGAAAACACCCAAAGCTCCCAGTGTTCAGCTAATTATTCTACAGTTTCATGGAAGCATAAACATACATAGACCTATAGAGACTATAATCTGGAAAACTCAGTTTTTATGAGTTTGGTGAACTTTAGAGGGAATTGGTTTAATCACGAAAACCTCATTGACATGTCATCTACAAAAACTGTTCAGATAAAGGCAATGTCCAGACCTGCTCTAAACCTCAGAATGAACTTTGCCTCCTGAATAAAAATTCACTTCAGGACTTAGCTTCAACGCTTGCCTTGGGTAAAACATGGGCGACAGACAATGGGCTGCAAGTCTCCTCTCACTTCTTGTTTGCTACATACTGCATATTTATTTATTTAGTCTGTGGAAGGTGTCTTCACTAACCCGGGATGTCTCTTTTGTGTTTGCAGGCTTCATAGCATTTTCTACTTACCCTGAGCTGGCTCAGAGGGTGAAAATGTTCTCTGCTCTGGGCCCAGCAACCACGTGTTCATATGCTACAAGCATTCTCATTAAGATAACAAGTCTTCCTGATCCACTGCTCAGGGTATGTTATTTTTCCTTCTAAGAGGCTCAGTGCCTGACTTACCTTCACAGGGGTCACTCAGGTGGAAATGAAGTGTCCCCACACTGGTGACGTGCTGATGCTGAGCTTGGGATTAATTAAGTGCTCTTGAAAAAAAATCTGTTCCCAAACTCTGTGGGGAAAATACTGGAGACATAGGGCTTGAAGCAGGAGGTCACAGCGAAGTGGGAGACTTGTGGAACTCTGTCTCATCACAGGATTCTTGCTGATTACTAATATTGTGCTGGCCTCATGCTGGAGGAATTAGACCAGGGCTACAGTAACAGCCATGACAATCTCAGGAACTTCAGAAATGAGTGAGCGTTGAGGTCACTACACTAGAAATGGAAGGATGGCTTCCTCCAGGACTGGTGCCAGCAATAGGAAGGACGAAGGATATGTGATGCACTGTGGGGAAGGTGTCTTGGAGGGGAACCGGGAGGGCAAGCTGTTCAAACAACCTTCGAACAGTGAGTTAGGAGGCCAGGTTACTTGCAACAGTTTCCTGCATAAAATGCTCCTGTAACAAGAAAAAAAAAAAAAAGATGTGTTTTGCTTGTTCCTTCCCTCAGTTAGTATTTGGCTGCAAAGGAATCGCACACCAGATTGGATTTCTGAAAGGACCCGTGACACAGTTATGTGCAAGCCTGGATAAGTTGTGTGGCCACATACTCTGCTACATAGCCGGGGGCGACATAAAAAACCTGAACACAGTGAGTACCTGCAGGAACACCTACTCAAAGTAAAACCAGAGGGATTTGGGAGGTCACATCTGTGTATTCTGTCCTTACCTAGTAACTGTCATGGGTGAAAATGGACATAAACCACAAGGTGGTTCTCAGCAAACTGAGGGAATCCCAGGACATTGTGTGGTGGGAAAAGAGGACTAGAGCTAACGATGGATGGGACCAACAACCAGGCACATTCCAGTCCCAGAAAGAAAGGACTGAATTCAGCCTGGAGCTATATTACACATATCAATAAATGTGCCCTCTTTTGGGGCTAAGCCAACTAGATTTTGGTCATAGTCAAGTGCTCTTTAAAAAGAGCCAATGGATGATAGAGACTTCTTCTTGGTAGCATAGTTCTCAGTTTCCTCCCTTAGCATGCAGACACCAGGGTCCCCTGAACACTGGAATAATTAAAAGAGAGGAAAAGCTCCTTTTCTCTTCCCAGTCTTCAGACTATTTGGGTCCCACAGAAATACTGTAAGGGGTGTTTTCCTGTTGTCACTAGAATTGGGCCCAACAGCTCAGTCCACAACCTGTAGAGCTACAGAGGAGTGCAAGACACCCACCGTGGGATTCACAGAGACCAGTGCATCCATCAGAGAGGACAGGAGAGACAGGAGGGTTGCCCATATGCTTATGGACACTGTCATGTGCCTTAAATTCTCTTTACAGTGGCCAAAGTATGCAGAAGCCAACCTGTGTAACATTTATTACTGCAGTATCTGTGAGAAACGGGGCCCATTCTTCTCTATCTATAACCACTTGTAAAAACACATATGGGAAATCAGTGCGAATTAAAGGTTCATTACAAAAGCAATTAAGGCATTGCAGCTCTTTCGAATCACGGAGCTAAACCATTAAGGATCTTTCCTGACTTGGGTTAAGTCACTAATGTGCTTGTCTGGGCAAGACAACAAGCCTGAGGAGGAACCCAGTGAGATGGAGTTAGAACATCTCCTTAACAGAAAAATACGATAAAAATACAAACAGAAGAAAAAGGAATCTATTTTGTAAGCTGACTTTTTTAGCACTAGGAGTAAAGTGAAAACTCTGCTTCTCAGTGATATTTGAAGACCAACCTATGAAAATGGGGTTTTACCACTGCTCAGGTCCCCCACAGCTTTATTCTCTCACAGCCCTGGGTCACTGCCCTTATAACGCTTCTGCTTTCTCTCCAGAGTCGAATAGATACGTACGTAGGACATTCCCCTGCTGGAACATCCGTACAGAATATTATTCACTGGCAACAGGTATAACCATGCACTGGTGTATAAACAGCCTCTCACTGCTGCTTTTTCTCCAGCTGACAGCCTCCAGGGAAGCCCAGAGGCGGTGGATCTGGGAAACTGCCCAGCGCATCTTCTGGGGTGTTGCCCAGAGCCCTGCCACGGGGGGAGCACCGTCTCCTGTGGCTCCCCAGGCCATTACCTCCATCGCCCCTTCGGTACTGGGCACTGAGATGTCCCTGGGGCACATCAGGCCTCTCTGCATGTTGGGTTCTAATGGCTTCCAACCTTCATCTTTATTTAGGAAGACATTTGCCTTGAGAGTGACCACGAGCATGGTCCCAGCACTTGGCAGGCAGGAGAATAGTGGAAACTCGAGCANAACTAGATTTTGGTCATAGTCAAGTGCTCTTTAAAAAGAGCCAATGGATGATAGAGACTTCTTCTTGGTAGCATAGTTCTCAGTTTCCTCCCTTAGCATGCAGACACCAGGGTCCCCTGAACACTGGAATAATTAAAAGAGAGGAAAAGCTCCTTTTCTCTTCCCAGTCTTCAGACTATTTGGGTCCCACAGAAATACTATAAGGGGTGTTTTCCTGTTGTCACTAGAATTGGGCCCAACAGCTCAGTCCACAACCTGTAGAGCTACAGAGGAGTGCAAGACACCCACCGTGGGATTCACAGAGACCAGTGCATCCATCAGAGAGGACAGGAGAGACAGGAGGGTTGCCCATATGCTTATGGACACTGTCATGTGCCTTAAATTCCCTTTACAGTGGCCAAAGTATGCAGAAGCCAACCTGTGTAACATTTATTACTGCAGTATCTGTGAGAAACGGGGCCCATTCTTCTCTATCTATAACCACTTGTAAAAACACATACGGGAAATCAGTGCGAATTAAAGGTTCATTACAAAAGCAATTAAGGCATTGCAGCCCTTTCGAATCACGGAGCTAAACCATTAAGGATCTTTCCTGACTTGGGTTAAGTCACTAATGTGCTTGTCTGGGCAAGACAACAAGCCTGAGGAGGAACCCAGTGAGATGGAGTTAGAACATCTCCTTAACAGAAAAATACGATAAAAATACAAACAGAAGAAAAAGGAATCTATTTTGTAAGCTGACTTTTTTAGCACTAGGAGTAAAGTGAAAACTCTGCTTCTCAGTGATATTTGAAGACCAACCTATGAAAATGGGGTTTTACCACTGCTCAGGTCTCCCACAGCTTTATTCTCTCACAGCCCTGGGTCACTGCCCTTATAACGCTTCTGTTTTCTCTCCAGAGTCGAATAGATACGTACGTAGGACATTCCCCTGCTGGAACATCCGTACAGAACATTATTCACTGGCAACAGGTATAACCATGCACTGGTGTATAAACAGCCTCTCACTGCTGCTTTTTCTCCAGCCGACAGCCTCCAGGGAAGCCCAGAGGCGGTGGATCTGGGAAACTGCCCAGCGCATCTTCTGGGGTGCTGCCCAGAGCCCTCCCACGGGGGGAGCACCGTCTCCCGTGGCTCCCCAGGCCATTACCTCCATCGCCCCTTCGGTACTGGGCACTGAGATGTCCCTGGGGCACATCAGGCCTCTCTGCATGTTGGGTTCTAATGGCTTCCAACCTTCATCTTTATTTAGGAAGACATTTGCCTTGAGAGTGACCACGAGCATGGTCCCGGCACTTGGCAGGCAGGAGAATAGTGGAAACTCGAGCAGCCGGGGGATGATCCAGACAAAGAAGTGATCCAGGCTAAAGCTTTTTTCCCCGAGGGTTAATTGCAGCCTGGGTCACCTCCCAAAGTCAATCAACCTCATAAATGCTTCCGCTGGCACGATGGCAAAGTGAGGGACTGCCTTATACTGCTACAGTCTGTGCCAAGGGACACTGCTCTACAGGGATGTTCCCAACAGCCAGTTTTTTCCAAACCCTGTTTAGTCACTCGTGCCACTGTCCAGATCCTGGATTCCAGTTCTCTAAAGGTGGGTTTCTACTTAAGCTCTGGCAGATCTGAGCTTGTTCTGTTCATGGCCTGAACCGGACCAGGGTGAGATGGCCCCATACAAGAAACACATCGCTGCGTGAGTCCAGGTGCCCCTGCAGAGCCAGGATATATCTGCATACATCATGTAGGCAAAAAAAATCATTTCTGCAGACACTTAATATGGTCTAGAATATAGGTGTGCTCCCGAGGACACCCCTGAAAAATTCCCAGCAGTCAGTCCCACAGGATACCCTACCCAGAGCCAGGAAATAGGGACAAACCATTGACTGGCTTCACAGCCTGTTTTTCCAGCCTCTAAGGAAGTGAAGTGGCTACAGAGCAAACACAGACAGAGCAGGATGGAAGAAAACAGCAAAGGCAATACAGCAAGCAGATTTCAACCCCAGCTACTTGAAGCCTTGAAGTTGAGGTTTTCTAAATAGACAGATGGTAACTGTCTCTCACCCTGTATTACATACGACCAATCACAAATGAATTTACCTGACAGGTTTGTGCAAAAATATTAAAATAAAAATAAAATGACCAAAACCCCACCCCAAACAGATGTGTACTTAACCCTTTACTCATCAGTTTTGCAGTCCTGCATGTTCTTTAGACAGCACAGACTAAAGGTGGCTCATGTCTTGTCTCTAATGGCCCCACCTCGAAACTGCTGTCGGAGCACAGCTCGTGTGGAGCCAAACTCTTGTCAGGACAAAGCCTTTAGAAATCTGAGCAGATCAGACAAAACTGAAACACAAAAGATGTGTAAGTAGAGATCTTTTGTTACACTAGACCAGTAATAGCCCTGACACGTTCTAGACCTTCAGGTCCTCTTTCCATGTGACAACTGAACCCAACTCTCGTTAAACTAAGGTAGTCAAGCAAAATTTTAATCACAAAACATAACACGGGTGGCAGCTGAGTATGAGAAGAGAAAGTTAACAAGAGGAAAGGCGATGAAGCCCCTCAGCCTACAATCCACCCTCAGTACCCCTGGAAGCCTGCAGCCAGAGGAAGAGGTGGGAGTAGCTCAGAGTCCTGCCTGAGCCTTGGCTTCAACCACAGGCAGGAAAACGCCTCCTGCATTTGGCTTCTTGGTCTCTCAACACTTACATTTCATCTGTTCTTTTAACAGCTAAGACGTGCAGGCCAATTTCAAGCTTATGACTACGGCTCTAAGGAAAACATGAAGAAATACAACCAGGTAAGGCAACACGGTTTCCCCAAGAACTCATCCTTGGGTCCCAGCAAAACTAAGAACAGAAAAGTTCAGATTTTAGGACCTGTGAGTGCTACAGGATGGTCTGTGATAATGTTTCACTTGAATCTAACACTCACAAGTGTAAAAGTCTGTTCACAGACAAGGCATAGATGGTTCCTCGCATTTTGCCTCCCCTCCTGATGCAGGGATGTGTCCAATGACACGTCCATTTACCTCCCATTCCCAAAAGGCTGAGTCCCACCCAAGTTCTGCGACCGGATGAATATGGAGCTCTTTGCTTCCCCAAAAAATCCCCCAGGTCTGCCTGTCAGTTAAGGGAGGAAATGAATCTCACAGCTACAGTGATCTCTCTAATTAGCTGACAGTCATTTCGCTTTCAACCAGCACATTCAACTCGCAGTGTCCTGTGCTGTACCAGGGCACATGGCAGACAGACAGAGCCTCCAGAAATATAATCAGCCACTTCTACACACACACACTGTCTCAGAAACCTTCTAGAATGAAATTATAAATGGCCAAAGTACTTCCTTGTCACTTGAGTCCCAAGCATAATGACTAAGACCAACAGTTGCATTCCACGCCCCAACAAAACTTAAATATCTTCCCACTCTAAATATACACGAGTGAGCTCCACAGTCCTGGCCTGACAAACAGGGACACTGCTCTTCCCATATCTGAAGGGCACAAGTAGGTGTCAAACTGCAGGACAACTCACAGCCACGCACTAAGGAAAGACATAGGAATGGGATGGATCATTCCCTTTCATGTCCAAGAGGGAACGAACACTCAGAGGGTGGCCTTCATCCTCACTGTTCTGCTGCAGTGAGTGCAGAGTGGGGAGAGAGATGGTCCCACAGAATCCTTTCTCTAAACACAGCATCTGATACAAGAGCATTCACTCAGGTCTCCCCTCTTTCTCACAGTCCGCTCCTCCCGCGTACCCCATCGAGAAGATAAGCACACCCATTGCTGTTTGGAGCGGTGGACAGGACAAATTTGCAGACCCCAAAGACATGGCGAAGCTGCTTCCTCGGATTTCTAACCTCATTTACCACGAGCATTTTCCGTCTTGGGGGCACCTTGATTTCATCTGGGGCCTCGATGCGACTGAGAAAATGTATCTGAAGATCATTGAACTAATGGCAAAATACTTTTGAAACCACGTGTGGAGTATTGATTCACCCAATTAAAACCTCCAAAATTTCTATTTGGCAATAAGGGTGATGTCTGGGGAAGAGGTAAGTGCACAGACGCACATAATGGATACCAGTATGGGTATTTACCTGCACTTTTTTGTTTCTTGCTTTCCTCATGTTTTGAGGTTTTCCATGGTGTTACTGTGACTGCTGCCTTCCTGAGAAGTTTGAGGTGTATAGGAATGAAAGCTGAAAATGTGAATGTATTTGAGCACACACTGCAGGGATCCCTTAATTTGGACAGATTTTATTTCTACAAAACTGATTTTCCTAAGCCTAAACTCCGTTCTTCTCATGTATATCTTGCGTATCCCACAGAGATATTCCCATGCCCAATTTGTGTCTTCCCATGAAGAGCCAAAAGTGAGATTTACTCATTTCTCTGTTGAAGTACAATTGACCTTTGTTTAAATTAAATCTTTTATCTACTTGACAGAGAACTTGACTTTTTTTTTTTTTGTTTTCCTTCGGACATTTACCTACAACATCAACACAACCAAGAGATCTTCACACACAAGAAACTAGGCAGGCAATAGATGACTTCCAAACATCAAGCAATCCAAATTCAGGAAAACTCATAGAAGTATTCTCCTGCCCTCCACAACTACACATCACCCAAAGGTTTGTTCGCACACTCTAAGCCCCCAAACTTCAAAGACCACGGATGGCAACTGAGGAATGAGGAGATACAGACCCAATCAGGCAACTGAGGAATAAGGAGATACAGACCCATTGGGCAAGATACACTCCAAACCAATGCTGTTTCCACCCCAGGAATTACTCTTGACACTGGCAACAAAGTCGTCATGAGCACTCTGAGCTACCAGCTTTGACTTTTACATTAATCTGTGCCTTTACCATTCTCAGTTGAAGCAATTTCTACAGCAGTCAGCTGTTTTCCCTTTCTGGCCATTAGCCCAAAGAGGGAGCACCTTCATTGACCATCCAAGTGCCTCACATCTATTCACCTACAAGTCAATCTGGTGGGTCAGAGTGCCAGTTCCCAAGTTAAACCCAAAGTGTTCACTATTACAGGCTCAGACAGGGTACTTTTATTTCCTGGGGTGTTTCTGGGTGGGGCCCTGGGCTCATATTGCCCAACCAAGATCCTTTGTAGTTGGAGTCAGCATCCAGTAGAATAGTTACACTGAAAAAATAATAATAAAATATATATGTGTTCTGCAACCCAGGAAAAATATGCTGGCTTGTCCAGGCACTTAGTCTGGCAGCCATTAGCAACCCGGATCATGGCATCTATCATCTGAACTTATGACAGCTTATGGGAAATGGCCCAAACCATCAACAGAAATAAAGATCCATTAGACCAGGAAAGCAAGACACAGCAGCATTTGAAAGGAGAGTCCCCTTTATTGCTGCATTATTAAATCACAAAGCACCAGGCCACCTTAATGCGTTGCTTACTGCTGCAGGTTTTCTTCTGCCTTCACATATGCAAAAGCAGACTCATGAATTTATTATTATTTCAGTATGTGTATCCCCCGCTGCATGCACCACTCTGAGAAGCAGGCTATCCGCTCCAGTCCCATGGGATGGATACATCTGGTTCCCATCAACAGCATTTTATTTATTGATTTATTTATTTTTTTTAGTACAGTGTTTGTATTGGAAAGGTAGTCAGGAGATTTGTTTTTCTACAGCGGCAAACATATTTTCGTTATTATTTCTTAGTGCATTAAAGTGACATGGGAATTGGCTGTCTTTGTGGTCTCCAGTAACTCTGAGTCTCTTTTAGTTGTTTCTTATATATATATTTTTATATATATATATATATATAAAAGAGGGAAGATAATTTCCTTGTAGCAACAGAATGAGAATTAAGATGTGTGAAGGTGGTAGCAGGGGTGGGAGGAAGCGCTGAGCTGGGAGATGTGTTTTCCCCAGTCACTCCCAGCACAGGAGGAGAAATACAAAGAGGAATGGTGCCAGGCTTTGTATAAACCGCTGTGGCACAACGTTGAGTTGTCAAGCGTACCCCCATCAGAAGGGGTACCACATGCTCTAAAGGATATCTTATTTTTTGTGTTGGCTGCCAGCTGTCACCTGCAACATTTAGGCTTCCAGAAATATCACAGCCAGCTTTCAAGATCCACACTCTGCCCAAGTCAAGCAATAAACCTGTGGAAGCAGATGGGAAGGACGATGTTTTGAACACCATCGTAACCATTCACAGCTTCATAAAAGCAAGTTAACTCCTTTCAACCCATGTGGGGACACTGAGAAGTCTCACATGAAATAGTCAAAGTCTGTAGAAAGAAATTGTTCCAAGGGTTTGGACCAAGTCTTTATCGAGTAACAGCACCCAACCCTCTGCAGGACTCCCACCACCGTGCAAGATGGGGTGCCAGATGAGGTAATTTTCTGTGCATTCAAAAGTCCTTGATGACTAGGAGGTTTTCCTCAGCATGCTTTCAATGTTGTGGAACTGCAATCTTCTGGCTATGTCTAAGGGGGTCTCCCCATCCTGAAAGAGACAGATGAAATGCATTGCAGTATGACAGGTATGGGTCAAGTACAAAGAGCTTTCCCCAAATTTGCCAACAAGACGCAGTGTGTTAAGTTTCACTGTCACATCCTTGCTCTAAAACCAAGGTTTCAGAAGGTGCTGGGTCCAATACTACCCTCACTGAAGCCGGGAGAAGAGCCCTTCCCTCCCCTCCAGTCGTGACAGCCATTCCACTGCTTCCTGGGGCTCACGTACCAAGTCAGTGCAGAGCCAAGCTAAGGTTTGATTCCATTGCTCACCTCAACTCAGTAATGCAGATGCTCCCAGGCCAATATTTATCTGGGCAACATTTGGGCTTTTCTGATGGCAGAAGCAGTTTGACTTAGCTCCTTCTCTCAGAACAATGGTATTCAGTGGCACAAAAAGCACCGTGGAAGGTTCTCACCACTTCCCTGCAGCCTGCGTCTTGGGAATAACTGTGGAGCAGCTCTGAGTTAAGAAGAGGTACCCCAAAGACAGCTAAGCTGATGGTTTTAAACTGGAAGAAGGGAGATTTAGATGAGATCTCAGGAAGGAATTCTTTGCTGTGCGGGTGGTGAGAGCCTGGCCCAGGTTGCCCAGAGCAGCTGTGGCTGCCCCATCCCTGGAGGGGTTCAAGGCCAGGTTGGATGGGGCTTTGAACAACCTGGTCTGGTGGGAAGTGTCCCTGCTCATGGCAGGGGGGTTGGAACCAGATGGACTTTAAGATTCCTTCCAACCCAAACCATTCTATGGTTCTATTCTATGATTCTAAGTGATCCAGTGGACACAGAGGCAGTGTTTACTGTTAAGCAATCCAGCAGTGAAAGGTCTGGACCTTAAGGTTGCTCTTGCCAACAAAGGCAGTGGAGCAAACGTTGCTTCACACCACGCAGCAAATGAGTCCGCTGCCTTGAAGCTGCACAGCCTTTTTTAAACCCTCTGCTCACCAGCTGAGGCTTACAACGCACCGGTTCACCATCACGAGAACGAAATCCAGTTATCGACTTCACCTTCTTACCTGATTCTTCACCGAGATGTCCGCATGAGCTTGAAGGAGTAGAGGAATGACTGCCTGGTTTCTCATTTTGCAAGCGTAGTGAAGGGCTGTGCTACCAGACTGGAGGGAAAACAGAAGCAGATGAATTTTAGTTCTATTACGTCTTTCATGGACCTCAGGCAAGTGTGGCTACCTTACCAGTTCCTCCCTAGTAGCTGGATGCAAGAGGCACATGTAATTTCCCATCACAATACACCACAACAAAACAGATACATGATCATAAGAGCAACAGGAATAAAAAAAATAAGTCACTCCTTCCCTTGGATGCAGCTGCTAAACCAGGTCTGATACCTTCAGTGGGGAGCCAATACTTCGCTAATTTCAGAGGATTCCGTGATCCTGATCTCAACAGCTGCATCTTAAGCAATACTCTTTGCTCACGCTTCAATGTTGTAGAATTTGGTTGCTGCTAAAATTGGGGGATTCTCTTTTTCTGCGTTTGAGCAGAGGAGCTCCTTACCACACCCAAGCAGGCTGGTGGCTACAGAACTCCACGTGTGGCAGATCAGGGCACTCTGAAGATCAGGAGAAGACACAGGGTCTAGCACTGTGACACAATCCTTACCCACCAATCTGCTCCAGTGCAAGAACTCATAAATGGTGATAAAGTCAGACTCTCATATCACTAGAATCTTTATAGGATCAGGCAGTTAATGCATAAGTATCTCAACCCAGCTTGCCTGGATTCTCTAAAGATGTTACTGGTCAGAAAGGGAGAATTAAATGATCAGTGGAGAATTATTTCTGTGCACATTGCAAAACTATTGCCAAATTGTCAAGGGGAAACACTGAATTCTCCTGATGAATCCCCGTCAGTTCAGTCCCTGATCCTAATCTGAAATGTTGCTATAAGGTTCTGATGTCTGTTTTTAGCATTATTACATGCACACAAACCACATCTGCATAAACCCACTTACAGAGTCTGTAGCATTAACATCCACGCCAGCCCTAAGCAACATCTTGATTAGGTTTTCATTCTGTTTAGTCTTTGAGACCTATTTGGTGCAAGAGAGAGAGAGTAACACAGTAAGACAATTCATCTGCATACAGCATTAAGTAGATTTGGGCTAAATACTGTGGGGTTTTTTTCCCCCCAAAATAAGAGTTTCTGGCTTCTACAAATGCCAGACTGATGCAGTGACACCTCTCTGTTCCCTCATAAGCTATATCCACGGCAAAATCCCTGCTGCTTCTGTTGCTCTCCATCAGTCCTTGCTTTAGAAACAGCACTCCATATTCTCTACAGGTTCCTCCCCTGAAATACTGTCCTGAGAAAGGCAACCAGGGGGAAGGGAAAGGTACAGGGGCTTTCCTGCTTTCATCCGGACTCACCATGAGGAGATACCCGAGCAGCATAACAGGCATGAGGATTATGATGAGCACGTAGTCAAGGAAGGTGAACCGTTTCCTCACAGCATAATGCAGACACGTGCGGTCTTTCTAGACACAAAATAACTCTGATTAGTACCAGATTCAGCAATCTGATTATATTTGTTTAATATTGATAACAGGAGACCATTCTGTATTTCAGAAGCTTTCTTTTAGGTTATCTGCTAGAAGTATTTCTCTGTTTTTTAAGCAGAAACAGACACATGCAGTTTACGTCCTTCAAGCAGAAGCACACTTCACACATCCAGAATCACAGAAGTTGGGCTACACATGCAAGAAGGATGTGGGATCCAAAGGATTCCCTGTGTGTGTGTCCACAGATTTGGACACTGCTGCAGAGGGAAAGAGGGCAGAGCAGACACCTGATGTGGCTACTGCTGCTGCCCAGCAAGTTAAATCAGCAGGAAAATTCCCCTCCCCAGCTCTTCTACTTCACAGAATCACAGAGTTGTATCACAGAATTTTATAAAAAGTGCTGGTTTCTGAAGCAGAGACATGAGAGTTTATAGCATCTCCAGTGGCACAGGTAAGACAAGCAATTAGCAACATCCCCAGCGGATTCCTGGTGAGAAGAGAGCTTAAAAAACATAAATATCTTCGAATACTGAGTGCATTCAGCTAAAGGATAGAGCCCTTAAACCCATGTTAAACCTCCTGCAGGTTGTCAAGCTGGACTTTGGCAAACTAGGGTTACACTGGGGTTCAAAATTAGCAGAGAACCTTTTCTGTGCCATCCTCTGCTCCCCATTGCCAGTTCTGAGCACCACAGCCCAGCTCTGCACCCAAGGACCTGATGCCATCTGTGAAGGGGAAGCAGAGAGGCATTTAAGAAAGCCACGCACAGCTGAAGAAAAAGCTGCCAATGCAGTTAGAATGGTCTTACCACAAAATACTGAGCCCTTTCAAAGGGACTTTGGGGTAAGATGGAGAGCCTTCTGCATCGAGAATAATAGACATGATAGAATATGCCACTGCCCTCACAAATATTTGCTGCCCTTCTACGAAATAACCAAATGTACTGGAAAGCAGAGATAGGAGAGCCCACAAATGTGTGGGAACTTGCCCGATGCTGCCTTGGCATAGGAGATGATACAACAGAATTGACAGCCTTCTGGGTTTCTCTCCTGGCCATTTATCGCCCTTACCATCACAAGAATAAATTAGTAACAAAGCCAGAACATGCATCTTTTGGCTACTTTTTATTTGTAACCTACAAGGAAATCTACCACAAAAAAAAAAAAAACACGCTTCCTCCTCATCACCTCAGGGAAAATAGCCAGTTACAGCTTCTGTGCAAGGCAGGTTTTTTAAAATGGGTGAAGAACATCAGAAGGTTTCCCTCCTCACCCCCGGCACATTATTATGTGTCAAACAACGTGATGAAAGCAGGTCTGCAGAGGGAATAAAGAAGGTTTTTGTGGAGTCAGTCCCTCCGCAGGGATGCATTTGGGGGAGATGGGTAAGGTCTCCTTCAGACCTTCCTTTGAACCAGGATGAAGAAAAAGACTGAGGGAAAAGAAAAGCTACAGAAGGGACAGAGATGAGCTGGAGGGTGAGGTGAATGCAGAGAGATGGATGAGGAGGCAGGAAACCACCNAGGGAATAAAGAAGGTTTTTGTGGAGTCAGTCCCTCCGCAGGGATGCATTTGGGGGAGATGGGTAAGGTCTCCTTCAGACCTTCCTTTGAACCAGGATGAAGAAAAAGACTGAGGGAAAAGAAAAGCTACAGAAGGGACAGAGATGAGCTGGAGGGTGAGGTGAATGCAGAGAGATGGATGAGGAGGCAGGAAACCACCGGCAAGGAGAACACAGAAAAAAATCAGGTTGGCAATGGTTATCTTCTGTGCAAGTTAGGAAAATAAATAAGGAGACAAATGGAAACATAAAGGCTTATTAAATTATAATTTGGGGGCTATAGTCATACCTCGGTTGGAAGCAAACCTCAGGTCTGGTGGCACTGCCACTGTTCACCCACATACGGTCCAAGAACCTGAAAGAACAGGCACTGCAAAGCAGGAGTCAGTGGCCACTTACCTTGTTTCTGAGGTGGACATCAGCATTTCTTTTTAGGAGATAGCTGACTATCCTGTTGTGTCCCTGTTTGCACGCACAAATTAAAGGGGTGTCTCCACCAAAGCTGTCCTGGACGTTCACAGAGTTGCCGTTGCGCTCCAAAAGGAGCTGGACTTGGTTGAAATCGTTGTTATAAGCTGCCTGACAAATGGGCTGAAGAGAGAAGAAAATATTCGTAAGCACACGTTTCACTAAGATGTCCCTCCTTCTCATTTTGACTTACTATTTTCATATCTTAAGACACTACCAAGAGCTCCTTGACAGAGGCTGCAGTTCTAGGTGACTTCCAGAAGATGGTGGTAAGAGATTCTCCAGCTGCTGTGCCGCAGCTCTCAGCCCTCGGAGAAGTCACAACCCTTGCACAGTGGAGTGAACTTTCTGTTCCCTTTGGANTTTCCAGCCATTAAAAAAAAAAAAACAACCTGCATCTGATCCCGCAGGAGTGGGTCACCGGATTAAGCAGCGAGTGCTGACAAGCCCTCACCTCTCCGAGTTCACAGCGGGACTTCCCTTCGGGTGAGCGTGGCTGAACAAGAGCTACCACTTCTGACTCATCAGTTGCCAGAACAGAACCATACCTCAGGTGAAAGCTGAGCTAGGAATGTAAAAAAAAAAAAAAAAAACCAGCAGCAAAAAAATCCCCACAACAGCCACCACCACCAAACCAACCAACAATGAAAATCCAACAAAACAAACGAACTAAAAAACCTACCGAAACCCCACTAAAACCTAAAACCTTCACAGTGGTTCATTTCTAGGGTTTTAAGTTAAACTTCATGCCTAAAAAATACACGCACATATGCCCACAGCTAGAATCATAGAACGGTTAGAGTTGGAAGGGACCTTAAACGTCATCTAGTTCCAAACCCCTGCCCTGGGCAGGGACACCTCCCACCAGACCAGGTTGCTCCAAGCCCCATCCAGCCTGGTCTTAAACACTTCCAGGGATGGGGCAGCCACAGATTCTCTGGGAAACCTGTTCCAGTGTCTCATCACCCTCATAGGAAAGAATTTCTTCCTAATATCGAGTTCAAATCTCCCCTCTTCCAATTCAAAACCATTAGCCCTTGTCCTGTCACTACACTTCCTGACAAAGAGTCCCTCTCCGGCTCTCCTGTAGGCTCCCTGCAGATATTGGTAGATCCTACCCAGGTTTTGAGAACCTCTGGCTGTTCAAATCTTTGCTCAAATATTTCTACACACCCTTGACCCAACCTGCAAACCCTTCCCTCTCCAGCTGCAAGAGCTCGGACGAAGGAGAAGATGAGTGACAGGAGTACTACACGTTTCTAATGGCCTAATACAGGCAGAAAATAACAGCAGGAAGTCTGGCAAGGTTTGAAGATCCCCAGTCAAAAAAAAAGAGTAAGTTTCTTTCCTTCTAGAGCGGTTCTAAACCCCCTATTGAGGGGTTTATTCACCATTTTCCAAGATAAGCATTTTCTTTAAATGTTATCTGCAGTTTTTCCTTCCCATCCTCCTTTTATCACAACTTAAATACACGACATGAACAAGACCTAGCGCCGAACTCTGAGCCCTTTCCTCACCCCCCTGCAGCCAGCTTTTATTTTTTCCACATTAGAAAGATTTATCTTATTTACATTTTCACTTCAGACAAACTTTGATCTGCAACACCAGTTTAACTCCAGCATCATCGCTGCTTAGTCTTCTGGACTGCAGCATGACAGAGGTGATTTGCCTTTCTAGAGAAAGTATTTACATGTTTACTAGACCTTACACTCCTCTTTGGTTTCTTTTGTGGTTTTTTTTTTAATCAAACAAAAATCTAAAGAGAGTACATGCAACATTTTAAATTTGCATCGTTTGTCTATATTCTTTTCAAACCTCACATGTGCTATTTGCTATTACACGCTCCTCCAGAACCAGAACTGTTTTAATGATTTTTGAGGAGAAATCCCTTTTTTAAACCCCCTCTTTATGCAAGTGACCCACACACCGGTGCCATCTAAATGATTAGTTTGCTCTAGAAGCTCACTCTCGCTCATGTGGATGTCTAGTGTGGTATCTTCATGTCCAGGAAAGAGAAGATAAGTGGAGTGTGTCTGATTTCCCTACTATTCTTGCTTTTAAGTATTGCTTTGCTTATTTAAAGATGCAGGTGGGTCGTTTGGTTGAATACCTGCTCAAATCCCAGCCACTTAGCACACAACTTGACTCCTTTCCAGTCTGACTCTTGCTAGTTCAGAGCTCCTGTCACCAAACGGTATGCTGCAGATTGGAGGCTTTTGTGCTTTTCTTTCCGTGCTGCCTTAAAGAGTTTTACTTGTCTCTGACTGATACTCTCCCTGATCCATGAGAACGTTTTCTAAACCTTACACTATTGTTGAACCCAGCTCTGGAGACGTGATTAATGACAGGGCATTTACCACTCCCTAAGAGACTACGTGATTTGAGAGCGAAGTCACGCACGGAGACAAGCACACAAGTCACAAGTGCTCTTTTACTCTCTGGAACCAGCTTTTCTCACCCAACATCCCAGGTACGGAGAATGTCAGGAAGCAATTCTCATAGAATCATAGAATAGTTTGAGTTGGAAGGGACCTTAAAGATCATCAAGCTCCAATCCCCCAGCTCTGGGCAGGGACACCTCCCACCAGACCAGGTTGCTCAAAGCCCCCTCCAACCTAGCCAACATCCACTCTTTTGCTGGCTTGCATTCTAGAAAATACCTCTTATAGTCAAAGAAAGGTGAAAAGTCCCATATCTCAGACGTGGAATATACCTCCCAAATTGACAAACGTGACTTCACGATGGAGCAAACATAGCAGCAGGAAAAGAACACAAATCCAAACAACTACAAGCTCATTATTTTGATATCAATATCAATACGACTCCAGAGGAAATGTATTAGGGAAGAATAAAGATTAAAAAAATTACAAATAGGTGGCAATCAGTCACCTGTGTAATAAAGGCACCAGAAACAGCAGCCAGTGGCAAATGCTGTTAGACAGTGTTTCTCACAGAAAGAGAAGGGGGATGTTACAGAAGGCACTTAATGGAGACGGTGGATACAGTTCTTGACATCTGGGTCCAAAAATGAGATCAGACTATGGCAGGAGCATAAAACCTCCACACAACTGAGGAATACAAAGAGCCCTGAAGAGAGATTGATTTGCTTAAACTTGGCTGGGAAGAAATGAGTCAGGGCTGTAGGAGTTTTCAAGACAAATTAAAGAATAAATAACAGAGAAGAGGAGCCTGGAGCGTGAGAAATGTACAAGGATTTCTGTGGCTGTGAAAGCTTCTGCCACACACCCTTCTCTCATCTTTCACTTTTTTGGGGGTTGCCACTCCAGTTGCTCCATCTAAATAAGGACTAACCGTTCTTAAGACTATTTCAAACAATTCTCCAAACTCTTCTCAGAAGATAATTGATAGAGTTTCTTACATACACGCAGTTAGACAGCACCTGCCTAAAATATCACCAGTGAAGCCAGTTGTAGAGTTAATGTTACATACAGACAGCTATTTCCATCCAATATGAGAAAACACATTTCCTTTATGTTTACAGAAAATCCAGAAGCTTTTCCAAAAATCTGGAAGCCCTCACTTGGTTTTCTGTGATGTTAAAAGACCACCTCAGCAATGATGTGGCTCAATAGCCAGCTCCTGATTCATTTTAGGGTTGTGGCACTATTGTTATCCACCCACCATACACAGCAAGAAAGTAAACCTACCAGATACGGACTCAGAATGACTGGGCTTCCCAAGGGGGAAGCCATATCAGAAGGTCCCAAGTTCACATCTCAGGCTTAGGCTCAGCTGTGCAGAAGAATCACACCACTGAATTCCTGCACCCTGTTGATGGTTTCTTTTCCCTGATGCAGAATCAGGGTTAATCACAATTAACTCAGGTTCTCCAGGAACCAGACCACATGGCTCTGCCCGACCAAAGAAAGCAGGCACCAGGGACAGGAAAACCAGAGTTTGAGGATCAGATATGTCAATGACTGAGGGATGCTGACCCGAGTCAGGTGGTCAAACCAAAATCTAATATGTTATTTTAAAGCAAAAGCTTCATAGCTGGATTAGAATCTCTCGTTCTACAAATACTTCTTCTATAAGAAGCCCTTCAGAAGAGGATTTCGTTGTTCGGTGTCTGAGGCTTCAGGAAAGGTGAGAAGCAGTCAGAAGACAGGCAAGTGCTTTCACAGCTGAGGTCATTCATTACAAGATCACCAGATAAAGAGTGGAAGAAAAGTGAAAAAAACCACATTCACTGTCTGGGAGAAGGACCATACTACTGATTTTTTTTTTTTTTTAAATCGACTGTGGGCCATGTGATTGAAATAAGGACCTGGTCATTCACTCGGATCAAGATGAACTGCCACAGCTGAATTTCCCTACTTGTTTTCAGAGCTTCTTGTGTCTCCCTCCACGTTGCTTTGCTGAGGCAGTGATAACCCTGAGCTATTCAGCAAGGTCTACCACGTGGAGTGAAGGTGAAAGGCACAGCACTAAGGACAAAGCATTCCGCCAGCAGAGAGGAGGCTGAGGTAAAGCCAGTTTTGCAACTGGGAGAGTAATTTCAGCTTGTAATTGCTTCCTCCTCTGAGAGCAGCAGGGGATTGCCTAAATTACAGCAGCACTTTGCAGTTGTTTAGACAAAAAGGAATGATTTCCTAACATCTAGGTATTCTGAACTAATCTGCTAAAATTCATCCAGAGGCAGGCTATAAACTAGACAGCAGAGTCTACTTCACGTTTGGGATGCTGAGGAACGCACCAGGACCCCACCCCCACTCCTCAAAAAGTAAAATTTACAATTATTTACACTTCTGTAGATTCCTATCATGTATAAATGAACCATACTTTACCCAGAAAACTACATCTCACTGAAAAATTTTAAAGGAAGAGACCTAATCTGTATGAAAAATATAAACTATTAAGCATGGAAGATATGGACAGCATTTGAACATTATCTAAAAACCATTTTAATTACACTAAATAACACTGGTTTCTTGCACAATATTATCTTGGGGCAGTAGATCTGGAGAACGGCAACAAATAATTTCGGAATAAGGTGCAGTCTACTCAGCCCATCACCTTATGAATACACAGATTCACTCTCCCTCTAACACTGAAAGAGAAGATACTTGATTTCATTGAATAGCCTTTTTTTTTTTTTAAAAAAAAAAAGGTGGCTTTCAGCACAGAAATGTAACCTTTAAAAGGAAGGGCTGTGTAATGCTATCTCCAGCAAAAGAAACTGCAGTGCAACCCACTGCATTCACCCGCAAAAAGGACCAAAATTTCTTTACAAGTGTACAAACGGAAAGTTTATAAAATACTGAATATCTTTAGGTATCATTTACACTAAAATCCAGGGGTATGTTAAATGGACCGTGGTCTGGGGACAAACCCATAAAGATAAGAGCTTAAAAAAAAATAAAAATAAAATTACATTCCGAAAGCAATCATAGGGTGGGGGATAATGTTTCCTTAGGCATTAACTTTATTATTTATATTCAACATAAGCCAAGGAGTTGTTTGCAGTTTGCAGAGGTTTTTTTTGTTGTTTGCACCATGCTCAGAATCATTTTGATCTCAACACAGAACAGCAGAAAACGTTGAGCACATACTTCCTCTGTGAAGTCACAATAATTACTCGGGTTACTGCATTTTCTTCATTCTTACAAAGAGTAAGTACTTCTGTCAATTTGTAATAGACAAAGTACAGCATTTCCAAAGGAAGAAGAACTTCCAGATCTGTGTAACCCCGTGTAGGGGAGGCTGCGAAGGAACAAACCGACCCAGTGAGTATCTATAATTTTCAGTAACTTCAGTTACTGCACAGAAAACATCCACGTACCTCTGAATAGAGTATCCCCATGCCTATTCTTCACTGCTGGAGTCGTTCTCATTCACCAGCCCAACAAGTTAACCTCACTGGAAAAGCTCTTGAACTTGTTTGGTTAATATTTAACTTAAAAGCATTGCGCTTTCTTACACGGCATTTCCTTTGGGTGATTCCTACTGGCAGGACGGAACAATCGTCTCCAGAGGCCCAACCCAGGGAGGTAAACACAAGCAGGGTGGCTTACGGGAGACCGACAGAACGAGTTACAACAGAGACACCTTCTCCTTTGTAATTTTTTGTAATAACAGCCTCCGGTTGCCTAAAAAGGAAAGTCGCAAAACAGGCTAAGGAGGGGACGAGAGAGAGAGAGGAAGAAAGTTTCACAAGTGAAGAAAGGAGAAGGAAAAAAAAAAAAAAAAAAGGCATGAAACCTAAAACGTAAAACTATAAATGGTAGGTAGTTTTCCAGCCAAGCTACTTCTGAGTGAAATATATCCCAAGCCCTCTGCAACACCTCAGGTGTTCTGGGAAAAGGGAAGCAACTAGATCCCACACCTTTAATGAGCACTCCCGATATAATTAGCTACAGCCCCTTATTAAGCAGCCCAGCCGCTTTCACCACCTTTTGCTCAGCCTCCTCTTCCTTGCCCAGTCCAAACAATGAATATGGTTTGTCACTGCAAATTTCATACCTTAGTTGCAGCAGCACTTCCTTGGGAGGGGGGCTGTTGTTGATGTCACCACCCCCTTCGAGTGTTCGTGGCCCTGAAGACACGGTGCCGATGGTATTTCTGTACTACACCCTGACAGCCTTTCCGAGTAAGGCCTGCGTGTTTCAAGTGTCTGCAAACACCCCAAAATCTCTTTTTGTTTTAAATCCACATTTCCTGTATTTCAAGTATATTTTTAAACCAGTTTTAAAGCATATGCATGTAACTGCCTGTCTAAAATCCAAGCCCTCTACCTTACGTGTGAGAACTTTCATTTGCATATAAATTCTATATTTATTCTCCAGTAAGATGGAGGACCATGAAGAAAATTGGTTTTAAGGTCTCCATCCTTTTCTGGATGCTACTGGCTGTAGCATTAGGTTGCTGACACCAGTTCTGACCCTTCCAATGGCTGTTTACCTGAAAAAAATTAGGTTGGCTTGTAACAGAAACGTACACTACTCCTACCCGTGACAAACCCCACGAGGATCCTCCCAGCAGATTGATCGTTCAGCACACGGTGAATATTCTCTTGGCCTGAAGGCACGGAGCAGTAGCACCTCAAAGGGGAGAAGGCTTATCCCTGCCAGCATTCCTTCACATCCAAATCCTAAGGAAGAGACACCCTCCTACATCAGCTGGCCAGGCTGCTGGAATTTATAAGCTACAGCTTGTTGAAAAAAACCAAGTCAAATCACTCAGCTGTTACATATAACAATTTAGTAGCTTACCTAATCCTCTCTTAACACCAGTGTATAAATGCGTGGTGAGATGGAAAAGTATTTAAAACAAAACCAAAACTCCCCTCCTCCCTCCACAAAGCAGAGCAATAGCTTCAGGAAACACCTTTCCCAAAATAGTGTAAATTGTCATTTAATCCAGCATCACACCTCAGGCCCTCCTGAAAATCACTGAAGTGGCTAATTTGGTCAGAGCTTCAGCTGGGGAAGAGCTAAGCAGCCCAACCATGATGAGGTATGAGTGTCATGCAAATTTGTGTAGCCACATGTCCCCTTCTGCTCCACATATAGCTCTGGTGTTCTTTACTGTGCTTATAAATGAGGACTTGGATCCTGAAAATTTTAATCTTTTTTTGTTGAATGAGTCTTTTTTTTCTCCAAAAGGTGCCAAGACTCAATGCATGGGCAAACTGTCACCTACTCAGGCTCTTACCTCGTGAAACAATTTAACCACACTTCAAAAGCTTTATCTGAGCCAGAAATGAGCTAAGGGTTTGCCAGAAAGGCCCTCCTCAGAGAAAGAATAAGGGCAACTCATTTCTTTTTAAACAAAATATAAATTAAACTTCAGGGCAGCATATGGTCGTTACTGGCTTACTTCTGTGACGGCCCATGCTGTGGCTGAGCTCCAGAAGCTCGTGGTTGGTGCAGACCCATCCTGATCTCCCCAAAATCCCGTTCCCCGCAACCGGTTCATGGGCACAGGTTTTGGAACTGCCCCATGTGTAGGACAACAGCCCTGCAAAAGTCAGCGGGGCTCTATGTTGGCACAAACATGCTGACACACGCGTGTGTTTTCACAATCGGTGTTATCCCGTGTGGTAATTCTTAATTTAAAATGGGTAAATGGGTAAAATAGGGTGACTGAGTGATGCCTCAAGAGATGAAAGCATTTGATAAGCAGCGAGCTCCTTTCCCATGGGCACCCGCCTAAACACTCACCTGTAATGCAGATGCAGGTAATCAATCACCCGGCAAACACAGGGAGAAAGTTGATGAGAACCACAAAAGAACCTGGGAAGAGGTTCCAAGACAAAAGGACAAGCCTGTACAGACCATTTCCTTAAATGAACATTGTTTTTGTATCTTACAGCATTTGCAAAGAAGAAAGGGACACACGTATTCCCCTTTGTGCCCCCCTCCAAGCCTGAGGATCATCAGGGTGTGCTCAGAGGCCCAGGACACCTCGGGGGGACTTAAGAGCGTGTTGGCAGGTGCTGGGGGCTAAGACACACTTGGGGACCTCATGCCATGTCCAGACCACCCGGGCATCGGCATTTTTCTCCAGCATTTTCAAAACAGGACACTTACTATCTCAGCTGCTGTGGTTCTTTAAGGACACTATGTCCTGGGAAGTTTCTGTACACCTTTCAGGCTTTTCCCATGCTCTTTTTTATATGCATGACTTTCATCATCTCTTTTCCCTATTTGAATGAGTTTACCTATTTTTTGCCCTTCACTCAATTCCTGCTGACAATATCAGAAATAATATTGTACACCCAATATGCTGGCGTGAGGTGAAACTAGGTAAAATGTTGCAGATCACTCCAGGCTGATAATTCTATAAAACAACAACAACAAAAAAATGTCGTATGGTGTTAGCTGGGAATAAAGCAGAGAAAAGACTTTTATACCTCTCGGGGCGGGGGGGTGTATCAGCCTTGCTGAGCTGTAGTGCTTTTCACTGAGAAATCGCTTGGCTTTTCCACAAACTGCCCTCTCTCTACTTTATAAAGCAGAATTGTGCCTGCGGTGACTCCCAGATTCTGTTTACTAACAAGGACTTCCATCCTTTTTCCCACACCAGACAGCAGATGGTTGGCACCCACATTCCAGGGAATTTGCTGTATGAGGCCACTTTCAGCAGGGACCGAGCCCCAGTGAATTCAGCGGCTCGGCAGAGGTTTCCAAACATACCATGTTTTCACAGGGTTCATGGAAATGGCTTGGAAGATGCAAGAAACCTTATTAGCATCTTCTATGACTCAAAGTTTACACAATGTTTCCAAACTTAATTCAATCCTAAGAATCCCAGGCTAATTCAGAGCAAACTGGGAAAAAAAGAACTTTTTCTCCCCACACCTTTCAAATGGCATTCATTTTTATGCTGAGATTATCTAGCAAAGGAGAATTGTCCCAGAGCAATCTGCAAACAGCGGCTCAGAGAACAAGCGATAGTGCCAGCTTCTGCACGCGCCACGGCGGTGGAGACCTCCCCCAGAGGTGGGAAGCGTTGAGAAAAGTGGGACTTTTCCTCCTCTTCATCCCCAAATAATGTGCCCACAGCACTCCCCGAGACAGGCATCACGATCTGTGACAGCCCCAAGGGCTAAGAATCCCCCAAGGTCCCAGATAAATACCCTAACCACAGGTGAGACGCCTCCCTGCCTCTCCTGCTCCGTGGTGCAATTCCCTCTGTCAGAACGTCATGCAACAGCGCTGTTTATCATAAAGTAACTCCCTTTCCTAAGTACTGCCAAATGAGCAATTAAATGTGCTCTCCCATTGGTGCAGGCACCACACAGCACTCTGCTGCTGCTCCTCCTAAGGGAATTTTTAGTTCCTTTTATCAGCAAAGGTTTCTGCTGGTGGAGACGGACCAGGACCTGCAGCGAAATCCACAAAAAAGGCAGTAAAAGCAGAGGTAAGATGCTTCTACAAACGTGCTCATGGTCTTTTTCTCTGCTACCCATCTCCATAAAGACGCTCGGTCTTGCTTTTGTGCAGTTGGTTGCCGGAGTGGACAACCTGCATCCTTTCTGGTCTGCAAGCCCCATGCTGGGCATCAAAGGGCATCTTCTAAAGTTGAGGAAGGGAAAAAGCCTTTTACCCATGCAAATGGGAAACAGGATTAACTGGTGATTTCATTTTGCTCTACGTGTTGTTTTTTTTTTTCTCTGAGGATGTCACTGTGGATGCCTGAAAATCTCGCTATTGAAGATGTGTGCATGGATTGGGTATTTTGCTCTCATAGTTCCAAATGCATTTAAGGTCTCCTTGTAAGTTAACATGGAGACTCTCATATCTGCCAACCATGCAAATTGCCCCGGTGCCTTTCTGTCTCATTTGCAATGTGAGAAAAAAATATTACAACCCTCTCAAGAGCACACTGATTAATTTCTAGAAGGTTTAAAGCTTATTTCCTTTAAAAATCAAAAGTCTTCAGAAATGGCCTTCTGAATGTATCTTTCAGATCTCTTCCTCTACTTTTTTTTTAATATATTTTTTAATTAAATATTTCAGTTAATCCAGTTTGCCATGGTAAATGCAGCTCTTTGGCAGTGCTTCATTGCATCAAAGGAGTAGATTGCTGATCAAGGCTCCTACAGCCAAGACTTTGTGAGAGAGTGCACACAGGTGGGAGGATTGCTCTTCTGTTGACAGAAGAATGGAAGTGTTCTCCTCCAAAGTGGATGGACTAGAGTGAGTTTGGATGCCAAAATTAAAATCAAGGGTATATCCCAGTTTTGGTTTAATCCAAATGTTCTAATGACTCAAGGGGTGTGACAGATTTAATCAAAAATGAAAAGATTCGAGAACTCCTTCCCTGTCGTGGTTTCAGCTGGGATAGAGCTGACTTTTTTACTGGCAGCTGGTACAGTGTCATGTGTGGATTTGGGATGAAAGTGATGATGATGGCGCACTGGTGTTTTGGGTTGTTGCTGAGCAGTTGAGGCCCTTTCTGCTCTTCACACCACCCCACCAGAGATGGGCTGGGAGGGGACAAGGAGCCGGGAGAGGACACAGCTGGGATAGCTGACGCCAGCTGACCAAAGGGATATTCCATATCTCATCATGCTCAGTATATAAAGCTGGGGGAAGAAGAAGGAAGTGGGGGGAGACATTTGGAGCGATGGTGTTTGTCTTCCTAAGTCACCGTTAGGTGGGATGGAGCCCAGTTTTCCTGGGGAAGCAGGGAATTAATTCCTTGTTTTACTTTGCTTGCGTACAAGACTTTTGCTTTACTTATTAAACCGTCTTTATCTCAACCCACAAGTTTTCTCATTTTACTGTCCTCATTGCCTCCCCTATCCCACCCAGGGCAGGGAAGGAGCGAGCAGATGTATGGTGCTTAGTTGCTGGCTGGGGCTAAACCACAATATTCCCTCATGAAGAAGTTCAGAGAAAACAAATCCTTTGGCTCTGTGTTCCCGGCTCTCCAAATCTTGAAAATCTTTCCCATGATATGCCAGATAATACGCTGTGGTTTTGTGACCTGTTTGTTTACTGGTTACAAAGGTGGCTACAGCCAAAAAGCAGGGCACCAATTGGATAGACTGCAAAAAGCTCAATCTTCCAGGTAGCTTCCACATCCTCCTGGAGCCTTGGACTCACTCCTTAAACAGGAGACCTGTAGATGGTCCCTCCTCACACAGGGACTTATCCTGGCAGCTCCTTGGGGAACAGACCTTGGGCAACTTTCAGGAGG
>QJSC01020463.1:1449459-1509085 GCA_003697955.1 Calidris pygmaea | reverse complement strand
TCCGAAGAGAAGAGCTCCTTTGCAGTGGAAGCAAAGGCTGGTTTCTAGTCTCAAGGGAAGCAAAGTCCTCCCCTTCTGTACCAACCTGTTTGCTCAGTAAGGTGGCAAGGGAGGATGAACCCCTTCTTCAAACAGCAGATTCTCACAACACGAAGTCGTCCAAGACCCCTTGCTCTGAATCACCAAAGATTTCCTCACAATAGTGGCAAGGGTGCAATAGGTGCTGCTGTGAGTCTGTAATAGAAGATCCACCCTACCTGGCTTGCCTGGTATAATCATAGAATAGAATCACAAAATCGTTTTGGTTGGAAGAGACCTTTAAGAATACCTAGTCCAACCATTAACCCAGCACTGCCAAGTCCACCACTAAACCATGTCCCTCAGCACCATGTCTACCTGTCTCTTAAATCCCTCCAGGGATGGTGACTCCATCACTTCCCTGGGCAGCCTCTTCCAATGCTTGAGAACCCTTTCAGTGAAGAAATTCTTCCTAATATCCAACTAAACCTCCCCTGGAGCAACTTGAGGCCATTTCCTCTTGTCCTATGGCCTGTTCCTTGGGAGAAGAGACCAAGCTCCCTGGCTACACCCTCCTTTCAGGGAGTTGGAGAGAGCAAGAAGGTCTCCCCTCAGCTTCCTTTTCTCCAGGCTGAACACCCCCAGCTCCCTCAGCTGCTCCTCACAAGACTTCTCCAGACCCTTCACCAGTTCTATTGCCCTTCTCTGGACATGCTCCAGCACCTCAATGTCTTTTTTGTGGTTAGGGGCCCAAAACTGGACACAGCCTTCAAGGTGGGGCCTCACCAGTGCCCAGTACAGGGCAACAATCACCTCCCAATATTTGCCACACTGTTCCTGATACAGACCAGGATGCTGTTGGCCTTCTTGGCCACCTGGGCACACTGCTGGCTCATATTCAGCTGACAGTCGACCAACACCCCCAGGTTCTTTTCCACCGGGGCACCTCCAGCCATTCTGCCCCAGGCCTGGAGCATCCATGGGATTGGTGTGACCCAAGTGCAGGACCTCGCACTTGGCCTTGTTGAATCTCATCCCATTGGCCTCGGCCCATAGATCCAGCCTGCCCAGATCCCTCTGTAGAGTCATCCTGCCCTCCAGCAGATCAATGCTCCCACCCAACTTGGTGTTCTCTGCCAACTGACTGAGGGTGCACTCGATCCTCTCATCCAGATCATTGATNCCTAGAAGAAAGCTTGATGCTCCTACCCAAAAAGTCTGAGCTTCCGAAGAGAAGAGCTCCTTTGCAGTGGAAGCAAAGGCTGGTTTCTAGTCTCAAGGGAAGCAAAGTCCTCCCCTTCTGTACCAACCTGTTTGCTCAGTAAGGTGGCAAGGGAGGATGAACCCCTTCTTCAAACAGCAGATTCTCACAACACGAAGTCATCCAAGACCCCTTGCTCTGAATCACCAAAGATTTCCTCACAATAGTGGCAAGGGTGCAATAGGTGCTGCTGTGAGTCTGTAATAGAAGATCCACCCTACCTGGCTTGCCTGGTATAATCATAGAATAGAATCACAAAATCGTTTTGGTTGGAAGAGACCTTTAAGAATACCTAGTCCAACCATTAACCCAGCACTGCCAAGTCCACCACTAAACCATGTCCCTCAGCACCATGTCTACCTGTCTCTTAAATCCCTCCAGGGATGGTGACTCCTTCACTTCCCTGGGCAGCCTCTTCCAATGCTTGACAACCCTTTCAGTGAAGAAATTCTTCCTAATATCCACCTAAACCTCCCCTGGAGCAACTTGAGGCCATTTCCTCTTGTCCTATGGCCTGTTCCTTGGGAGAAGAGACCAAGCTCCCTGGCTACACCCTCCTTTCAGGGAGTTGGAGAGAGCAAGAAGGTCTCCCCTCAGCTTCCTTTTCTCCAGGCTGAACACCCCCAGCTCCCTCAGCTGCTCCTCACAAGACTTCTCCAGACCTTTCACCAGTTCTATTGCCCTTCTCTGGACATGCTCCAGCACCTCAATGTCTTTTTTGTGGTGAGGGGCCCAAAACTGGACACAGCCCTCAAGGTGGGGCCTCACCAGTGCCCAGTACAGGGCAACAATCACCTCCCAAGTCCCATTTGCCACGCTGTTCCTGACACAGGCCAGGATGCTGTTGGCCTTCTTGGCCACCTGGGCACACTGCTGGCTCATATTCAGCTGACAGTCGACCAACACCCCCAGGTCCTTTTCCACCGGGCACCTCCAGCCACTCTGCCCCAGGCCTGGAGCGTCCAAGAGATTGGTGTGACCCAAGTGCAGGACCTCGCACTTGGCCTTGTTGAATCTCATCCCATTGGCCTCGGCCCATAGATCCAGCCTGCCCAGATCCCTCTGTAGAGTCATCCTGCCCTCCAGCAGATCAATGCTCCCACCCAACTTGGTGTTCTCTGCCAACTGACTGAGGGTGCACTCGATCCTCTCATCCAGATCATTGATAAGGATATTAAAGAGAACTGGCATTCAGCCATGCTGCTCAGCTTGGTTAACCTCCAAAACAGAATGGCTTTATCCAAGCTGTTAAATAGCATCACCCCTGAAGACTAAAAGAACAAAGATGCATTCAGGAAAAGTAGTGGAGAGTATTCCCAGGACAGACCTAACACATGACAGCACATACAGCCAAGTTGCAGGGCCCAGGAACAATCTCATTTAGTGCACAGGTCATTTCAGACCCTTCCCTTCCTTCGGGTCCCTTCCTACCAGAACAGCACAGAGCAGTAGAGGAAAGGCCAGCGAATGTTATGACATTCATCTTCCTGGCATCTTCTTGGCCAACTTCACATTCCTGGACAGAAGTAGCTTCTAGACAGCTTCTCCACCCATCCCTACACTGTAAATGCGTGTTAACAAGCTCTCCTTGGGCTTCCCACAGAGTGAAATTATCAGATACCACGGATACCCCAGCGAGGAATATGAAGTTACTACGAAGGATGGATACATTCTTGGTGTTTTCAGAATTCCTGCTGGGAGGAACAGCCGAAATACAGGTATGACATGGTCATAGGGCATAAGGAAAGTCTGAAAGTCAACTCTTACATGAGTTGCAGGCTCATGCAATGGCATGTTCCACACCTTTCCATCTCAGCAAGAGCACATAGCCAGGAATGTGGTCTGAATTCTGTACACAGGTTCAAAAACTCCTGAAAAACCAGAATCTGCACTCCAGTTCCAACTACACATTACTTACTACTGCAGCATATGAAACCCCTCTTCTTTTCCAGGGAAAAAGCCTGCAGTCTTGCTACACCATGGTACTTTAGGAGATTGTATTCACTGGATTTCTAACCTGCCCAACAACAGCCTGGGCTTCCTCCTCGCAGATGCTGGCTACGACGTCTGGATGGGAAACAGCCGAGGGAACACTTGGTCTTTAAAACACAAGACCCTTAAGCCCTCCCAGAAAGAGTTCTGGCAGTTCAGGTACTCTGCAGAGGAAGAATTACTGAAGGAATCAACATTCAGGGGACTAGCAATATTGGGCAGTTAATATTGGGATGAAAAACATTTCCCCTTCTGGTTATATGAAAATCGTGCTGGTTTTCATATAATCTCACTTCAGGTGGGACATGCAATGTCTAACGAGACTAGACCACGTCTTTTCCTCAGATGCAGCCGCTTCGGGGTACATCACAGGGGGTCATAAGAAGGACTTGGCTACATGATCTGGACAGGTCCTTCTGGAATCAACACATAGAGAAGCAAAGCTGGAAGTACACAAGTCAACTCTGTCTATATACAGTGTTGGTTTCTTTGGGAAAAGGCTTCCAAAACTGGGAGGCATCGATAACCTTGAAGTCTCCCACCAGATACCATGTCCCAAACTCAGACAGGAGAGGAGCTCAGTCTAGAAATCTGATCTATCACAACTGGTGTTAACTGAGAGGAATATTTTTTGTAATCTGTGAATTCCTGATGAGAGCAATGATTGCATTCACTTCTGCCCCATCCCTGGAGGGGTTCAAGGCCAGGCTGGATGGGGCTTTGAGCAACCCGGTCTAGTAGGAGGTGTCCCTGCTCATGGTAGGGGGGGTTGGAACTCGAAGATCTTTAAGGTCCCTTCCAAACCAAACCATTCTATGATTCTATGACTCTAGAAGCCTCAGCTAATGGACAAAACCTCCTCTGCAGAGAGCCCAAGGCATCAGGCAGCCTAGTAGCACAGTTGTGTCCCTCTGCCCCCTTCCCCAACTCAAGGAAGGATGCAGACACACCATCCAACCTCACCTTCCAGCAGGTCCTGCTTCATGGGATGAACAAATCCAACATTCAGTAACTCGCACCATGGTAGCCAAATTGTCTGCTCACTTCTTGTGTTTCTACCCCGTAGCTTCGATGAGATCGGGAAGTACGACATTCTGGCCGAGCTGTGCTTCATCATGAATAAAACTGGGCAGAAGGATGTGTACTACATTGGTACCTCGGAGGCTGCAGCTGCAGGTAGTATTAGGGCTGCCTGAATACAACACAGGTGGTGTTAGTGTTTATGATTCATATATAAGATCCATGAGTAGATATTGGGGTTTATGCCATGGTGTGCCATTGCCCTTCCACAAAAATAAACTCAGAACCAGAGGAGAAAATGTGGGTGGAAGTGGCACGTGGCCACATTTGTAGACAATTATTTTCCTGCCTTGTCATATGCACATTCTAAGGGTCTTTTTGCAGAACAAATCATTCAGGCCAAGTCATCACCTTCTTTGTCTTTAGATAATTATGTTCTAGGCAACCAGTTAAAGTTCTCACCAAATACCTCAGTGGAGAAATTCAGGCATGTTCAGAAAACAGGATGGGATGCACCCTTTTCTGGTTTTCCTTCCTTCCTTCCTTCCTTCCTTCCTTCCTTCCTTCCTTCCTTCCTTCCTTCCTTCCTTCCTTCCTTTCCCATTCTCTTCCTTTATGTGTGTGTTCACTCTCAGATGAGTTTGCACTTAGTTACAAGTAAAAATTCTGCTCCTAATCTTCAGATAATTATTGTGTTACTGCATGACAGCTTAAACCTATACAGTCTTTTGGAGACTGTAGGCTGAAAAAACTCATTATTTTATTAGAATTTGGAGAACTTTAAAGGGAATTTGAAATAAGAACATCTGATTAATGCATCTTCTCCCCCCAGAAAAATGGCTTTAACACCAAATTGTCAGTTCTGGGAAAATCAATATGGAGACATGTTTAATGAACCTGTATCCTTAGAATGAACTCTGTCTCCCAAATAAAAATTTCAAGAATCAAACATTTTCCCTGGGTCTGCAGCACAGAAAAGGACACCAGCCAATGGGCTGCTAATCTACTCTCACTTTTTTTTTGTTGCCTACTGTTTTTTTTTGTTTATTTGGTCTGTGGAGGTCTCTTCACTGACTTAACTCATCTCTTCTGTGTTTGCAGGCTTCATAGCACTTTATACTTATCCTGAGTTGGCCCGAAGAGTTAAAGTGTTCTTTGCTTTGGGACCAGTAACCACCATCACACACGCCACCAGTCCCCTGGTAACATTTGCACGTCTTCCCAAGTTACTGATCAGGGTATGTCATTCCTCTTTCTAAAAGACATAATCATCTGCTTTATCTCTACTGGACTCACTTGAGCTGAACTGATTTTAAGGGGGTGATGAGTAAAGAATTAATTCAGTGTATCAGGCTGCCGACAGTGCTGGTAGACTTCAGCTTTTCTACAGAGCGAAGCCGCAAAGCTTGGCATGGTATCTCTCTTGCAACTTCTTGAAGATAACAGGCCTACTTTCACCATCATTTGTTCAAATCATATATCTTTGAAGCAAGCTCCCAAGTGCCAGAATAAAAGGTGTCTAGTGTAGCCTACTAAATCTAGCCTTAGGCACTAGTAGAAAACTATAAATAAGATATTTCACATCTTCATTTTATTACATGTGAGGATCATTGATGCTTGTGAAAATATTTACTTGTAAAATGATGAAGGAAACTTAAATACCTATTTCACCCCAGAATTTACCAATTAAATAGAATTTGCTGGGAACGGTGGAAATCCCACATGCTACACTTCATGTTAAACTGCAGGACCACACCAGCAACCTGGTCTAGAGGGAGGTGTCCCTGCCGATGGCAGGGGGTTGGAACTTGTTGATCTTTAAGTCCCTTCCAACGCAAACCATTCTATGATTCTATGATGCTCTTTCTGTCCAAGCTGTACCCATTAGGAGACTCTAGAGCATCCAGCTCCACACCCTTCTCGTTTCTCTGCTCCCTCTTTGCTCAGTAGCAATACTCAGAGTAGAAATATTAGGGTAAAAAGGGACTTCCTATGTTCTGCAGTCACCAGTGCAGCCAACTGCCCTTTCTCACTGAGGGCAGGGCACTAAAATCAGATGGACAATGATTTGTGCCTAATAACAAGAAGCAGAAAGAACATCTGGTGTGCTCTTGGGAAGAGATACTGGGATGTCAAGCAGTTCCAGCAATATTATTTAAGAGGCAAGACTATTAGAGAAAAGGGAGTGACAGTTTTCTGCATTAAATAATCCTGCAACAAGGGGGAAAAAAACCCAAACACAAAAGTTTTGTACTTTTCCTCCCCTCAGTCACTGCTTGGCTGCAAAGGAGTTCTTCAGCAGAACAAGATGCTGAAAGGGCCTGTAACCTGGTTCTGCAGATCTCTGGGAAAAGTTTGTGCCAGCGTCTTCAGCTTCATAACTGGGGACAGAATACAAAGTCTGAACACGGTAAGCATGGCTGAGAACACCTCCAGAAAAGTAAAGCTAAAGAAATTTTGAAGGAAAACACTTTTTCTGCCTTATGTCTCCATGTAGTTGCAGAGACAGACAGAAATGTGTCGGGGTTTTCAGTAATGCCAGGTAGTACCTCAGCTCATGTCAGATCTGCCACTGACACGTTCCAATCACCCCAGGAGGAAAGGCTGAATTCAGAATAGTCCCATCATGGGATGATGTCCCTCAGTGTCCCCTCTTCTGGGGATAAGCAAAAGAAAAGTTGGACAGACACCAAAGCTTTTTAAAGTGGACAAATGGATGGAGAAAGTCCTTTTTTCCTTTTGCACAATTCATATGTTCCTTCCTAAACAGGGAGACATCCAGATCCTCTGAACGTAAGAGTTTGTTTCTTTTTGGTGAATACACAGCAAAACGTTTCCAGCCAAAACTCAAAGCTGTTTCTTCACACTTCTCTCAACAGCAAGGTCTCATTCCTTTCCTTTGGCTTCTGCCTTTCTTTTCTTGCAGACCTTCCACATGCCAGTTCTCCTGAGGTCTTTGATCTCACGTACTCAGACTGCTTAATAAGTGTTCCTGTAAAAGGCTCCCACACGTGTAGCCTCATTATGCTCGAGCAGACTGTCTATTAACAATCCTCCTCTATCGACTGAGCACAGCACTATTTAAAGGCATCATACAAACTGTAGAGACTGAGAAAAACAAAGGCCATATACCCTCCCCAAATGATCTCTTCCATATGGCTAAGCACTAAAGTGGGAAAGAGTCTCCCAAGGGGATAACATCCTACATACTCTTTCTAACTGTAAACTTACATATTTGCGAGTCTGTCCTCAACTTTCTTTTTGATATTTGAAGACTATCCTATGAAAATGGGGCTTTACCACTGCTCAGGTCCCCCACAGCTTTATTCTCTCACAGCCCTGGGTCACTGCCTTTATAACGCTTCTGCTTTCTCTCCAGAGCCGAATAGATACGTACGTCGCACATTTCCCTGCCGGAGCAGCAGTGCAGAATGTTATTCATTGGCATCAGGTACAACCACGCACTGACTACTTCTCACTGCTGTTTTTTCTCCAGCCGACAGCCTCCAGGGAAGCCCAGAGGCGGTGGATCTGGGAAACTGCCCAGCGCATCTTCTGGGGTGCTGCCCAGAGCCCTGCCACGGGGGGAGCACCGTCTCCCGTGGCTCCCCAGGCCATTACCTCCATCGCCCCTTCGGTACTGGGCACTGAGATGTCCCTGGGGCACATCAGGCCTCTCTGCGTGTTGGGCTCTAACAGCTTCAGCCTTCGTCTTTATCTCTTATGAAGACATTTGCCTTGAGAGTGACCACGAGCATGGTCCCAGCACTTGGCAGGCAGGAGAATAGTGGAAACTCGAGCAGCCGGGGGATGATCCAGACAAAGAAGTGATCCAGGCTAAAGCTTTTTTTCCCAGAGAGTTAATTGCAGCCTGGATCACCTCCCAAAGTCAATTAACCACACAAATGCTTCCGCTGGCACAAAGGCAAAGTGGGGAACTGCCTCCTCTGCTGGCATCTTACGACACGCTCAGACCTACCTTGTTCTGCCCATGTTCCAAACCAAACCAGGGCCAGAGACTGTCGGCTCAGAAGCCCATCACTGTACGTGCACAGACTTGTGGCCAGTTCTGCCAACACCTAAATATATGTCTGGTTCCACACACAGCCCTGACTAAAACTCCCAGCATCCAGACCACCAGCAGCCAAAATAGAGAGACAGAAAATAGAGACAAGGCAGCAGATTTCTAGCATATGTTCCATTACTTAAAGGTTTGGATAAAAAAAAGTAGTGCACGTATATTTTCAGTAAGACAGATTCATCTTTTATTAATTTTTCCTTTCATTTTATCTGTCCTTGTCCCAATATCAACAGATAGCACGTGCAGGACAATTTCAAGCTTACGACTACGGCTCTAAGGAAAACATGAAGAAATACAACCAGGTAATGAAACACAGTTTCCCTGAGAACTCACCCCTGGGTCCTGGCAAAACTCAGACCAAAAAACCTCAGATTTTAGTGCCTTGAGTGCTACAGGAAGCACTCGGTGTTGTGTGGTAATGTTTCACCTGAATCTAACACTCACAAGTATAAAAGTCAACACTAAAATGCTGTGCTTCTCCTGCAACACTGATAACTTGCAATTTTTTGAGATTTGATCGGATCAGTTGACTTGTAGTGAGCTTTTCTGAGTCAGGGCAAGTTATTCTATGGCACATTATTTTGCCAGTGGAGAAGGACTCCAAAGATTTCTCAGCCGCCTTCCATCCACCCCTATGGTCCTTAAATACCAAAGTTTAAAATTTTGGAATGGGCAACATTCTATTTCAAATACTTTGGATGGTAGGAAATTCCCCAAAATCAGTCAACGGGAAAAATAACATAACTACCCTTAGATAATAGGGGTCAATTCAAAAGCATCTTGTGCATGGTCTCTTACCACCCTGTAGACAAATAACCACCCTGCATTAAGTCATTTGGCTCAGGTCTCAGAAGGTCCTCGTTCTACTCCTCCGTGTTTCGTTGATGTCCTCCATGATGATAGGCAAGGCAAGGATGCTCACAGGCTATTACTGCATCAGTAGCAACACTGTGACCTGGAGAGAGTGTCCAGAGAAGTCTGGACCAATGCAACTGAAAGTCTTTCACTCCATGTCCCACAAAAGGATGAGGATGACCCTATATAAGCCAAAAATGAGACGCACATGAACAGCAACTCCACAGTCCTTGCCTGATAAACAGGGACACTGCTCTTCCCACATCCCCACCTACAAAGGGCACGAGTAGGTGTCAAACTGCAGGACAACTCACAGCCACGCACTATGGAAAGACATAGGAACAGGATGGATCATTTCCTTTCATGTTCAACAGGGAACAGAGTGAAGGCAATGGACGCTCAGAGGGTGGCCTTCATCCTCACTGTTCTGCTGCAGTGAGTGCAGAGGGAGGAGAGAGATGATCCCATAGAATCCTTTCTCTAAACACAACTTCTGGTTCAACCACCTTCACTCAGGTCTCCCCCCTTTCTTACAGTCTGCTCCACCCGTGTACCCCATCGAGAAGATAAGCACACCCGTTGCTGTTTGGAGCGGTGGACGGGACAAATTTGCAGACCCCAAAGACATGGCGAAGCTGCTTCCTCAGATTTCTAACCTCATTTACCACGAGCATTTTCCTTCTTGGGGGCACCTTGATTTCGTCTGGGGCCTTGATGCGACTGAGAAAATGTATCTGAAGATCATTGAACTAATGGCAAAACACCCTTGAAGCTTCACTCAGGCAAGTTATTCATCCACTAAAAACCCCAAAGATGTTATATTTAGCAGTTGAATATGGGAATAGGGTTTGGAAGAGGAGTTTACAAACCACCATCAATTGGTTTGCAATTTTTTTTAATGTTGCTTTCCATGGTATTATGTTATTTCGGTGACTGCAGTCTCTCTGAGTAAGTTGAGGTGCGTGGGGATGAGCACTGAAAATGCAAACGTCTTTGAAGGAACACTTCAGGGATCACTTGTTGTGGAAAATTGTCGCTTTTATAGGCCTGGTTTTGCTACAGCTAAGGTTTCATTTTCTCTTCCCTGGCAGATCAATACCACGTACTCCAGCTGAGACAGAGGTGTTATTCCATGAATACCCAAAAACTGGGAGATACTAATTTCTCTGTTGAAGTACTACTGATCTTTGTGTAAATTAAATCATCTACCCTCTTGATAGAGCGTTTTGCCTGTTTGCTTCTCCTCACATTACCAACAGCAGCAAAAGACCTTCACTTGTAAGACCACCATGGCACGTAAGGAGACAGTAGTTGACTTTAATGGCCCAGATGCCAAGGAATCCAACATCAGAGATAAATGACCTGATTGTTGGCAGATGCAGATGCTCACTTACCTTCACATTAACTAATGGTTCATTAACCCCCTTACTACAAAGAGCACAACTGTCTTCACATCCATAGCCTGGCGACTGAGGACTGAGGACAGTATCCGTCTCAAGAAATACTCCTGGCACCATCAGTAAAGATGTCGTTTCCAGTTCTCCCAGCTTCTCAGTTCACAGCATTAGCGTGTCCTGCTTGCTCACCTACAAGATTACTGCAGGAGGTGAGAGATCACATCAAAGGGTTGATCGTTGCAGGCCAAGACAGGGTAGCTGGGGCACCGTGGGTGTTTCTGGGTGGGAGCTTAAGCCCATATTCCTCAATCAAGACTTGTGGCAAACGAAACCCGTTTGTGATAATCTGGGAGATAGATATCAATATATAAGCAAAACATGTTTGTCCCATGCAATACAGAAAGCACATGCTAAGGAGATGACACACACCTTCTCTAGCAGCCTGTGATACCACTGGGAATGGAGCTCACAACTTCTGGAGCTGTTTGCAGCCCAAGGCACAGAGATTGCACCTACACCACACTATTTATAAACCCCAGTGTCCCGACTGCCCCAGAAAACTCCAAACAGACCTCCACAACACCGGCAGGGCAGACCCGACACAGGCGCATCAAATGTTATACCCAACACACACACGAGCTCTAGGTCTAAAGGGAAGGGGAGCAGGACCAAGAGCCCAGGTTAGAAGAGGAAGCAAGCACCTCATTGAACCATCTGGCAGCAAAGCCCTTCAGCTCTGCTCTCCTTCACACTGCCCTGACATACAGAGGAGCTGCTCACAATGAAGCTGACAGCGTGATGCTGTACAGGACACAGGATGGAAGGGAGGAATAACAAAGAATCACCCCACCAAACTCCTCCTGCTCTCACTAGCGGTGCGTTTTCCCTGCCATGGGATCAGGGCTAATGATGAACTAACTCAGATTCTCCATGGACCACAGCCCATGGCCCCACTGAAGAAAGCAACAGGCAGACACTGGGGACTGTCCTTTCTCGGAGACGAATGAAGGGGGATCTGGTAGTTCCTCAAAACCTGGTTGTGTGGGCACGGGTCGGAGGTTAAGCTCACTCAGCTTGGAAGCAGCCACCACAGCACACTCCAGAACATCAGGTTTAAACTTCTCTAGAGGGCCTTCCCATGCTGTACAAGAAGAACCCGCCACAGCGACACGCTGCAAGAGGTGATGGAGAAGCACCCAGGTCAGTGATCAGTGTTTCTTGGAAAAGAACACAACGTGCAGTGTCTCCCACACTGAACACCTAAATCAGCCTAGTGTTCAACCTAACATCACCTCTGACCCGAGTTTTACAAAGGGTTGCCAAATTCTCTAATGGAAGGCAACAATTTCCAAACGCTCATCAGACAACTTCCTAAAGGTTCCCGCAAGCAACCTTCTTCAAGCAACCTTCTGTCTTTTAAAGATAACCTGTTATCTTCTTACTGCCGTGCACCAGGAATGCAGTCCTGGAACGGCCCGTGTCTGGACAACAGCAACACCCACCCCTTACACATCCCCTCAGAAGACTGTTACCTACCCGGACAACACCCTCGCAGCGTTGTAAGGGTCCCTCACACCTCTGCTTCAGGATGGGGTTAGCTCAGCCGCCCCACCGAGCACAAAGAAACCCCTCCATGGCGTAGACTAGACCCTGTATTTTATAACACTTTCCACTGGTGTTCCATGAAAAATCCTAGATAAGAAGGTAAGGCTGGCAGCTTCTCTTCCTCCTGCAACCCCCGACCTCCTCTGCCTTCGGGGAGAAGGCCTCCTCCTCCCCAGCCATCCCTCTTTCCCAGGCACCACAGCCCAGGGGCCACTTTCCCAGGTACCGCAGTGTTATGGTTTGAGAAACTCACAACAATTTATGGTCGTTTAGACAATTATCCTATCACTCCATGACCCCTCCCCACCTGGGAAGGGAAATTGGGGAAAACAAGGAAACATGAGGGTTGAAATATAAATAGATTTCATAGGATAAGACTAAATAATTAACATTAAGAACCAGTGTTGATCCTAATAGCAATATGAAATATACAAGGATGATGCTCAACCCATTCCATCAGCAGGAAGCTGTGCACCCCCAGCAGGGACAACAAATGTGGGACCCTGTGAGCTCTGTGGCTTGGGGAGGAATGGAAGGGCTCAGGGCTCTGGCAGTGGGACAAGAAGTTCTCTGGACCACCGCCATCATGGGAGAGAGAGAGAACTATGCAGCATTATTTTTTTTTTTATATATTGAATGTGAAGTTCATGGTATGAAATAATCCCATTGGCAGCTTTGGTCAAGTGCCCAGGTCTTGCTCCTCCTCATCCCTGTACCTGGCACAGCTAGAAACCACTGAGATAGAATCATAGAATCATACGGGGTTGGAAGGGACCTCTGGAGATCACCCACTCCAACCCCCCCATCAAAGCAGGTCCACCCAGAGCAGGTTGCACAGGAGCTTGTCCAGGCGGGTTTTGAATGTCTCCAGAGAAGGAGACTCCACCACCTTTCTGGGCAGCTTGTTCCAGTGCTCTGCCACTCACAGAAAAAAGGTCCTCCTCACGTTTAGGTGGAACTTCTTATACTCAAGTTTGTGCCCATTTCCTCTTGTCCTGTCCCTGGGCACCACTGAAAAAAGACCGGCCCCATCCTCCTGACACCCACCCCTTAAGTATTTATAGGCATTGATTAGATAGCCCCTAAGTCTTCTCTTCTCCAAACTAAAAATACCCAAGTCCCTCAGCCTCTCCTCGTAGGAGAGATGCTCCAGGCCCCTCATCATCTCTGTAGCCCTCTGCTGTCCCCTCTCCAGCAGTTCCCTGTCTTTCTGGAACTGGGGAGCCCAGAACTGGACCCAGTGCTCCAGATGGGGCCTCCCCAGGGCAGAGCAGAGGGGCAGGATGGTCACACTCTTCCTGATGCCCCCCAGGATGCCATTGGCCTTCTTGGCCACAAGTGCCCGTCGCTGGCTCACGGTCACCTTGTTGTCCACGGGGACTTGAAGCCCACAGAGCCCTGGCTGTCCGGGAAGCCAATCTTTCCACCAGCTCAGCCGCTGGAGTCTTCTTAAAAGCGCATCAGGGGAGGAAAAAATGCACCCACCCGCAGCAGGGACCCCGCGGTGGCCACCGGCACCTTCCTCCTCGCCCACGGGGGCACCTCGCCCAGCGCTAGCCACGCAGCTAGGGACTTCCTTAAGCAGCGTGGGAAAAGAGGAGGGGACAGGGGCCAGGTGAGGATGCGACATCCCCGTGGGCCATCACTCCCGCAAGGCACCCCCCGCCTTGCCGGTGGGCTTTAACGGCGGAAGATGGGGCTACAGCCACGCTGCTCGCCCGGGCTCCGCGCAGGCTCCTCCCTTCGCCCCGCACCGTAACCTGGGCCGGCGGCGGCGGAAGGCGCTTCTCCGGTGGGCGGGCGCCCCGGAGCTTTGTCTTTGCGGCGGCGGCGACCGGACGGATGCCGGAGAACGGGTAAGAAGCATCTTCCTCCCCCCGCCATCCCTCCTCCTCCTCCTCCTCCTCCGACAGCCCTCCATCCCTCTGTTTTGCGGGGAAAAAAAAAAAAACAAAACACGGTGTCCGAGACGGGTTCGGGGAGCGGTGGGAGCTCCCGGGGACCGGTTCGAGCTCCATCGGCCGGGGGTTGGGAGCCCCCGGGGCTGGTACGAGCTCCATCAGCTGGGCCAGGAAACGGTGGGAGCTCGGGAAGCTCCATCAGCCGGGGGTTAGGAGCCCCCGGGGACCGGTACAAGCTCCATCGGCCGGGGGTTGGGAGCCCCCGGGGACCGGTACAAGCTCCATCGGCCGGGGGTTGGGAGCCCCCGGGACCGGTACGAGCTCCATCGGCCGGGGGTTGGGAGCCCCCGGGGCCGGTACGAGCTCCATCAGCCGGGGGTTGGGAGCCCCGGGGACCGAGCTCCATCAGCCGGGGGTTGGGAGCCCCCGGGGCCGGTACGAGCTCCATCGGCCGGGGGTTGGGAGCCCCCGGGGCCGGTACGAGCTCAATCAGCTGGGCCAGGAAACGGTGGGAGCTCGGGAGCCGGTACGAGCTCCATCAGCCGGGGTTTGGGAGCCCCGGGAACCGGTAAGCTCCGTCAGCTGGGCCAGGAAACGGTGGGAGCTCGGGAAGCTCCATCGGCCGGGGGCTGGAAGCCCCCGGGGCCGGTACGAGCTCCATCAGCTGGGCCAGTAGACGGTGGGAGCTCGGGAGCCGGTACAAGCTCCATCAGCCGGGGTTTGGGAGCCCCCGGGACCGTACGAGCACCATCCACGGAGTCGGGGAGCGGTGGGAGCCCCCGGGGACCGGTACGAGCTCCATCAGCCGGGGGTTGGGAGCCCCGGGGACCGGTACAAGGTCCATCAGCCGGGCCAGGAAACGGTGGGAGCCTCGGGGGCCGTTACGAGCTCCATCAACCGGCCTCGGGGAGCCCGGTGGAGCCAGTACGAGCTCCATCAGCCAATGTCGCCTGTACGTGATGGGTCCGGCCCGTCCCCGCCCCGGGTGTCCGGTGCCGCCGTCCCCGGGGGAGGCCGGTCGGGAATCACCCTCCTCCAGGCAGGGTGAAACTTGGGGTCCGGGCATCCTTGGGGAGCCGGGGTGAGGAGGAGAGGGAGGGAGCAGCTCTGGATGCAGGGATGGAGCCTGGGCATCGTGGTGTCACTGGGAATTTTGGGGGGCGTGGGGGGTGGCGAGGCTGGGCTGGGTAATGCTGCCCATTTCACTGCATCTACAAAAATGAGTGGAGTANAAAAAAAAAAAAAACCCAAAGAAGAAATCGCGATCATTGGGCATCTTTAACTGAACCATAGAATAGTTTGGGTGGGAAGGGACCTTAAAGCCCATCCAGTCCCACCCCCTGCCCTGGGCAGGGACACCTCCCACCAGACCAGGTTGCTCCAAGCCCCCTCCAACCTGCCCTTGAACCCCTCCAGGGATGGGGCAGCCACAGCTTCTCTGGGCAACCTGTTCCAGGCTCTCACCACCCTCACAGCAAAGAAGTTCTTCCCCACATCTCATCTCAATCTCTGCTTTGTCGGTTTAGAACCCTTCCCCCTCCTCCTATGGCTTCCCCTCCCTGATCAAGAGTCCCTCCCCAGCTTTCCTGGAGCCCCTTTAGGGGGGGACGTCATAAGCCTCACTCTCTCATGAGCTATTTCTGCTCATGTAGCTGGTTTTATACCTACCTCATTCTGGCCTCTGTAGGACCTAAGGTGTCCCTCCGAAGCGCACCGAGGAACATGGTTCACTTCTCTCATACACAGATGCGTTGGCCTGTTTCAGAAGGGTGGCAAAAAGTCCCTTCCGGAGGAATCCCTCATGGTCTGGAATTCCTTTTATTTGTTATGCACATGGCTCTGAATCTTTGTCTGAGAAGTCACAGGTGGAAAAAAAAAAACCCACCTTTTGCAGAGAATGAAAAGTGGTGAGATGATGAGGTCTTGGATGGACCGTTGCTCCTGGAGAGTTTGTTCCTCGGGCAAAGACCGGCTTTGAGAAATTTCTGTCTTCACACAAGCGAGGTGTCTCCTCGTTGCAGGATAAAGTGCTTGACTCTCCAAAGCTGTAGTGAGCATGTGTTTGATAAATTGCCTCAGACCATCAGGTCCTAGGAAATAGGGTACAGACCCGTGACTTCCTGAGATATTCCCGGGGGAACGGAGCGCAGGTTTGCCGTCGCGGGTGTTGCTGAGGCAGCGTGCTGTGTTACTCTGCACGAGCTGGATTTTCTGACGTGCTCAGTGCGTTTCTGCCCGGTGTATTGCGTGTCCAGGTGCTAAAGGTTACCAACAACTAAACCAAAGGCCACTGTTGACAAGTCTGGAGTTTTATAGGACACAGGAGAGTGCAGGAAGCATTCCTCCCCAGTCCTGTGTCGTTCTACAGGTGCGAATTTCATAGTTACATTATTTTTAATAGTATTTTAAAAGGCTGTGAGTGCCGGGGGGGGGCGGGGAGAGAGTATTTTGTAGTATTATGTTTAAAAATAGGCTTCAGCGGCTTGATCAATCCGTATGTGTTGCTGGTATTGCTGTGGGGACACTGCGAAGGCATTTCTCCTGTGGTTTTCTCTAAGTTTCCTGCTCAAGGGCAGGCCTGGAGGCGTTTCCTGGAAGTCAATCGCCAAGGGAGGAAGAGCAGTAGCTCAAGGTGAGGGCTGTCGTGAAATCTTCAACTGCAAGGTGACTTCGGCATGGAGACCCTGAGCAAATGCGGTATAAAAGCAAATATTTGGCCCGTGTTTGCCAGACATAGGCATAATAGGGCTTTTTTCTCTTCTTATCTGACTCCTGAGATTTTATTACCTTGTCAAAGGTTACGTTTCCAGTTCGTGTTCTGGTACTTAGTTTGCTGTCTTGTAGTGAAAGCCTTTGCCTATATAATTTTAATCATTACTTAACATTCAGATTTTCCTACCAGAAAACATTTTCTCTGGTCATAATTCCTAGTATAAATCGACGTATCGGTCTGTGAGAGAGAACGATCTTGTTTGCGCAGCTCCTGAGAGATCCCTGTGTTGTGACTTAGTCCCGCTGTTGCGTAGGCGTCCCTTTTATAAAAACCCAGCGTTTTCAGCCTTACGCAAACGATGACACCTGATGGCAGCGCCGTGAGTCAGGCGTCTGCCCAGACACAACCCGCTGCCTACCGCTTCCCTCCGGCGGCTGCCGGTGACTCACGGTTCATCAAACGGCTTCGGGGAGACCGGGGGCTCCCCCCACATCATCCACCAGGAAGGCTCTTCCCCTTTTAGCATCCCCGGACCCCTGTCCGAAGCCCCCCGGAGAGGCCCGGCTCTCCCTGCTGATACAGAAAGGAGCTGGGATAAGGCTGCAGAGATCATCAGGCTCATCCTGAAGGGGAAAAGCGATTAATTAATTTGGAAACGGGCTCGTGGCTCGGCTGGGATGGAGGGCCTGCCAGGGGAGGGAACGTCAGCCACACGTCGTCGTGCTCAGCTCGGATATTCTGGATAATTCGGCTGACTTTAGTGTTGGTTTGTTGTCGTGGTGGGGTTTGTTTTGTTTTGTTTTGTGTTGTGTTTTTTTTTTTAATGGTTGGACTAGATGATCTTAAAGGTCGCTTCCAACCCAGGTGATTCTGTGATTCCGTGACTTTCAAGCAGCCCTGGGAGCTGACCCTGTCCCTGCCATAAAACACGTGCTTATCCTTGTCAGCCTTAGCAATCTGCAAAAACAGAAACCAAAATATTGTAACTACCCAAGTAGAAAAATTGATCTAAAGCCTGCTGAATTCTTTTCATAGACCCAGGCATTCCTGCTTGGGTTTTTGTCGTGGGTTTTTTTGTGTTTTTTTTTTTCCCCCATCTGCTCATGGCATGAGACATCCTGAATCATCTGGGATAGGGCAGGAGGGCAAAGGCTTCCTGATGAAATCAGCTAACTGTATTCTCTTAATATAAGCGCTGCGCTGCAGAAACACGCCAGATTAACTGCTAGTTATTCGTACTGGTTGGCCACACTTCTTACTGTAGGTAACACTGCTACCCATTTTCCATCTGCACTTTGCTTACTTAACCATGAGTGGGCAAAATAGTGAGAATCCATCCAACCAATGCCCCGAATTATTTTTTTTCTAGAGTTGAGGCCCCACGACAAGCATCATTCTTTCCAGGCAATTTAACAGGCTTTGGATGAACTGTGAAATTGTATGTCAGAAATGCCAATTAAATTATTCTTTTTTTTTTTTTTTCACCTACGTTATGAGGAACTAAGACAGAGCAGGAATTTGTCATCAGATAGAAATGGAAATTAAACTGTTGCAAATGGTTGCTCACCCAATTAACAAATGTCCCTATTAGAGGTTATGGAGTCTGACAGGGCTACAAAATTAAGCAGCAAATATTGCCAGAAAAATCATTGCCTTTTCGAAGAAGGCAGGGAGGGAGGTTCTTAACCTTTCTCTCCCAGTAGGACTTTGAGAGAAACGGGGCCACAGGCAGAAAAACCTGCAAAAGCTGGGGATTTGCAAAGACTCTGCTGGGTTTGGTGGAAGCCCGTGGAGTGTTGCAGAACCTCTGCGCTGATTTTAGCCTCTCGCCAGTTTCCCTTGGCAACCCGGCTCCGCGTCGCCCTGCTGCAACTTACTTTTATCAGAGATAGTACATTTCGGAGCAAATCACGTAATTTCTTTTATTTCTGCCCTTCTCTGGCTCCCTGTGCCCTGGTACTTGCATTTTAATCCACATGCTGTGGATTTCCTGAAGGAAGGAAACGGCACTGTTTTTCTACACCTCATGCAGAACATCCTTTTAGTGGGTCACTGGAAAGACGCTGCTCTGAGTTGCATAAGTATTATCTCGGTGACAGCCGAAGGAGGCCACCGCTGGCAGTCCCAGGCATTCTAACACTGGTGATGCTTTATCCATTATGTTAAAAATCCTTTTCTGTCCAAACTGACCAGTGTTGCCAGAAAAGGGGGAGGGAGGGAGGGGAAGGATGGTGTTTTGACACAAGAAACCACAAGAGAAAGAACTGTCACAGAATCACAGAATGACAGAATCACAGAGTGATATGGGGTTGGAAGGGACCTCTGGAGATCATCCAGTCCAACCCCCTGCCAGAGCAGGTCCACCCAGAGCAGGTCCCACAGGAACGTGTCCAGGTGGGTTTGAATGTCTCCAGAGATGGAGACTCCACCACCTCTCTGGGCAGCCTCTTCCAGGGCTCTGCCACCCTCAAGGGAAAGAAGTTCCTCCTCATGTTTAGATGGAACTTCCTGTGTTCAAGTTTGTGCCCGTTCCCTCTTGTCCTGTCCCTGGGCACCACTGAAAAAAGCCTGGCCCCATCCTCCTGACACCCACCCCTTAAGTATTTATAGGTGTTGATCAGATCCCCCCTCAGTCTTCTCTTCTCCAGACTAAAAGGACCCAGGTTCCTCAGCCTTTCCTCATAAGAGAGATGTTCTGGTCCCCTCATCAGCCCCTCTGCTGTACCCTCTCCAGAAGTTCCCTGTCCTTGAACTGGGGAGCCCAGAACTGGTCCCAGTGCTCCAGCTGGGGCCTCCCCAGGGCAGAGCAGAGGGGCAGGATGACCTCCTCCACCTGCTGGTCACACTATTCCTGATGCCCCCCAGGATGCCATTGGCCTTCTTGGCCCCAAGGGCACATTGCTGGCTCACAGCCATCCTGTTGTCCACCAGTCAGCAGTTCCCAGGCACATGTTTTTCTGGACATTTTCTTAAAAGTGACTGATGTCTTTGTCGACAGAGCAGAGTAATACACCTGGTAGGGAGCCATCACCTATGTATGCAGCTCAAATGCATAGGGTTGTGTTGTAGTGGCAGGGACATATAGATCTTGACGGGAAAACAGTCTGCATAAAATTGAAGGAGAAAAGAGGTGAAGGTCAGAGGTCTCCTCTGCTCTGAAGCAACGGGAAAAGCCTGTAGGTTCTACGTTCATATTCTCTGCAGGGAATAAAAGTCAGGTTCTTGCACGTCTCATGCTGGACGTGGTCGGCACGGTGGTTTATCAGAGTCTTAGCAGACCCACAGCATTCTCATTTTATTGATGTACCTTCTTAATGCAGCAATGATTGTGTCTGTTCCAAGAGGAAAGCTGTCCCTAGAAAACAGCCAGTCAATGATATTTAGGTAGATGCATTAACTAACGGCTGCCATCCAAATATTTCCAGAACAATTTTTAAAGTCTTCAAATAATTGTTCTAACTTTTTTTAACTGGGGGAAAGCAGACCGTGGTGTCACCCAGCTTTTCTTTAGATGACACTGAAGCTCAATTTTGTGGTGTAAAGTCCAGCATGGAGCGGTGTGACCCTACAGGCAAGACTCGGGTTTGGCAGATCTGTGGATGGAGGACCTCCTCTGCCCATGAGGAGGTGAAGATGCCGCTGTCTGCGTGCCACCAGGAGCTGGGTAGGACAGGTCCTTCACAGTGGGTGAAAAAGAGGACATAACCTTGACCCTTTTCCAGAGAAGATGATTGTGTATCTCAGGAGCTGCCCCTGGGAGGGCCTGGGAGGAGATCTTGGTGATGCTGTTTAAATGGATCCATGGAGCTAATGATGAACCTTGACTGAGACAGGCTTTTCTAGAGCTAAGCTTGGTAGCTCCTACTATGAAGAGCAACTTCTCCAAGGAAAGGTGTGAGGTTCTCAGCAAGCAGCTCCTTGCAGGACTTCTCTTCCCTGGAAGGCCCTTCTGTTGGTTATGGTCAATCGGTATTTGTCCATGCACAAGAGAATGATCTTGCCACGACGTTCAGTGCTTTGTTGTTTGGGTGTTTTTTTTTCCAGAAGAGACTACTCACTACGCCAGCCAAATCACCTCCTGTAATGCTTGTTTCAAAAAACCCGTTGGCAGATGAAGAGGCTGTTTCTTTTTGCAGAGAAGCAGCAGAAGGCGGTTTGCTGTCTAGGCTGGGTTTTAGCATATTTTATATCAAACCCAAGTGTGTGTGTAAATGATGGCGTGCCGTGCCAATACGCGGCCTGGCACTTCAAACCCAGCTGAACGAGGGGGGGGCCCTGCATTTCTAACCTAATTTCTCACAAAATCCACTTAAGCATCCACTTCAAAGAACAGAAGGGCAGGTGCCTGCACCGTGGGTGACGACTTCCCATGAAACAGTCCTTTACCTTCAGCTGGCAATCACTGGATGTGCCCTGTTTCAAATTTGTTGAGGCAACTTGGTTCCGTTATGGGTAACTAAAAGGTGGTTTTTGCACCTTCTAATGCAGTTACTTTAGTGAGGACTGACCCCTGTGGGGTTTGAGACTCACCTTTATTCTAGGATTCTATAATCATCGCTCTTCACAGGGTAGTGAAGCAGAGTATTTCTGGTTTAACTTCTTATTACAGTATTAAAGTAAGCTTTTCTTTTAATCATAGGATGAATGCAGAACAGTGCTCCTGAGTAGCTGGTGAAAAGTGGAACTGCACCACATTTTAGCTCTTATATTAGCAAATATTTCTAGATACACTGCAAGGATCCTGATCCTGATGAACTTGAGCGATTACTTTGATGGGAACCACATCTGGGCTTTACAGTTCGCCAAAATATTAAGCAAAAGGATGGGTATTTCTGAAATAAGCCACTATTGAAAAGTATGCACAGCTAATACCCCAAATCACTGTTATTTTTCCCAGAACCTAAGCTTTGAGTGAGAAAAAAGTGCTTTGGAAAAATCTTACCAGTGATCTCTTTAATGCAGCTTTTTAGTAGGACTAATAGTCAAATTCTTGGCAACTGTTGCTGAGAGCGATGAAGGGATTGTGCAGTGGCCAATTCCCTTGGAATTTAAAAATACATTGTAAAGGGGGAACTAATGGTTAAACTAATACTTACTGAAGTTTCTTGTTGATAAATCTGAAAAGTTCCTTCAACATTTAAAAACCTCTTCTGAAGAACTGATATATAATATATATTAAATATGTCTCCATATATAATAATATATATTAATATATTTTCAATGTCGTTTCAAATGTTGATTTTCTTGCTTTACCCTATTTCTGTGGCTGAGTGCCTTTGACTTAACAAAGCTGGATTTAATAAAGGATTAATGCATAGTATAATAAGCTGGATCGTGTAGGAAAACAAGTGGTTTTTTGAGGAGGAAATGGGATTTGATGAGGAGTACTGTTAGCAATGAAATCAAGAAGTTTGTTGATGTTAAATACATATATATAAATATATATACATAGACGTTAAATTCATATCTCAGAAGATACATCATTAGGAAAAGCTTGATTTGCATATTAAATATCCAGACATTTCTTCTTAATCAAACGTTAAGCCTGTCTAAGTTAGTTGAAATGTCTGAAATAGTAAAGCAGGAAAAAAAGCACGTTTACTCTTACAATTTAGAGTACTTTTCACTCTAAATAGACTAAGACAGCTCCACGCTGGTGTTGCTGCTTGTCCCCTGCGGTTGGGGCTGGAGTGTTGTTTGCTGTATTAGCATAATTATTTTGTATTTGTGAATATAATGAGGTTCTGTTGCACAGAGAGGTTTGGTATTTGACTTTCTCTTTGCTCTTGAGGGTATTTCCAGAAGAAAAAGTCTCTCATCAGAGCTGGGCAATTCTTGTAGCCAGCTCGTATCCGTTTAGGGCAGAATTGCCTCAGAAAGGGGTAAATCTCTCTGTTCTGCTGGCTTCGTGTTTCTGCCACCTCCCTTACAGCCTGAGTTTGAGGAGGAAGCTTTTAAAAGTCCATTTGATTTTAATTTGGATCAGCTATGACTTGTACAAAGATGGAGCTGAAGGTGACTGTGGGGCAGCGCCGTGAGGAACATCGTGCACAGGGACATTCCGATGGACGTGCCCGGGGTGGTGTTTTTAGTAAAGCTTAACCTTTTGCATTTTAATGATTAATGATTTATAGTTCTGGCCAGCGTGCCCGCGTGTTAAGGGTAATACATTGGAGTGCAGTCATAAGACAGCCCATGTTCTTTTAGGACATTTTTATAGCTAATCTTTATGAGTTTTACTTGACATTTTTGTAAAAGTGCTATAAATTCATCCTAGTAGTTCTTCATTTACAGTGTCTAGTTTTTAATGTGCTCCTGAAACCAAATTTAAAAAGTCAGCTTCCTCTTTTTATTTGCAGCGGTTCTTCTGCTCAGCTCTTGCTCCATGACTTGGCTTGTGCTCTCTGCAGAGCTTCTTCAAAGCTCTGGCACAATTTTGAGGAACTGTGATTTTCTGCTGTTACCAGATGTCTCCTCTTTAAAATACCTGGTACCACACTTCCCTCCCCTCCCTCCCCCCCCCCGCCCCTTATTTTTAATGCTTCTTTAGGTTAAACAACATATTATTATTTCAACGTATTTATAACTTCATTATTCTTAGAGACAACCAAGGTGAGAAATGTTTGTAAGTGAAGGGTCCTCTGATGTCTTCCTGTGCCAGTTCCAAAGACATTTTGCCTGGGTGATACCACAGGCTTCTTTAACAAAGATCCCTTTGGGAATATTGCCCCTCCAAAAAACTCAAAACAAAACTCCAATTAGTGGCTTTTTGTGTTTCCCACTTGCTGCACTGACATTTTCCCACTGGAAGGTCTTCTGGGTGTGGTGGTAGTTGAAGGAAGCCCATGATCCGTATCCCGTGTCCTCCGTTGGGAAGCGTCTCCAGAGCATTCTCTCGAGAGTCCGCTTTTTCACTAGACTTTGAAGGAAGTCTGTAAGGGAGACAGTGCTGGAAAAGCAGTTGTCTGGCTCAAAAGCTGCCAACTGAAATAGGGAATTGAACAGAAATGCATTCCTGCACCCTTTTGCTTTTGAAATTATTTTTTCATATATATATAAATTGAATGATAATAGAATATTTTGCAGTTTGCCATGCTTGGCTGCATGCTTCAGAGCAGAACTAGCTTTCCGTTCAGCCATTGTACATCTCCCCATTTCTTCTAAGGGAAATAAAAACAAAGTGATGGATAAGTGAGTAATAAAGGGTTTTAAAACACATGCTTTTCAGCTCTTGGATATTTTTTTTTAATTTTTATTCCTGAGCCACACAAAGCATATGAATGCAGAGTCTCTTAATTGAAGATTTTACTTCTGCTTAGAATCTGAGCTGCAGGGGCAGAGGACTAACATGAGCTCTGTTTAAGAGCCAAGTTTTTAGCCCTCTCCTTTCACAGCCCACCCCACATGGACAACGGTCCAGCTGAAGAAGGGTTTCAGGTGGAACCAGCCATAAGGCAGCACGTTTCTTGGCGCAGGCTAAAGCAAAAATATTTAATTATCGTGGTCCCAGGGGGCCTTTCTGCAGCCCGTGAACAGGCAACGAACAGGCAGCAGAGCCAAGCTGAGCATTTCCACCAGAGTTCCAGCTACGTAAAATTAAATGGTTTCCATTAGCACTGCAACCACAACTAGTGTTGATGTCTTGGCTGTATATGAGCCATGCTCCATGGTCTTTTTGGTCACAAATTTTGAAAAATCGGGCCTGAATACGTTAATTTGAAAAAAAAAAAAAAGGAGGTCTTGAAATTGAATTCATGGAATTCAAAGATCCCGTGACATTCCCGATGGTGAGAGTAAAAATCTTGAGAATAGAAAACATGGGTGTAAAGTCAAGCAAGAATGTATTCATTGAGATTGTGGGGTCATAGGTAAAAGCAGATTAAGGCTGAATTAATAAGGCAGACTGAGGACACCAGTAAGGGCTTTCACAGGTTAATCAGGAGGAGTCTGATTGTTTCAAAGAAAATGTAATACTTGAATGAATTTAATGTCTTCTGTAATACTTGCACTAATTGTTAAAATTAAGGACTCATCTAATAGATACTGTTAGGTTTTGGGAAAAAAAAAAAAAAACAAACAAACGAGGAAGATCCAAATACAGAAATCAATACTTGAAAAAGGCAGCCGGCGAGAAACACATTAGGGCTGTTTTTCTCTAACCCAGAGTCCTCCGGCCCCTGGAGAGAGGTGAGCTGAGAAAATGGCTTTGCTGAACCCATTCTTCATGCTTTTACAAAAGCATAAAGCCTATTTACCGCAATGTATGAAGTGCCTTCGACGTTCAGGCTCGAATCTGTTTAGACTGAGTGCACGGAAGTGAAAAAACACATTAGGAGCTTCATTTTCATATTTCCGGTGTCATTTAAATAATTCATTTCCCTTTCGGGGTTTGTTGGGTTGGGGTTTTGTTTTGTTTTGTTTTGTTATTTTTTTTGCTGATGACCACAACGTGTCTAAATATTTGTCTTTACTTGTTGCAAGCTGTGCAAGAAGCCGTTGCTATCAGTTAATTCATCAGAGCTCGTTGTATTTTGAGTGCTGTTGGAGCCAGGAAGCTGTGCAGGTGGAACACACGGTGCCTGAAATATTTTCCTTGCTTTTTATTACCGATAGGAGTTTGTATGCTAAGTTTTATTTTTAATTATGGGCTTAGCAGGAAAAAGAGATGCCAGATTCACACTGTTTATAAATGTGTTTGTCAAAACATACGCTCAAGGAAACACAGATTCTGTGTTAGTCTTTGACCTTTGAGTTTTTCACTTTCTACTTGAAAGTTGCGGTGTTTTTTTTAAAAAGAAAAAAAAGAAAAAGTAAAAATAATTGGTTGTCTTGTGTTCTAATTCCCTGTAATAATATTAGAACAGGTCAGCCACTCCACAACTCTCCTGTAAGCCCCCAGGCATTCCAGTTTGAAATTTCAGATGCCTGGTAAATTTTAGATTATTATTAAATATGTAAGTACTGTGATACCCAAGCGGCGAGTGGGTGCTGGCATCCAAATTTATGTGACATTTGAATGCATTTTTAGTCTGAATGACTTGTCATATGTTTTCCAGCATACAACCACAATCAATGCATCTACGTCCAATCTTCCCTGGGGCTAATCAAGCCTGAGACTGTGGCTGCAAAGCCTGGGAGCTGGGTTGACACCGCCCTTCGCGGCCAGATGGAGAGGTTGGAGGAGAATAGAGACCTCCTGGCCTTGCAGACGGAGAACAACATGGAGCAACCATTCACCATCAGCTCCTTGGTATGTGTCGCACAGAAATGCTCTGGTGGCTGAGCCCTCTCTTTCAAATAGGAACCCATTCAGGAGATGTTTGGATACAGAGGTCTCTTCCTGCAGTGCTCTCGGTTCCTCCCACCTCCTGCCCGATGGGTTTGTTGGGATTTATTGTGTTTCCGTATGTGCGGTTTATGGGGTTTTAGCTTGTTTCAGGCATCAGGTCTTTAAGAAGCTGAAGTGAATGTTTTGAATACATGGAGTAAAAGTTTTCATGAAAGTTAGAGGAAGAAACTCGCAGTAACCAATTATTGAACTACTCAACAGGAAGGTAACGATTATAATAAGCAGCTGCGCTTCTTCTTCGGTAGAGTTAGTTCCAAGTTCTCAGGCTTCAGCTGCCTGGTTTGAAACTGGAAACGACCATTAGAAGTGAACTGTTGATTGACCAGGGGAATTTACAGCTCTCCTTTTAGCTGAACTACACCCAGCAGCCATGCCCTATGCCTCATGTAATGGAACTCTGAATATTCAGGGCCCCCATCAAATTATTTCAGTAACTTAAGGCAGAATCTTGGAGAATTTCATGCGTGTGGGATTCTCAAGAGGACATTCTCAGTGTTGCCTTTGGTCATTTCTACAGGGGTTTACTTAATTTTATCTTAATTTTCTTTTTCCTAGGATTTTTTTGTAGTTGGAAGATTTGTGGAGGGGGATGAGATCACTTTTTAGTTGTAATTGCTCTCACAATTTATTTGCACTTGAGAAACATGCTGGGATGTTTCAACTGGGGCTACCGGTGGGGAAACCAATGCCTGTTTTGAGAGAAAAAGCTGAAGATTTCCCTTGAGTCCCTTGAAATGAGATCACTTACTGGAAGCGAAAACGTAACGTCTGCTTCTCCCTGCCCATCTCTCTGCTCTTTTCCAGAAAAAGCTCGTAGCTATCCCCGACCACACAGACGTCTCCGTGAGCCCCGAAGAGAGAGTCCGTGCCTTAAGCAAACTCGGCAGCAACATCACCATCAACGAAGACATCACCCCCCGTCGCTACTTCAGATCCGGAGTAGAGATGGAGCGAATGGCCTCGGTTTACATGGAGGAGGGGAACCTGGAGAACGCTTTCGTCTTTTATAATAAGTTCATCACGTAAGAAAGCTTTTGTTGTCGTTACGACTTGTAATCCCCAGAAAATGGAAATGAAGACCCTTGAGATCAGGGTGCCCCTCTACTCTGCTCTGGTGAGACCACACCTGGAGCACTGTGTCCAGCTCTGGAGTCCTCAGCACAGGAAGGCCGTGGATCTGTTGGAATGGGTCCAGTGGAGGGCCACGAAGATGATCAGAGGGATGGAGCACCTCTCCTATGAGGACAGGCTGAGAGAGCTGGGGTTGTTCAGCCTGGAGAAGAGAAGGCTCCGGGGAGACCTTATAATGGCCTTCCAGTATCTGAAGGGGGCTCCAGGAGGGATGGGGAGGGACTCTTGATCAGGGAGTGTAGTGATAGGACGAGGGGTAACGGTTTTAAATTGTAAGAGGGGAGATTTAAATTAGACCCTAGAAAGAAATTCTTTGGTGTGAGGGTGGTGAGAGCCTGGCCCAGGTTGCCCAGAGAAGCTGTGGCTGCCCCATCCCTGGAGGGGTTCAAGGCCAGGCTGGATGGGGCTTGGAGCAACCTGGTGTGGTGGGAGGTGTCCCTGCCCAGGGCAGGGGGTGGCACTGGGGGGGCTTTAAGGTCCCTTCCAACCCAAACCGTTCTATGATTCTGTGATCAGGAGAAAAATGTCCAGTGTGTTCTTGCAGAAGACGTTTGTTCTCTGGAGATCTTTCATGGGCTTTGTTATAATTTCATCTCAGCTGTTAATAGTCCTACCCATCTATTAGCTGCCAGGCATGAACTAACCTAATACGGAGGGGTTTAATTTTGCCGTACCAGGCCATACTACAAGCACTGCTTCCCACAGATTACTCTGTGTCTATCAGCAGGTTGGTTAAATACAGTTCATTTGCTGTTAATTGTTCAAAAAGCAAAGTTTAGATAAGATTTCTGAGCCTTTTATAGTTACTCCCCATGAGCTTCTGCTGATCTTAAAGATGGTAGTATTGCACAGCACTTAAAAAACATGAAAAAAGTGGCTTTTTGCCTCTTAACTTTTCTTCCTCCAAAGAATTTAGTATAATTTATTGTTTCTTACAGGAGTAAATGCAAAATCCATAATAGATCTTCCTTTTATGATATTTCTCCCCACCCAAAAAATCCCTAAATCCAGACAACTTTCATTACAACTCTCAAAATAGCCACGTGAAAAATATATCAGTGGCAGTTTTAAACTATTTCACTAGGTGGTTTTGCTGTCAGATTGATTGGGTTGTTGTCTTGCTTCTGAAAGGTTGGGTTTTTTTCACATGCATATTTGAAAATTTTTATAATAGGAGACCCCATTTCTCCCCCCCTTGTTTTCCCCACACTCTGAAAACTAGAGGAAATCTTTCTTATAATTTTAAATGTCCAGGTCTCCATGAAAAAAGATGGAGACCAGAGGTGGACAAGGTACAAATCGCTGAGAGAATGGTACCAGCTGTGTGTCCCCAACCCTTTGCAGCTGAGCGTTGCCATCATTTAGCCGTCTGGGCAGGTTAATAATATTGTAGTTAGAGATGCAGCTTGGTCTGGTAAAAATAACTGCTTTAATGGTAGTCGGTGCTGCAATGTGGACTTCCCATTTCAGATGCAGCATTTCAGCTGAGGACAGCTAAAGACAGTAAAAATAGGACTTATTAACACTGAGTGGACGGTGCTTTTGAGGGCTATTTTTAGGCACTGGCTGCTAGTTAGTCCTTTTTTTAGCCCAACTAATGAAAACCAAAATATATTCAGATGTAGGAAACACTCTCCTATCGCTACCCTCTGTGTCCCGTACAAGTCTACACAAGAATTTAAGTCTCTGTTTAAACAAATACGTAGAAATCTGCTCCAAGTTCTCTGGAATTCGATGTTTAACAGTTATGTCAGCCTTGTTTTTTCTGCCAACACAAAAGCTCTTGTGGATATTCCCGTGGTTACCGAGGCAAACACGTGCCTGTTTAATTTCCCAGGTTGTTCGTAGAAAAGCTGCCCAGTCACCGAGACTATCACCAATGTGCGGTACCAGAAAAACAGGTTATTATTAAGGTAAGGTTATGGTTTCTGGCCTTTAAGAAATGTTTTTCCCAGATCCCAGCACTGCTTTTGCCGCAGCCCACACCGGCCTCCACAGCTGGGCTCCTGACACCTTCCTCCGTGACTCATTCATCTTTTATTTGGGTTTAATCACTTGGTTGTTACTGGAAATTAAATTATCGTTCTAACAGGTGAACAAGAATGGTCTCTGATTAAGTTGGTAGATTGTTGGAAACCCAGGTACACCTATTTCTGACATATTTAGAATACACTAATTTAACAGTACTTGGAGTTTGATGCTGGTCCCAATTAGCTGAGTGGTTAATGGTCCAGACTGACTAGTGCAAACACAGGGAGAGAGAGATGTGGCGTTACTGGTGTCTTACCCTGCTTTTTTTATTTAAAAAGTTATTTCCTTACCCTGCTAAATAATCAAAGTATATTTTTGCTTTCTTTATTGCCAAATAATACTTATTTTTTATCAGATTTTTTTTCCTCCTGTATATAAAAAGTTTAGCTTTTTCTTTTAATTTTTTTTTAATTAAAAGAGAAATGTCAAATACAGCCTTATATTGAGCTTAAAACATCCGGAACTGCCCAATGAGAATAAGCATAAGTGTCTCTTGCTTTGTGCTGCCATATTTGCTTTCTCTGCTGGTAAAGCTGAATAATGTCATATTCAAAGCCAGAATGCTTCATGCCAAATTCTTGACTGTGGCCCACAATCCAGGAAAACATCCCTGCTGAGAAAGGGCATCAGACGTGCTCCCTCCCATGGCACCCACTAGGATCGAGTGGTCTCTTTCTCTCCCTGCAGCCTCTAAATTCTTCTGTAGAAATCTCTGCATCGGTAGAAAATATTGGGCATTGGTTTTGTTTTACAAAATAAAATCGTTTCACCTGGTGGGGCCGTCACAGGAAGCTGCAGGTGCAGCCGTCTCTGGAAATAAGCATTTTTTACCCACCTGAAAATAAGTATATTCAGTATTTCTGTCCAGGGAGTCCCAGAGATAAATGTGATGATCCTGCCTGAGACAATGAAAGTTGGGCTTGTTTTTTTTATAAATTACACCTGTCACAAATACATGACTCGTCACAGGCCTGTTAAACAAAACAGGAACAACAGATTGCCAGGAAAAGGGCTAATCTTTCCTTGAGATAAGAAGTAGATGTGTCACACCTTTCACTGACATAAATTAATACAGTTTTATTGAAATTAGCGTACTATAGAAGTTTCATAAGCTGTTTATCTAGTGTGTGTTTCTTCCTTTCTTCTTCTGGGAGAAGAGCAGTATTTTTTTCCAATTTGCATTTTTTTTTAAATCTGTATTACAGCTAAGTTTGTTTTCCAGGTGGCTCTTTTAAAAAGTGAAAAGTAAACTTAAGTATCTTTCTCCCCCACCCCACAGAAACTGAAGGAAGTTGCATTTCCACGGACAGATGAACTGAAGAGAGATCTTTTAAAGAAATATAACTTAGAATATCAAGAATACATGCGAAACGAAGTAAGTTTCATGTGATTATTAAACAATTGTTGGTATGAATATTTTCTGTCACATAAAACTTTAAAATTATTATATATCAAAATTAGTAAATGCTTCAAAACTACTTCAATTGATCCTGTTTGAGTCTTCAAGTAAATACTTCAAGAAAATCCTTGCATCTCATGTACTAAGTCACTAAAAACATGATCTGGAGCTTTAAAAACATGTGTTGGAAAGACCATCTGAGAAAAAAAAGGTATTTTTCTTTTCTTCCCTTAAAATAGTCCCAGGGAACTATGAAAAAAAAAAAACAAAACCAAACCAAAACCGAATATTCCCCTACACCTCATATTCCTATCACCAACTGGTTTGAGACTTTTTTTCCTGCTCTGTTTTGTTTGTGACGTTTAAGAAACGACTTTGCTCTGGATTTTTTTTTTTTTTTTTTTCATTTGCTTCAGGGGGTGCTTCCTGCTCTCCTTCCCCAGGGAGCGGAGGGAAGGGCTGTGGAAACCTGGGGCTGTTGAAACCTGATGTGCCCGAGGCTGGGCAGGTTCTGCCCCAAAGCCAAGTTAAGGCAACCCAGGAAAAGTTGGGGAAAGAAAACAGCAGGAGAAAGTCCACCTGAAGAGCAGCAAGGAGCCACAGAACCAGATAACTGTGAAATCTGCCCCAAAAACCAGTAAATGGGCTCATGGATCTCTTGTTGCATTGAAAATTGTAAGGGCTTCCTTGTTGACAAGGAACATTGTAAGACCCTGGTGTGCGGTCTCTTTGCTGTCGCTGGTCTGAAAAGTCTTTTTCTAGTGACTTTATTACAACGGACAAACGAGGCTGGTGCCATCACTGCTGAAGTGAAAACACACAGCACCACCGGCGTGCAGATTGGAAGCTTTGTGTTAGGAATTCCTCACTGTTTTTCCTTCCATATCACGCTGCTTTGGGGAACATCGTTGTATTTTTTGCCAGGTCAGCAAACAGGTTCCCCAAAAAAAATGTAATTTTTAATGGCAGGATTTTATGGGTTTATTAAGCCCTTCATTTTTTGTAGCTTTTTTTTTTTTTAGCGTTTTGAGAATGTCACCATTTTTGCATATATTTCAGATCAAATATAGAACTGAAGTTCTGAAGAAACTCGAGCATCAGAAGCTGATAGAGGCGGAGAAGAAGCGGATCGCCCACATGCGGCAGCAGCAGCTCGAGTCGGAGCAGTTCCAGTTCTTCGAGGACCAACTGAAGAAGCAAGAACTAGCTCGAGACCAGAAAATCAAGGAGAGTGTGGTCCTGCCCGAGCAGATAGATGGGAATATGCTGTCCTGTATTTCTGTGCCGGAGAACAGTTCCTTATCCACCGCGCTGCTGGAGAAAAAGGAGAGGAGCAGCACCTCTGGCTGTGCTGGACACTCGCCCCCAGTAAACCGGGTCTTGAAACCAGCGGCCACTTTAAGTGCTGTTCAGAGTAAGTGCAGAGGTTTTATTCCTTTTTCCCCAGCTTTTTTCTTTTACCAGTCACTTTGCTGCTTAGAGCAGCCCACACATTCCATATGGATTTCCTCACCGTGAGGATGTTCATGGTGAAACGAGCCTGAGCAGGTTGATGGACACACAACAGTCCCACGGAGTTTCTTCATTTTAAGAGAGGAGATTAGTAGCTGTTTCACATTTTCCAGTGGAGTGCCAATAGATAGATGTAGAGATGGAGCCTTGGTGTTCCTGCCAAATGAAGTCTGGATCTTGCCCTGGGCTTCAGGGGAGCAGAAGGGTGGTTGACCCTGGCCTGGGAGGTGGTATCAGGTCACTGTCCCCCCAGGGGCAGGCTAACGAGCGTGTCCTATGGGCTGGTGACCTCAGCTTGGGGTGAGATGACACTCTACTTTGTATGTAGATTTATTCTCATTAGAAATCTGTGATGTGGTAAGTACAATTCCATCACTTCCAGTAATTTCCTGTAACTATGTATATTTTCTTATTTTAGGGAACTTCACTGTCTAAGCTGCAAATGCCTTTCTATCTCTCTTGTGTTTTTTTTCTTTTTCTTTTATTTTTGTTTTGTTTTGTTTTCTTTTTGTTAGCTCAATTGGCCGAAGCTCTCAGAGGCGTCATTTTGCCCAGGGATCTCTGTCACAAATTCCTGCTGCTTGCAGAGGCAAATACAGTAAGAGGAATAGAGACATGTGGAATTCTCTGTGGAAAACTGGTACAGTTTCACCCTCACGTTTGTATGGGGAAGGCATATTTGACAGGGCTGTATTTTTCTGTAACGTATCTGTTTTGGAGCAAAAGCAGATCTAAACGATTAATGATTTAACACAATTAACTTCATGTTGTAACCTAAGTGGTCGCTTCAGCAGTTTGGGCTTGCTTTATTAGGGAAACACGTGATTTAAGTTGACTGCTGTGGTTATAAAATGCAGCCAGATTTCCAGCACGCCGTGCAATACCGGCTTTTTCCAGCACTTTCTCTGGCATTCATCTAAGGTAAGGCAGCTTTAGTTGCAGGACAATGAAACATAAAGACTGTTAGAATCTACCAGAGTCATCAAATTCATAACGGCACAACAAAAAAAAAAAAAACAACAAAAAAATAGGCGAGGAGAATCCCCGTATCAGGCTGTAGAACATCTGATTTCCAGGCTGTTTTTTTCCTCTGACCTAGATATCACTTAACATCCTTTCGGGGCGGGGAGAGATGTCGTGGGTAATGCTGGCACACGAAGAATTTTAAAGATGATGTCCAAGTCTGTCTGAATTGTACAAGGAGAAGGAATAGCAAGGGCAGCGATGTGCCAAGTTTCACAGAAAGTAATCAGAGAATTCTCAAACCTTTTCTTTTTTTCATGTTGCTAATTATTTTAAAGGACAACCTTTTCACACTGGTCTCTGAGAACATTTCGGCACAAGGATCTCGTTGTTACTAATACTAAAATCATACTAATTGCATGTTTTCATGCTAAAACGCTGAGATGTTTTTGAGGGCAGTAAATCCGTGTGGCTGCACTAGAACCAGGGGAGCAATATTCCTTATTTTAGCCGATGGGCTGCAACCTTCAGGTGCCGATTCAGCATTTATTTATCACTTTCATTTGTTCCACCCTAAACCCATGTTTGTTTTGCAGACACGTAACGAATTTACCATCACCCACGTAATTGTGCCAAAGCAATCTGCAGGGCCAGACTACTGCGACATGGAGAACGTGGAGGAATTGTTTGGGATTCAGGATCAGTACGACCTCCTCACTTTGGGCTGGATCCACGTATGTGTGACTCGGAGATTCTGGCTTTTCTGTGTTGACTCTGCACACTGTGGGGAAAAAAAAGCCAAACCTGGAAATGACAAACTAAAGAAATCATTGGAATAATCCAAATTAATTTTCTCACTTAATTCTAGTTGTAGTGACGGAAATGAGCACTGACGTTCTGCGCAGATGAGTAGTTCTTAATGCAGATGAGGCATCCTGTTGACAAAATGGACTTTCTTTTGCCAGTGCAACTTTTGTTTATGTGGATTTAGGGGTATTTTATTACTTTCTAATGCTGTTTGGTTTTCTAGTATATTCAAAATTTGAGGGGGGGGTATTGTGTAGTGTATATTAATTTCACTCTTGGGGCTTTTGGACAATCAAGTCATTTCCCTCTGTCTTGCGCTTCTTCATCCCACCTCCCCCCCCCACGACCAGCAAATTGCTTGTACATTCAGTTGTGAATGTGCCCCCAGAAACCCCTACTGAAAAGCCACCCTAGAAATGCAGACTCTGCCTTAAATAGGACCATCAGAAACCAGTCCGGGGAAGTACTGAGGCTTTGACTTTCCTTCTCAAATGTCTGTTGACCTTGATTTGTAAGAAATATTTCGTGATATTGAGTTCTTCTTTTCTTTTTGTAGACACATCCAACACAAACCGCATTCTTATCCAGTGTTGATCTTCACACCCATTGTTCCTATCAGCTAATGTTGCCAGAGGCCATTGCAATTGTTTGTTCACCAAAGCATAATGAGTGAGTTCTGATTTTTCTAAGTAATATTTAGGTATTTTTCCCTTGCTCCTTATCGTAACATTCGATCAAAGGCGAGCAGCACGTTTCCACTGGGATGAAGGGCAGGGATATTGCATTGGGAGTTTGTTTTCTTTAAGTTGTTTAGATTTGCATTCCAGTCTCTACACAGAGTATTGTTTCTGGCGTCTCTCCTCCTCCCTTCCCAGCCCAGGTTTTAAATTTTTATTTATTTTTATACTCAGCTCACCTAAGCAGTATTGACAGGAGCCGTTCTCCTAGAGCCCTCGTTACCAGTGCCCCACCACAGACCTGTCTTCATTCTGTCTGATGAAGGAAGAGAAGGGGTTGGGTGTATTTCTCCAAGATGCTCTGAAAATCACAGTTTGGGGAGCAGAGGGATAAAGATCTTTTCTTCTTTTCTTTATGATAAGGTCCTATTTTTGTATTTCATAAAATGCAAACAATGAGTATCTGGAAAATCTGGAACTGTCTAAGTATTGATGTGAAGGTTTATAGTGGACCAGGTTGCCCAGGGAGGGTGTGAAGTCGTCATCCTTGGAGATAGATAACTCAACCTTGCCAGGATGTGGTCCTGGGCGACCTGCTCAAGGTGACTCTGTTGGAGCAGGGGGTTGGACAAGACAACCTTCAGCGGTTCCTTCCACCCTCAATTTTGTGATTCTGCTTTGGTGTGCTTGGTGTTTCAAGGCCCTGGGGCTAACCCTGGTGTTTAGACCATGCGTTTCTCCAGCCTTTCTGGCCTCCTGCCTTCGCAGATGGCTACTGTGAATCCCAGTCTGGTTGCCAGACTTCTTATATGGGTCGTTCAGGCAGCAGAGCTGTAGATACAGCTGGAGGGGCAAGTGTAAGGCTTTGGAACCCAGAGCACATCAGCGCACCTTTTCCAATCTCTGCTCTTCCAAACGTCTCTCATAGTTTATGCTGACATCCTGGAACCAACTCCAACCTGTTACTCCTGTCTGTATCATTGATTAATCGGATGCTGCCCTGTAATTATTAGGTATTAATGTTCTTTACAGAAGGGTGGGTTTTCTGATGTTTTAGTCCACACTTAAAGTTTTAGCTCATACATATGCAGCAGTGCCTTTTCTAGCGCTTTGTACTACTTGATGACCGAGGAGAGAGGGAAGGATGTGTCATTTATACCACTGGCTTAAAGGCTGCTCTCTTTTAAATTGCCCCTCTGGAGTTCAGCAAGTGAAATGCAACCCAGAACACCTAAATTTCTGGTTTCTGTGTTCCTGTATGATCCAGCCTAGGCGCTTATGGAATAACCTGCCTCATGGCAATAGCACCAGAACTGTGATTTATATTTTTTCCCTCCCCTTCCCCTCATCATCCTTTCCAGGACCACAACTTCCCTTGATTTCAAACACCTTTAAGAGTCTAACTTAGCCTTGGCTCCTGTGCATCAAAGGTCACTGAGTACCAGTCTCTTGTCCTTCTATTAAACAAAGTGATTTTTAGGTGAGACCTTGGAGGTGTGTTACAGGCGCAGCGTGTAACAGGAGTGTCCACTTTTGCTTTCCAGCACTGGCATCTTCAGGCTCACCAACGCTGGCATGCTGGAAGTCTCTGCCTGTAAAAAGAAGGGATTCCATCCACATACGAAGGACCCCAGGTTATTTAATGTAAGTAAATAACCCAACATGGGTTTGACTATTTAAATTCTTGCCCACGGTTCTGCTGCAAGCAGAAATTATACGTGCTTCAGATTAGATTAAGTTAGAATTTTCTTCACATTTTAAGAATTCCTTACCCTCACTTCACAGCCGTGAGATAAGCGTTACACATGGCCATTCGAATGGTGACAAACCACAGGCTGTCCCCATCCGGCACCACTTTTACCTGATTTCAGAAGAAGCAAAAAGCCCCAGTTTCAAAAGTGGGAGTTATTCCCGAGCTCTTCGGTTTTTAAACAGGGAATTGAGTTCATCTCCCCAGCTGTAGTGTCCCAACAGAACATGCAGCTGGGAGCAGATTAAACCCTGTTTCCTTCAGTGCCCGTAATTTTCCACTGGCTTCTCATAAGCCTTTCTCAGTAATTACCATATTTTTTAATGTTTTGTTAGCATAGTACGCTGTATGGATGGCTGTAGAGTCAGTCAGAATTACTAGAAATGTCACTGCTCTGTGGAAGACAACAGCCTTTGAATAATTAAGATTATTTTTTTTTAAATGGGGCTCACTTCAAATACAGAGCATCTCATACAGGTCAAAATAAATTGACGAAATGCAGAGAAGCAATGCTGAAAGGCATGGGAAATTACTTCTTTGTTGTAGGACTCTCAGAATATTACTCCCCAAAAGAAGGAGAGGTTGAGGTTCTGTGGTTTGTTCTGTTCTTTTATCACTGACTGTGGGGATAACGAGGAGGTAAGTCCAACTCTGAAAAAGTTTAAGACTTTTGTTCCAGATGGGCTCTTTCCAGCGGTCCTTTAGGACTCAGCTCATCACTGACGTTACCAGCCACTTGAGCCCATTTATAATCCTCAGACACACTGCTGGGATTGCACATCAAACACAGACATCCTCCCAAGGGCAAGCCCTAAAACACAGTGATCTTCCAGCAAAACCAGTGAGAAGATCAGAGCCTCATTTCCTGAAGGAAAAAAAATCTCAGGGGTGACAATACGGGAAGCTTCATGAAACTTGACTAAGAGAGTCCTAATCTGTACCTAGAATCTGTTTCGCAGGCTGAGCACTAAATAATAATTAATTTATTTAAATAAATCAGTGTATTTCCAAGGGGATGTTGGATGCAGCAGTCCATGCCCGTGACAGTGGGGTTGGCCTGTGAATGGGCAGAGCAACAGGTCCCAAAGCTGGGTAGCCAAGGCATAGCGTTAAGCAGGCTTGGAAAATTAAAAGGCAATTGTAGCCCTCATGCTATTTTACTGACATTAATTTCTGTGAGTAATGGGTGGACTTCTCCTGCAGCCGTGTACCCACGTGGTCGGGAAAGACGTGAAGATAATTGTGCTGGACCTGAGGTGATACGGGCGGATGATCGCGACGTTCCCACACAAACGGCCAAAACAGGAAAAAAAAAAAAAAGAAAAAAAAAAAGAAGGGATTCCTGCTTTTCCTACATTTTCAGAAATGACTTTTATATTTATACATTTTAGATCGAATGGTTTGATATTTATTGCTCTAGGCTGGTTTGGAGTTATTTTGTTGCTCTGTCAAGATGGAGTTCAGTGGCATCACCCCTGAATCTGTAAACAACATCTCACCCATGAAACACAACAATAAAATGAACTTCAAACAACCATAACTATGGTAGAACAAGTGATGTTTCTATTGTTGCTGTTAATTGTTTTCTGAGAATTAGAGATTTTTTAACAATGGTGGGCTTTTTGTGACTTCCAGCTATGCACTGATTCTGTGAATTTACATTATATGTAGTAACGGCAAATATGTCAGTTTGGGTGATATTTTTCCCATCCTTTTCCCCATTCCATCCTTGTCCAGCTCAAGTTTTGGCCAAGTTATTAAGCCGAAAACACAAGTCCTTTACCTGAGAGCTGACCCTCGACATGTCTTGGAAGAGCAGAGATGCACCAGAGTCCCTTGGAGAAACGTGTCTTCTCCAGCAACCCTCCAGGAGAAACTTTTATTTGAAACCAGGTTCTTATCCTGAAAGGGATTCCCTGGATTTATAAAGAGTTAGATAAAAGGCTCTAGATGGAGTTAGAAGGAAGAACAGTACAAAGTTATTTGCTCTCACAAGAGTTTATTTAAGACCTGTTCCAAGAACCTATAGATAAACCTATATTTTAAATAATAAGTTTAGTACAAAAAAAGTTTGGAAGGTGCTAACAGTCAGAGGCTGGACAAGACCTGGAAGCCAGGGGTTACCCAGATGTGGTAAGTCACGGGTGCTGTGGCAAAGAGCTTACAGTTGGCAAGAGAACAAGTAACAGGCACGTGAGGTAAACTATTCAGTTTAGACAGGAAAATAGGTAACAAAAATAAATAGCATCCTTTATCCTGAACTCTAATGAATACAGATGCAGCAGGTTCCTCAGAACTGGCCTTTTCCAGGTCTGTCTCAGTGAATTCTTTATTCATATATTTATATTTTTAAGATAGTATTACTGGCTTCAGCTTCTATGCATATATTTCTAGTTGAATATTAGTTTTGATTTATTTAAGACTATAAAAGGAATCAGAAAAATCACAGAGAAAGAAAAATTGTCTACATTTTTTTATCTACTTCGATTACATTACCCGCCCCCCCCAAAAAAAAGTTCTGAAGAGAAAGTGTATTAAGCCAGCTTAATTACCCTTTAGACCGTGCCAGAAATCACAACATAAAAATAAGAGGCTGCACTCATTCTGAGGGCATATGGCAGGAAAGTCTTGTGGTCAATGTAATATGAGGGTTTAGATGCGCTCCCAAAGGAACAGATTTGGTTTCTTTAGAGAAAAGCCCCAGAATTGTTGCAGAATGCACCGTGCACCTCTGGGCCACAAAGAAAATTGGCTTTTCCAGAGCGACAGCTATGACTTAAGAGTGATGGGTATGGATAATGCTTCTGGCTAGAGCAGACGCCAAGCAGAGGGCACGTGCTTATCCTGACATCAAATAGATGCTCTGTTCCTTTAGAAAAATCCAGAAAATTTAGAAAATCCAGAAAACTTTGGAAAAATCCAGACTGGGTCTCTTTGCAGACTGAAATGTTTCTGAGGCCAGACTTCGACACCGTGCAGCCTCAGAGCTGAGTGTTTTCTATCGATGCCAGCACTGAGCAAAAAGTACTGCTTTTTCTCTTAAGGCCAGGACAGTGTAGTAACAAGTTCATGTCACAAGATGGAGCTTTAAACCAGCTGTAAAGGTCCCTCCACAGCTGCATGTTGGGTTGGTTGGTTGGTTCGTTTTTTAAATAGGAGCAGCAATTTCATAGCATATTTAAAATTTATTCCAAACAAACCCCATAGTATCCAATTAATTAGAGTCACTACGATGAAGGATTTATGGAATGAAACTATAAGAATGTATTTTCCTGAATACATTCACAGTAACGCGCTAAGGCGACATACAAAGATAAAGCAATTTAAAAGCATTTGCGGTGAACGATGGAAGGACCAGCCTCGTCGTATTCCTGTTTGCTGATCCACATCTGCTGGAAAGTGGAGAGGGAGGCGAGAATAGAGCCTCCGATCCAGACGGAGTACTTACGTTCAGGGGGAGCAATGATCTGTTTAAGAAATACAAGCATTAAGTACAACTGTCTGCTGTGAATAAAGTATATTCGTTATAAAAAAATATCAAAGTAGTGATATTTGATATTAAGAAAAGCTCTGTATCTACGTGCAAGTGTCATCCCTGGTGTTACAGTTAGCCATTGCTGGAAGCAGTAAAGTTTAAAAGTTGTTATTTAAGTCTAAATCCTCAATTTCTCTGCCTGAGTAGAGTCAGAGTCGTGCATTTGTGTATTCACGATGGGGTATGAAGAAAAGGGAGATAATTGCTCTGGAAACACACAGTGACAGCTGAGGAGGGCTTGGGGGGAGTGAGTGACCTACGGGACACTCTTACTGGTACAGCCGCCAAAATGCCAGCAGAGCAAGGAGCTGAAGATCTGAAGCAGCAGAAGGAAGACGGGCTCGTCAGAGACTCTTCCTTTTCTGAACTTGTTGGCCAAGAACAAAACTCAGCATTTCCTCTCTCCCATCCGCACCAGCCAAAAGGGCTGAAGAAGCTCAGATGTAGCCCCAGCAGGAAATTTATGCTGCTGGGGTCCACGCTATTCATGTTCAGGCAGTTTGGAGAATTCCCCCTGAACAAGGAAAGGAGAGGAGAGAAGGTTCTCCTCTTCCAGCAACAAACTTACTCGCTGGTCAATATTTGCTAGAAGGAAGAGACATGCTTCAAAATATGTACAAAGCACTTACTCTGTAAAGTGTTACCACATTTCATCAGATTTTTGAGGACTTTGCACGTGCCAACTCAAATAGTCGACAAGTAATTGCGCCATACCTTGATCTTCATGGTGCTGGGAGCCAGGGCAGTGATTTCCTTCTGCATCCTGTCCGCGATACCCGGGTACATGGTGGTGCCTCCAGACAGCACGTTGTTGGCGTAAAGATCCTTCCTGATGTCTATGTCGCACTTCATGATGCTGTTGTAAGTGGTTTCGTGAATGCCAGCAGACTCCATGCCTGGGGAAGTCACAGAAGAACACTGAGGAAACAGCTCCCTACAGAGACTTAAAATCGTTAACACAGGGCCGACAACGTGAACTTTAGTGTCTCTTTGGAAGAGATCGCTCTTCAGAGCTGAGGAAATCTGGAAAGTCATTCTGCAGCTGCCTAAATTATTTACTTAGGAGTTCCTTGGTGTTCAGCCCTCCTCTCCCCCTTACGCACACAACTCCTCCTTAAAAAGAAAGCCGGGGGTGTGGGATATTAAAGTTTCCAGTGGGCCTTTGCAGGCAATCTCGAATGTCCTAAGAATTCCTTATAAGGTCTTGGAATATTTTGTTTTCTTTTTTTTTTTTTTTTTTTTTTTTTTTAAATTGAGCCAGCTCAGAGACGGAACAGTCAAAAAATGTCCTAATACCCCTAAGAATGCAACTACTTCATCTATTTCTGAGCTGAAATCCTGCCCGTTGGCAGAACTGACAGCAGATTTCGGTGTGACCTTGCTGCACGTCTGCCTTCATGGCTGTCCATCAGCAATGCATCGCGTTGGCTTTGCTCCGCAAATATTTATTTTGGGAAAGCATTTGGCCTTATTGTTTGACACAAAGTTCCTCCCATTGTACCAATAGCACTGTTCTAAAATATTATTTTATAAGGGGTGCTTGGACATACGTGTGTGTAGGTCCAGGTGACAAAAGGGACACAATCAAAAAGGGACTTGATATTTATATGCAGTTGACAGAGAGAGAACAATCATTCGACCTACCAATGAAGGATGGCTGGAAGAGGGTCTCCGGGCAGCGGAAGCGTTCGTTTCCAATGGTGATCACCTGGCCATCGGGAAGCTCATAGCTTTTCTCCAGAGAGGAGGAAGAGGCAGCCGTGGCCATCTCGTTTTCAAAGTCCAGGGCCACGTAACACAGCTTCTCCTTGATGTCACGGACAATTTCACGCTCGGCTGTCAAAGAGGATTCAACCTTCAGAATGGCATTGAGGAAGGACCCAGGGTCTCTTCTCCCAAGGAACAGGTGATAGGACAAGAGGAAAAAGCCTCAAGTTGTGCCAAGGGAGATTTAGGATGGATATTAGGAAAAAATTCTACACTGAGAGGGTTATTAAGTCTTGGAAGAGGCTGCCCAGGGCAGTGGTGGAGTCACCATCCCTGGAGAGATTTAAAAGCTGGGCAGACGTGGTGCTGAGGGACATGAGTTAGTGGTGGGTTTTGTCAGTGTTTGGTTGATGGTTGGGCTGGATGATCTGAAAGGCCCCTTCCAACCTGGGCAATTCTATGATTCTATGTTGACAGGTTGTTCCCTTTCATCTCCCAACACCCTCCCCATTTTTTACACAAATCCTCTGCTAGTCCTGCAGGGCAATTCTTTGTCAGACACCTTCTTGCGTCTACTCAATTGCAGAACCACCACTAGTCCTTCTAAGGCCACTAGAAACATTGTACATTCAACAGCTCTCCTCCTCGGGCATCAGCGTGTGTTCTTACCAGTGGTGACAAAGGAGTAGCCCCGTTCCGTCAGGATCTTCATGAGGTAGTCTGTCAGGTCCCGGCCAGCCAGATCCAGGCGCATGATGGCGTGGGGCAGGGCGTAGCCTTCGTAAATCGGCACGTTGTGGGTGACACCATCCCCGGAGTCAAGCACAATCCCTTGGAGGAGATAACACACGAGTCATTCCCAGGTGCACATCAACGGTTTAGTGACAGTTTTGATGATTTAGTGATGGCTTTTATGGTTTAGTGATGGCTTTTGCCAGTGTTGGGTTGATGGTTGGACTCAATGATCTAAAAGGCCCCTTCCAACCCAGGCAATTCTATGTTTCTGTGATTCTATCAACACATCAAACTATTTCAAACTCCAGCCCAGAGACCTACCTGTGGTACGTCCAGAAGCATAGAGGGACAGAACGGCTTGAATAGCGACGTACATGGCTGGCACGTTGAAAGTCTCAAACATAATCTGAAATGCAATTAAAGTATTTGCGTTAACACTAGGGTTTTAGTTTAGTTGAAGCAATTTACTGAAAGAGAGGGAGAAGATATTCCTATTTCTTGGTGGTTGGTAATAACAAGGAAGTAAAACACAAAACCTAAATCGAAAAATAATTATCCTACAAGACATGTCCCTGTATCTGGCCTATATCTTTAACATATGGACACATGCACATATTAAAGATAATTTTGTAATAGGCTTGGGGGTAAAACCAGACTAAGATGCCATAAAGCTTGGACAGACTGAAGTACTCACATTCAAAGCAGATACACTGATTTTCTAAACTAAATGTAGTAATATGCACAGTGGTCACTGTGTACTTTCCATCTTCCCTAACTAAGAGACAGACTTCTGGGCAGCACAACTAATTGAAATGATGAAGTTCCCACTCTGTTGAATACACAAAGTTCGAATTATTACATAATAATTCCACACATATTCCATTTAGTGAGAGCTCACCTGGGTCATTTTCTCCCGGTTGGCTTTGGGATTCAGTGGGGCTTCAGTCAGCAGAGTAGGGTGTTCTTCAGGTGCCACACGGAGCTCGTTATAGAAGGAGTGATGCCAGATCTGAGGACAATGGGAGAAGGCAAAGGAAAGAAACACCGTCAGCCAGCAGCACAGGATCATTCCAGCCAGGCATTGTGCTCCAGAGCCCTAGAGATATCTAGGAATCTTTCTCACTCAGTTATTCTTATCGCCTCCAGAGAGATCACCGAAGTAAAGAAAAGCACCATCCTTGTAATATATGACTTATTTTAAGGACAGTTAATGTAAATAAATATGTTATTCTTACCGTAGAAGAGACAGAGCAAGACAGCCTTGGTTCCAGTGACACTATTTTGATAATGATTGAAAGGGAAACAGTTCCAGAACAACTCTAGAACACAGGCCAACCCATGCAGTAGAGGTCAATAGGTCTCTTGAAGGCAGTTTCATCTTTGGGTTTGTAGAGGCCAGCCCAAGAATTCACAGAACCAAAAGAAGGCAAATAAATGGTTTGTGAGGCTGAAAGTCACCTTGTGTTTAACACCTCCACACGACACTCCTACCAGCCATAAAAACCTGAGGCCACATGGACCACAATGAGGTCAATACACCGGTAAGAAGTGAAACCACCAGACACTTTCTAAAGGCCAAGAAGTATTTTCTAAGCTTGCCTTCAAGCTGGTGGTGATCAGAGTTCAGTTGATAAGCTAAGCATCTGAAAGGTTTTGCTTCCAAGTAAAAGCTACAACACTGTGGGGGTCAGTCAGCCCTGTGTGACTCCACAGCGTGTTGTGATGTCCCGGCTGTTCCAAATAGCCCTATTTCCAGAGCATGACATTAAATAGAGATACCATCTTAGAAATCATACCAACCATACAGACCGTGACTGTAAAAATGGTTCCTGAAGCCTTTCTTCCAAATACCAGCTCTGAAATGGGTGCATTGCACTGCAACAGCCCTGATCTTTCAAGCATTAAAACGTCTGTGTGTTAGCAGTGCCCTTCACACCAGAATCACACACACACTTTGCATTTCTGCAGAAACAGCCTCTTTCTTAAATTCCATTTCCTCCCTAGCAAACTGAGGATATTCCCTTTCTTTCCTTCCCCAGCCCCTCCTCCAGTAATTAGCAAAGATTTATAGGTCACACCGGAGTGAAAGAACTCCCAATAACTACTTCGATGCACTCCTGGTGGTACTTCAGCTTTAGAAGCAGGTCAGCCTTTGCTGTGAGCAAGCTTCTCGTTAAGCCACACTTGACAGCGTGATGCTTTCACCTGAAACGTAGTGGATATTCCATAAACGTTTGGTTCGAGTATTTCTGTTTACCAGCGACACACATCAACTTTTGGAAGCTGAAATACCTTCTCCATGTCATCCCAGTTCGTAATGATGCCGTGCTCTATGGGGTACTTCAAGGTGAGGATTCCCCTCTTGCTCTGAGCCTCGTCCCCTACGTAGCTGTCTTTTTGGCCCATACCAACCATCACACCCTGCAAAATAACAGAAAGGGAGTTAGTCCCTCAGGGAGGGGTGTCACACAGTAGATAGACCATTAGCCGTGAAATAAGTCCAGTTGCCAGTCATACGAGTTACAAAATACAAATACTAATGAATGGAGAATTACTTGTTGCTCTTTAATTGCCACAATTACATGTTTAGTTCACTTACACCTCTGGAGTTCGTGCTTCCACTACAGTTTAAGTAAACCCAACAACTACAATGTCAAATGCATCGAGATAAAGTGGAAAAACATGGTTGTTTTAACGTTCATCATTGCTTAGGGATGAACTGCCCGCAACACTATAATAAAGAGTAAAAGTAGAAAGGGATCTTGTGCCATCTAAGGGTCAAGACAGAGCAACACACACTGAACACTTCCCAAAGCTTAGATTTCAACATTTTTTTATTCTTCTTTTTGAACACTGTAACGTTGTCATTACAGCCAGACATAAAAATCTACTAGTACAGCCTTCTTGTCAGGTATTTTCATGGATGCTATAGAAATAGTCTATGGACCAGAAGCCAGAAAATACTCTGGATAAACACAAGTCTCGATGTTAAAGTCAGAAATAGCACGGGGAAAAATAGCATGTAGTAGGATGCTTTGAGTGCATAATACTCTTATCAGAACTTAGTCCCTACAGACTCCAAACTTTGGCATCTCCAACTCTCTTGTCTTAAAAACAGGCAACCTGGATTTGCAGTTTTAGATGGGATGATCCTTCCTCCAGGGGACTAATACTATGATACATGACCAGGAATGAAAAGTTCTAGAAATTTGTATTTATTTTCACTGTGACTGTATGGCTTGTTTTTGAGCAACTAATACTGCTCACATGACCAACAGAAGCTGGCATTTGAATATATTTTTTTAATTATGTTAATGCCCAGAGGCCTTAATTAGAGCTCCGTCCCTCGCTGCTATACTGAAAGGCAGACATTCCTCCAGCCCTGAAGAACTTAAAATGCATTTGCTGGGAATATAAAGTGCCACATCTTACAACCACTTTACCTCCTTCCACTTCACCAGGGCCTTGGATGCCATAGAAGCAATTAGGTGGATCCGCTAATTAGGCGGATTAGCTTGTTGTGGCCTAGCCAAGCTGCTCTAGGTCATGCTGGTGATGATCAGGCTCAGAAACTCTCTGTATTTAACACCTCAGGTAATAAATGTATTTTGCAAGCTATTAAAGTCAAGAGGAATGTATCAGATACTCGAATGGAAACCTGAAAGCTAAAGAAACTCAGCCTCATTTGTGACACAGTTAAATGAATAAAGGCAGGAAGGGACTGGAAACTTGTCCTTTCTCCTTTACTTTTCCACACATCACCCATCAGCAGCCGTTAGGGCAGCCAAAATTTCCAGACACATCTGTCTTGGGCTTTTTTGTTGGTTTTTTTTTTTTTTGAAGTAGCTTCACTCACCAAATTCTCTGGGTGACCCAAAATTAAGGGGCGGGGAAAAGAGGGCATAGAAGGGAGTGAAAAATGTTAGAAAGTTTCCTTCCACACAGCAAGAGACCTTCTTTGCCTCAGGTGAGTGCACTGCTGCCCTGGAAACACAGGTCACCCAGGGCTGGGCTAGCAGCCCATGGGAAAAGGTGGCCCTGGGGTGGAGGGCTGGGGCCAGGACAGCAAAGCCTTCCACAAACCCAGTATGGAATTAACCAAAGCAGTTCATCACCTGGTGCCTGGGGCGACCCACGATGGAAGGGAAAACTGCCCGCGGAGCATCGTCCCCAGCGAAGCCGGCTTTGCAGAGCCCGGACCCGTTGTCACACACCAGGGCGGTGCTGTCCTCTTCCTCGCACATCTTCTACCTCAACCTCCTCAGGCCCTCCAGGCAGAAAACAACCCTATGAAAACAGCAGGAAAGAATTAAAAACTTAAAAAAACAGCAAAAAAAACCCCAAACCCATACTTGTGTGGAAACCAGCACCAGCAAAGAGAAGGATGGCAGCGGTTTGGCCATGGCAAGGTCTATGGGGCCACCCAAGGGAACGGGCTTCATTTGGAAAGGGAGAGAGGTTTCAGCCACGTCTACTGGAGGGCTGGATGCACCAGAGATTGTCCAGGGGATTCCAGAAGAGACTCCCAGTCCCGTGCCACAGGCAGACATATCGGGGAGCAGCAACTCTAAATTTGGTCAGAGAAACCCAAATCTGGAGGTGGGTGGAAGATAAAAGAGAACGCTGGGCTGGGAGCTGCAAAGCCAAAGATCCCTTTGCGTCGGATTTGGCACAATTTCCCCCATTTTTCTATCACCCCGACAAAGCCCTGGCACACGTGGGAAGCTCTCAAAGGTCAAAGCAGGTCGGTCTCCCCCATTCAGTCTCGGGCTTCCCCAAAAACCAACCCCACTGAATTCTCTGCACGCACCAGGGGCGTTTTCCCAATGCAGATATTAACCCACTGGGTGAAGGTGGCCAATGAAGTTTACATTTAACCTTTTAAAAGAGAGGACTTGTTCCCAATTAAAAAGGGGAAAAAAAGAAAAAGCCTTTTCCAGGCCTCCTGGAGTCACTCAGAAAAAACAAACAAATGCTTTAAAAGTGAATTCAGGGCCAGCACGTGTTTTAAAATCAGGCCGTAGCGTATGCTCCAGCATCATTTGAAAGCAGTTAATAAACTGCACTCGTAGAGCAGCAGAGCAATTTATGTTGGCTCCTTGTCTCAGTAAGAAGCAGCTCTTTTCCTCCTCTGGCAACGGGCAGATAATATGGGTAATAAAAATGCTTTGAAGGCTTTGTATTAGAGTCGATTACAGACACAAGCCCCGAATTCCAGGAGTCAAGCAGAACTATTTGCTCACAATTTATAGCGTGGCAGGGAATCACTTGGCTCGCTCCGAGCCCGGGGCTTCCAGGCAGAGTCCAAGAGATTGTGCTGTGTTAACAGCTAAGGGAGACGGCTGTCATCCACGGACAGTCTCCAGCCTCCTTCTGCCGCAGGAATACTGGGAGCACTGGACAAAGTGGGAATGGGGTCATGGAGAGCCGTGGCCAGTGAGGAAAGGAGCCCACAGCCTCTTCAGCCTCTAAAACACACAGAAAAAGCACAGAGGGCTCTCCCAAATGCTTCGTTTGGGATCCCCCAGCTTTCCCCAGCCAGCAGGAGGACAGGAGAATCCCAGCTTGACGTGCTCCAGATATGTTACCATTATCATTAAAGGAAAGCAGTAGGTTGCAATCTCTGTATTTATTAGGCTCCTGGGAAAACAAGCTCTTTACATCCAAAGGCGTCCCGAATGGAGCGCAATTGTTATCTGGCATGAATGAACAGGCTGGTTTGGACAAACCATTTCCTAATTAGGAAGCAGGCTTTTCCACCGCCTGCTTTTGGGAGGGAGTGGGAGGTCAGGGGGTTTGCTCCAACCCATGCAGCTCAGGCTGTGCCAAAAACCACTTGGGGGAGGGGGAAGGAGAGGGCAGGAAAGGCTACACTTCTGAGCTCAGCGGCCTCTAAATGAAAACCATATTTAGTAATAAAGCACAAAAAGCTGAAAAATCCAAGCGCAGTGATTTGGGACGGGGCGCTCTGCTGCCAGGCAGCGAGTTACGGCTCAGGGCTCCCATGGCACGTGGGGGCAACGTCTCACAGCAGCAAATGCCACCCCACACCGCGGAAGGAAGGAAATTTTTCTCCCAAGTAATCAATGACAGCATTTAGACTCTCTTTTTCTCCTTGCTTTTTCTATCTAAAGATAACCAATCCCCTCGCCGATCTCCACAAGATGTTAAGAGAAGCCCAGCCCCACAAGAAATCCTGCGTGCAGCCTGTTCCTTAACGAAATGCTTGGCATTTTACATGGCAGTAGTTTCACATGCAGAGAGACAGGGCTGAATACACACACATCCACACAGAGACAGGGCTGAATACCCACACATCCTCATTGCAGCCTGCTAGACACCACCCATTTGCACAATTCCAGCTCTTCTTACAGCCACATTCCCCAAAACGCTCACATCACCTCACACTGAGGTAAGAGCACTAAGGCAAACCTGCTGAGAAACACCACGACATACCCCTTCAGGAGCTCTGTTCTGTCCCAAACCGACACCCCAAGGTCACCCGGGTTCATTTAAACACGAATAAAGCTGTAATTCCAGCTGTGGCATCGCACAGGCTGTGTCTTGACACAGCTGCTGGAGTGCCGGGGCAATCGGCAAAACCACCAGGCAGGGCTTTTCTTTCCCTTTCAGAAGTGCCATTAAAATAAAGACAACCCAGCAGAGACGTGACAAGCATTTTACCAACCCGACCCCAAGGAGCGAGTTTGCTGGAGCAAGGCTACAGCCCAGCAGCACCTCCTCCCGAACGGCTCCCCTTTGGCACGAGTTAATTGGCAATTGCAAATCAGGGCACTGGTTGGGTGCCACTTACCCTGACAGCGCTGGGCTGGGGAGGGATGTTCTGGGACGATGCTCTCTCTGTCCGAAAGCCCGGAGGTTGGTTATATACCCCCCCCGGCTCCTCTCCTCCCACCCGCCTCCCAAACAAGGAGCAGAGACAGGCAGAGACAGAGCCGGAGTCTCTAACAAAACCATATAGGGACCTTATCCCAAAAAACCTCTAATCCGGGTGGCCACGGGCCCTGGGTCTCTTCCACCGCATTCCAGCGCAGAGCTCATGAAACGGGAGGAGACTTTCAGCTGTGCAAGATAAACACTTTCAAAACTTCAGGAGAGTTGCTAAAACAGAGAGAGAGGGAGCGACAGGCACCCTCTGGCAGGAGGAGCACGTGTTCAACCAGGAGAGGTCCAGGGCTCTCCAGGGTGACACCCAAGGGGAGAGATCAATGGGAAGAGCGGTCATTTGTAACGGGGGAGGTGTTTTTATAAGAAACGCTTTGCTTCCATTAAAGATCTTGAGAAAAAAAAAAAAAAAAAAACCACAATGAAAATATTTCTGGCAAGCTCAACAGTCTCTTTGAAAGCTCATTTTTTTCTTGCATGCTAAATTTTCTTGTATGCTAAATTACCCATAGGTAATGAAAAAAGCACCTGCTGTGGTACAAGGTTCACAGCAAAGTCTTCAAAGGTTGTGAAAACGTTCTGTTAAAAGATCCTTACGGTCCCCTCTGGACCGCGATGGGTTAGAATCCAGCCTCTCTCTCCATCAGCTTATTTTCAAACCCCTGGGACCCCGGGGGGCAGCTTCGCCCCAGCGCTGCTCCACGGATGGCCACAAGGCTGGACCAGCGTAAGCTCCTCTCAAATTGTTCCTAATTAAGTTGTTAAATTTTATAACACACACACCCACCCCCATCCAGCTCTTTTCCATTGGGCATATTTTTAGCGCATAAAGCGAGGGTTCTCACCGCACAAGTTATTTTCAGCGCAGGGCTGGATTCTCACAGCTGGAGCCAGCTGTTCTCTGGGCAGGGAGATTCCAACAAAGCAGCCCCGTCGCAGTCAACCACATTTTGTCAGTGAGTTTGTACCAAAGACCAGAAATCAGCATCTCTAAACTCCTCCAAAGTCCTAAACCATTACAAATTCAAAATTGTCCACGAGCCGCGGAAGATGTGAGAACCCAAGTGAGATCCTGTGAGTCTTGCTACAACGGGGAGGAGCATCGTATGTTTGCTGCCTAATTGAGTGGTCTTAATGCACGAAAATCTCCCCTAGAGCCACGGTGGCAGCTTCTCTGCTGGACAGATTATCAGGACCAGGCCACTAGTAGAGAGAGCAGAGAGGCAGAATTATGGACTGAAGGCCAAAAGGAATTTAACTTTTAAGGAAAGGAACTTTTAAGGAATGTAACTGCCTTGGAGGGTCAGAAACAGAAGCTAGCAAGTGTTGGAACATGAGCCATGCAAAAGCTATTTGTTATTTCACTTCCAGTGAAGCATCAGCGCAAAAGATAAGAGATATTAAAAAAAAAAAAAAAAAAAAGGAAAAAAAAACCCACCAAGGTAAGAAACCTACAACAGCAGATATAGAGAGACTCTTTTTTGCACATCTCCAACTGCCACTCCAAGGACAGCCAAACCCAAATTCTTCATTTTCAAACAACACTCCAAAACACAGCTGATAAAAATTATGTACCTCATATAGAACGTATGGTATTAAATAAGGGAACTCAAATTTCACACAGCAGAACTCTTCACCACAGTTACCACGCTTGATTTTGATACAATTGCCTCCTAGATCAGAGGAAACGTAATCCAAGGTTTTCAGAAGCATCATCTACTACTTCTCCTTGGAAATCCCAAGACTGGGACAAAGATCCAGAAGAATCCAAACTCTTTGTCTTAATGAGAAGAGGTTCAGACTCCCCAGAAAGCTTACCAGTGATGATGCTGTAGTGTATGAAGCACACATGAGACTGCAGAGCCAAATAAAGAACGCTTCAGCAGAACTGGTCCACCACCACTCACAGTTTTCTACAAGAGGTCCCTGTGGGCATTACAGGAGGCCATGCAGATACCACGGGCACTTTGGATCTCTGTTAAGCTTCACCACGGCTCCTGTAAACTCAGCCTGGTGTGTACCACCATTACTGGTGGTGGCAATGGTGGCAGCAGCCCCTTGGCTGCGATGAGGAATGCTCATTTGGGTGGGGATCTCACAGAACCGTGCCTCTCGTGGGCACCAAAGATGTGGGAATCCCAGCTTTTAGGGTGCTCATGAAAAAGATATGGGTAACACAGAGTCTCATTCAGAGTAGGCAGTTGTTGATAAAGAGGGAACACCAGCTGTTTGAAGGGATCTACCATATGAAGGGTATTTGTTAGAACTGGGGTGATGCAGACCAGAAGGGAGAAGTAAACCTGGAGACTGACTGAGCAGCACTGACACCACAGCAAAAATCAGGGAACCATAGAATGGTTTGGGTGGGAAAGGACCTTAAAGACCCCCCAGTGCCACCCCTTGCCCTGGTGCAAGGGACAGGGGTGGCAGGGACACCTCCCACCAGACCAGGTTGCTTCAAGCCCCCTCCAACCTGCCCTTGAACCCCTCCAGGGATGGGGCAGCCACAGCTTCTCTGGGCAACCTGGGCCAGACTCTCACCACCCTCACAGCAAAGAATTTCTTCCCCAGATCTCAGCTCCATCTCCCCTCTTTCAGGGTCAAACCCTTCCCCCTCCTCCTGTGGCTCCCCTCCCTGATCAAGAGTCCCTCCCCATCTCTCCTGGAGCTCCTTGAGGGACTGGAAGGGGCTCTAACGTCTCTCCACAGCCTTCTCTTCTCCAGGCTGAACCCCCCCAACTCTCTCAGCCCGCCAATGCAGACGTTGCCCAGCGATGACTCCAGCACACAAGGGAGAGTCCTCGCTCAGCTCGTCCCTGGGGCGTTACATTATGGAAGGTGACGGGGCAGGAAGGAAGGAAGGCAAAAAGGTGAACTATACAAGGAAATTAGGTCAGTGCAGCTCAAGGGACATTGCAGGTATTTGTTTTCTTTTTAGTGACTCCATGCTCCAGTTATGACCCCACAGATATTACTACAGATAAAAATACATGGGGGAAAAAATGACATTAGTAGTTTATACCTTTCTTCTCAGAAACACAGGTCATTGCCCCAGGGGTTGGGGCAAAGGGGAGAATGCACTTGGCATGAGACAGGAGTAAGAACCTAAAGAGAACTGAACAGAACAAGTCTTCTGAGAACCAAGCCCAAATGCTGGGGATCAAACCTCTGAACCTTCTTCTATGGACATGTACCAGTTTAGCTCAAATATATATATAAATTTTTTGCAAGAAAAAGAACACAACACCATTCCTGAAAGTAGTTTGGCTTCCCCTCTGGAAGCCACTTCCATCACCACTTTCTGCTGCCTGTCCTTCAGTACTTACCCTGCTCATTTGTACAGAAACCCCCACAGCACAAGGTGCCCAGAGTGTCCATGCCCTGAGGTTCTGGTTATTTCATCGTATCCATGGCCAAAACCCATGGGTTTTATTTGGCTTCCCCTGAGAACTTCTCTTTGTCCAGGCAAAACCCTTTTGCAGTCTCCATCACAGCAGCATCTCCAGAGTATCACCAGAGAAAGGAAAATAAGCAGAAAAAAGTAAATTTGCCTCTTTCTTTCATCCCCTTTTCCCTGCTCTCTTTATAGTCACTTTAGCAAAGCTCCCAAGCATCCGTCAAGATGAGACACCAGTGTAACAACTCTTAGCTACGTGCTCCTTAAGGAGAGTTCTTTGGTTTTCAGTAGCTTGTGCAGATTATTGTTGTATGGACAGAAAAAGTGCTTGGGACTCAAGGGCAGCAGTGGCTGTGTGGCCACCAGGCCTGGGCTTCAGCTGGCCCCAGGAACACCCGCTCGGAGACCAGGCTCCGCTTCCAAGATGCCCCTGCTCTTCTGGTGAAGGAGGGCAGGAGCTGCCGTCTCAACCCAACTACTGCAGAAAACGGGGAATAAAGGAACCTCTCTACTCATAACATGACAAGCCATTACTTTATAAGGGAAAACAACTTCTCAGCTGTGCGTGGAGACCTTCCTGCCTGCGCCCAATGGGCTGCTTCGGAATGAGACGCTGCTAAATATGTCCCTGGCTCCTTTTTATTTGGGGATTCCTTTCATCTTCCCAGCATTAGCAGAATCTCTGGATGTTTTGGTGTGTCTGGCTTCAGGCCCTCTCCTCTATCTCATTGATAGGCCTTACGCTTCCCCACACCCCCTTTTTGAGAAAGGCAGGAATAAATCAGCTTTAGGGAGCAGAAAGTCCCTCTAACAACCTGATTCATTGCAGCTGTCACACGCCCTGCCCCTGTGAAGTCTCAGACCTCTGTAAGACCCACAAGACCAGCTTTCTCTGTGATTTTCAGGCTCTTGCGCTGGTCTCTCTCTAACAGCTGAGACAAACTGATTCTAATCATTCTCAAATATGGCAGTTTTCAACCTACAGAGCCTGGAAAATAGTTTTTCCAGTGCTGCTCCAGAGTGAGAGGGTACAGCGTTGTCCTCCTGAGCCTCTTGGTGGAGCACCTTAATTCACCACCTTCCTTCCTCTTCTTGACACGGTATCTTTCTCTGTGGTGATGTTAGGTGAAGTGGTCACTCATTAAAAAATCAAAGGAATGTATTCAAAGCAAAAATGAGCTACTGGCCCCCTCCCCATCCCTCTTAGATAAATAAATAGAACATAAGAACAAGCCCTGCTGGGTCAGGCTGAGATTCATCCAGCTCAGGATCCTGTCTCGGAGATTTCCTGACAGCAGATGCTTAGGAAAGAAATGGGACACCTACAGAGATAATTTTCTTCCTATTATTTTCTTTCTGCTTCCTTATGTGCAGCATAAGGATTTCCTGAGATGGGAGCCTGTACCTATGTCGTCATGCATAATGAAGGGAAGAGGTTGAGGCACCATCCCTGGAGGTTTTCAAAAGACGGGTTGACATAGTGCTTAGAGACATAGGTTAGTAATGGGGGGGGGAAGTTCTTTTCCACAGTTTTCTTTTGATTATTTTTTTTTTAATCAGAGTTAGGTTGATGGTTGGACTAGATAATCTTAAAGGTCCCTTCCAACCTAGATGACTCTATGATTCTATAATAGAAGCAGACAGATTTTTTTTCCTCCATAAATTTGCCCAATTTAAACACATCGTTTTGGAGATTTCTTTTGTGGAAATAAGCTCTAGATTTTCTCAGCAAGGCAGCACCCACAGCCCACACCCCAGCTGGTGCAGACGTGCCTAATGTTAGAAAGGAAACATCAAACATCTCAGAAGCACGGTCAGGGGAACGCTGCCTTTACACCGAGAGCTGCAAATGCACCAAAGACCTTGGGTAAGTCCTCGGGCCACCGGCCGAGGCTGAGCTCTGCCCTACTGGGTGTAAACTGGTGGCAGGTCACAGCTCATGCAGACGTATCTGATGTCCTAAATGATGTTGTTGACAAGGCTTCATGATACGGCTCCATTCTCTCACGTGTCCTGGACGTGCCAGAGAAGAGCTAGGAGCTCAGAGAGAACAGGTTCCCCCAGACAATTATCAGAACCTCTCCAGGAACACGCTATCCATCAAAATGTAAATGAAATCTTCCCACCACATCTCTGTGAAAAACAAGCCCTGTCCTCCCAGGGAAGCCAGACCTACAGGGCATGTGCCTGGGGCAGGCAGAGCACAGGGGTCCTTCCTCCACAACGACTTCTCAGCTCCCCAACCAACCTATTCCCGGGCCGGCAGCAACAAGGAGACGGAGTTCCCACCACGGTTTGGGAAGTGGCTGCCCTGTTGTTATCTTGGCAAAGGAAAGGCTTCAAAATGAGCTTGCATGGTATGAGAAATCACCTCATCAACATCAGAGAAATGCGCTGGAAGCAAGTTTCATAAAGCTGTTACAGATAAAGATTGAGGACTCATTGCATGCCTAGTTATATATATTTTATATATTATCTATATTATATTATATATATATATTTGGGGAGGCCTTAGNGGGGAGACCTTAGAGCCCCTTCCAGTCCCTAAAAGGGCTCCAGGAAAGCTGGGGAGGGACTCTGGATCAGGGAGGGGAGCCATAGGAGGAGGGGGAAGGGTTTGACACTGAAAGAGGGGAGATGGAGCTGAGATCTGGGGAAGAAATTCTTTGCTGTGGAGGTGGTGAGAGCCTGGCCCAGGTTGCCCAGAGAAGCTGTGGCTGCCCCATCCCTGGAGGGGTTCAAGGCCAGGTTGGAGGGGGCTTGGAGCAACCAGGTCTGGTGGGAGGTGTCCCTGCCCAGGGCAGGGGGTGGGACTGGATGGACTTTAAGGTCCCTTCCAACCCAAACCATTTTGTGATTCTATGGTGCTCTCCTCTGCCTCTGCTTGAGCCTGGAAGACTCTCTTGTTATCTCCTGTGGAGCTCCAGGAGACTGAGGCTGCTGATGGTTGGTCATCAGCCAGGAAGAACTCAGCACACAGAGATTACCCCTGCTCCAGCACATTCAGTTTATAAACCTCTCCCCAGACAATGCTCAGGTCTCACCACAAGACTGAATGAGGCAGGTTTTTGGCCTTTGCTTTGCAGATGCATCTCAGTTACCACAGGTCAGTTTCTTCCTCTTTCCTGCAGACAGCCATAAGAACTATGGAAAAGTACAAGATATGATGCTATTTTCACTTAATAATTTAGTTGGTTTTTCTGAAAGTGTGCCAGCATTTCTCAGCCAAATGGGGTAGGTTGATTTCTCTTCCAGTACACGTGTTTTACATGCCCATCTCTCTTTGCTCAAAGTCCCTATTGGACCAAAGAACAATATTTTGTTCTTTTCCTTTTACGACTGTAAGATTGACTTAAGACACACATTTCTGAAACAAACACAACCGCCTTTCAGAAATAAGGAAAAAGCACAGAATTCTGCAAAGCTTTTCCTCATCCCAGCCCATTCCAAAACCAATTGAAACCACTGGAACCGATGGAACCACTGGCCTCGTGGGGGGTGAAAACTGCCAGGACTCGAGTCTAACCTGCCTAGTCCGCTTCTTAACCAGGATAAGATCCCAAATACTATTCTGTATTGGACACACACATATAATACACCCGTAGTGACCAGTAGAGACACAGCTCTCCATCCCTTAGAGGGAAGGCTCACATCAGCCTGGTGTCACTGCGGTTTTCAAGGACTTCAAGAACATCCCAAGTATCCACAGGCAGAAAATGCTAAATCCTGGCGATTCGTGTTCTGTTCTTGATGCAAGTGATTCACAGCGCTAAATAAAAGATAAGGTTTTGTGTATCTCTGTCTCAGAAGGATGGTTTCTACCACGTTGTGACCGCCGCAGGCACTTGGCAGGTCTCTCTTTCTTTCAGTTCCTCACGAGGAACTTCTTGAATGGATGTAGTAACGCCTTCCTCTGCTGCAAAACAGTTGCCCAAGGATCCTGAAAATGCCTGGATAGTTTCCACGTCAGGATACCAGAACCACACACAACTCTCACAGCTTCCCAATTAGAGCCTGTCACTTACTGCACTGCGTTTCGCTCTCTCTGGGAATTCACTCACAAGGTCAAACACTCAGACCTCGTCAGCATAATATAAATCTTTCCTCTGCGCTCTGATTAGCCTCCTTAACACAGCGTGAACACGTTGTTTAATAAAAAGAAAATTATGCAATTAGCAGGTCTTCAGCATAAACACGTTCCCCTCCTTCCGACTCGTACTTAAATAAAACATCATTGCTATGGCATTTTAAAGCATTAAAAACCCAGTGCCACTTGCCCTGCAATTGGCCAGGCCTCCTCAGAAAAAGGGAGCTGGTGGGAACAGGGGACAACAGGGGACAACCACACCTGGGAAAAAGAAAGTACCAACATCCGTTTTCTTTTTTTTTTTTTTTTTTTTTGGCTTACACAATACAAGCTACTGTTTTCACAAGGGCTGAGAACCTTCCCTATTACTCTGATTTTAATAATTTATACTTAATTCTTCCTGGTTTTGTCAGATCCTGTTTCTCGGGCAGGCCCCCTGGAAAGACAACCCGTGGGAAGGGTGGAACAGCAGCCGGGAGAGGCAGGAACAAGCTCCAGGGACCAACAGCCCGTCGCTGCACCTAGCCCAGGTGCTCCGGGCTCTGCCAGGTGGCAAGTGCAGGGCAGACCGGGTTGCCCCTTGCGGGGAGGGTGACGGAGAAGGGGCTGGTGGCCAGTGGAAGTCCCCAGCTACTGATATAATGTATCTTTACATCCGCTTTATGCATGTGTAGTGAAATCTTAGACTCATAGAATCACCCAGATTGGAAGGGACCTTTCAGATCATCCAGTCCAACCATCAACCCGACACTGACAAAGCCCACCGCTAACCCATGTCCCTCAGCACCACGTCTGCCCGGCTTTGAAATCCCTCCGACAACATCAAAATTACCATCGATCTCACGTAAAATCACGTCGCACTGAAGTGATCCCCATGAGAGCCAAGAATCCAGCCCACAACTTCTATTTCAAGAAGGGAAGATGGTTTCTTTACGCCACTACAGCTCAGGGATGTGAGTTCTCCCTCTTTTCTCACACCAGACTAAGGAACCCCTCAGCAGGTTACCCCCAGAGAGGGGGGCGTTCTGAGCACCCCTGAGATTGGAAAGATGCCTGGGAACCCTGCGGCTGTTAAAGCCATGGCCTCTGCTGGCACCAGTCCCTCCTGCCCATCCTGGGGAAGCAGAACCCCACATTCTGCTGCTCATCCCTCCCTGGTTCCCCGCTGGGTCTCCTGCTGCTGCCCGAGCCACAGGGCTGAGCTGCTGACAGCAGAAAGGATGCCTCGTCTGAAACACTTGGCTTCAGAGAGGTATTTGAGAAATGATTCAGCTCAAAAACCACCACCAACGTTCTTATCTGGGAACTTCACAGCCTGCTGCAGGCAGCAAGCACCGCCGTATTCCCTCTTGTGACGACCACCCCCCCTGGAGATGCAGAGCTTTCTAATTTAATTGCTGACGAGAACCACCGACAGCCGACAACCAGCTGATGGAAATACAAATCAGCCCGTGCAATGTGCACTCCTGCAATTTGCTTGGTGCTCACGAAAGCTTGACTCTGCAGCCGGAGGGAGGAGAGATGACTCACTCGTCCTCTCTGCCTGTGCAGATGTGGGGCAGAGATGGGGGTGAAGGGAGGGGGGGGGAGAGCAGCGACAGCCCCACCACCTCCAAACCTCGCCCCTGATTCAACAGCCCCTTCTCGGCCAGAATTCAGCCCTCCATGGAGCACCTGGGGGTGAGCCCTGGTTCGGAGCAGCGCCCAGGAGACACGGGCTGAGGGCGAGGTGGCTGCATCCTGTTCTCGCTCTGAAGAGCCTTTGATGTCGCAGAGGATGCTAAACGGCACCCGAGAGGTTAGTGGGAGGAAGAAAAAACTCTTCATATCACTGACTGCCCCCCCCCGCCAGAGAATTGCAAAGGTTGAGCGATATCCAAAAAAACCTGGGAGGTTTGGAGTCTGAGCCCTGAGGCGCTGCTTTATCCAAAGGGGCTGGTTTCACTTGTGAGGTGATGTCCCAGACAGAGGAGCGTGACAGAGCGACCAAAACCGGTGGCAATGAGTCCCCAAAACACATAATATTTCTGCTTTATATATTATACTATAAAGATTCAGAAATTCTGATCCGCTACAGTACACCAAGATCTTTTAAAATGTGTCCTTGAGCTGCTCCTCCCCACCACCACCTGCAATAAAGTGTGAGTTAACTTCAAAACTCTTATGAAAACCTTTCTCCTTGAAGGGTGGCTGTTTGGGTGTCACTCACCATCGGAAACAAAGCCGCCCGGTGCGCCTGCTGCTGCCATCTTCACATGGACGGTTAAAAGCAAAGCTAAAGACCTCCTTTTACTCACATTTTCCTTTAAACTCCAGGCAATTCTCTACAGAGCTTTCCTCTCTCATCCTCAGTGCGAGGATTTAGCCTCAGATTTAACTCACAAAAGCTGGAAAACGCTACTATTAAGACAGTAAATGAGTCGTGCTCTGGCTGGGCAGCAAGGGAGAGCGTTTGAGCCCTTCCTCGCCCACCCCTGGAGAACATCGGGCCTCCCCAGCACGTTATCTCAAGAGCTTTTACAGCTCATCCCTTACACATCTGACAGTTACTATTCGCTGCGCAACAAGTTTTGCAAGTCTAAGGCACAGTCTTAATATTAGTAATACCATCCTCGACAAACAGCTAAGAGCAATTAGCCTGGGGAAGAAGAAAAAAAAGACTCTTACGTTACCATGTAAAATAATTTAATTTTTGTAAAAGCTTAGGTTGCTTGTCTACTTTAGGTTCTGAGCAGAAATTTATCACTACTTAGGAGTTTGGCATGAGGCCAGCATCCGCTTGAGGCCTGAAAATATC